>ML789203.1:59525-139763 GCA_009831015.1 Picea engelmannii
TTGAGGTGCCTTTTGTATTCTCCTTTGTTGGGATTCCTTGACTGGCTAAAACTACATTTTCTTGATTTGGTTCAGTTATTTTGATTAAGGCATTATTTATCCAATTTTCAATATAATCTCTCATAGGCTCAACAGTTATCTCATGCCTTAATTTTATATCAAACAATGAATTTTCCAAATCTCTGAAATCATTTGAAAGTTGATGTAAAGTATATTCAATGTATACATTCTTCTTTACATAATTTACTAACCAACTTTCAATTTCTAAGTCTGAATACTTGGTCAAACTATTAAACCTTACGGCTAATGCAGATTTCAATAATTCCATTTTTTCTTCAAATTATTCATTTGTCATAAATATAGAATTTAATATGAACTTTGGGACTTCAACTTCTCTGGTTGTCCTTGCTAGATCCAACTCAATTAATTTTAAATATGATTCTCCCCTTTTGACAATTCAAGTGTCACAATCAACCAATATTTATTTTAAACACTTGATTCTTCTAATACAATATGCTTTGAGTTGTTTACTGTGAATTGCAAAAGGCAAGTCTTCTTCTTTTCTTTTCAACTCACTCATATTTGAAACTTTCATAACAAAGGTGGTAACATCTCTATAAAATTACTCATCATTTTCTAGTTCGACATGTAGATATTGTCTCAGATTCATCATCCTTGATCTTAAGGAAATAAAAAAATTTGTCAGTTCCCAAGTCTCGAGGATTAGAGACATTATTTTCTTAATATTTTCTCTGATATATTTTCTAATAACAACGAGTAATCTTGATGTTCCTCTCAATCTTGAACTGGATTATGGTGTTTCGTCAAAGCTCTTCAAGGGCTGCATTGTAGCAATTGGGTTGGAAAATATGGGTGAAGGCATCAAAGCATTGTATAGTTCTTTAAATTTATCTTTCAAGGTGGAATTTTCATTCTCCATTTCATCAATAGACAGTTTAAGGACTTCCCCTGTAGCTTTCTGGATCTGTACAATTATGGAAGGTGGAACCCCTTTGAAATCAAATTGAAAATTAGATTTTCCTTGAATTTTTTATTTTTTGTATGAAATTTTTCAAGAACCAATTTCTTTGTACTCTTATCAAACAAAGCACTATGAAAAGTCAAGGACTCTTATTTAAAGAATATTGGTTACTACATTGCCAATTCTATTGCAACTTATTTTCTTTCCTAAACTCTTCATTCTTCTTCAAGGAATTATATATCCTCAATATTTCCATCCAAGTCCATGTCTTCAAGAGCAACTTCATCTTCATCCGCGACCTCATTTACTTCTTGCTAATTTGTTTTCCTTTTTCTCTTACTAGTCACTGGAAGTTTATGGGGTCTCTCCAGACTTCCCTTAGGAGGGTTATGGTAACCTCCATCGTCAAAATTGTCAGTTGAATATTTATTTTTCTCTTGAGTTGTAAGTTGAGGTTTTTTCTTTGGTAGGCCACTTCTTTGAGAAATATTTGGAGATGGAGTACTCCTTTCATTTACAACTCTTCCATGTTGTCGATTGTGTTCAGTGGTGCTAACAATAGTTTAAATGTCTCGAATAGGAAATGTTTGAGGGTCTTGGATATCATCTTCCTCCTCTCCAAATGAAAAAGTGTTTGCATATGAAACATTGTAACTGTTATCCCCAACTCCTAGGGATAACCAAGGAGATGATGTCTCGAGGCCCTCGGGTTGCAGACATGGAGTACCAAGAGATAGCTTGACCAGTAGTGTCCACTTGCACATATAGAGACCCACCTCACCACCACAGCTCCAGGTTCATCACGACAGTATCCACCACATCAATTGACCTCCATAAGACATTGGGTCTTACTCCTTGAGGAACGATTCACCCAATAGGTCATTTTGTCAATCCTCCCATACCTAAACTTGGAAAATTGCATAGGGTATTTGAGCATTAGTTTATTTTGATGAGGTGGTTTGGATGTACTTTCTTAGATGGATCTTTTATTGATTTGATTTACTCATCATGATGATTTGAATTGAGATCCTTGGAGGGCGTATCCATTTTTCTTTGCATGACCCAGCTGGTGGACAGTTTTGGAGGAACAAGACTAGCTTGAGCTTCCATGGGCCTTGAAGACCACAGGTTGGATGTCAATGGCCCACATGCCAAATCATGAAGACATGCCTTTGGAGCCTTAAAATACATCATGGAGGACCTAACCTATCCCCTACCACCCAAACTATTTTCCTAAGAAGGCCAAAATGTCACCCTTGAGGGTTTGACGTCATAGTAGGGCTAGGGTTTGGTGGTGGTTGAGGACACTCAATGCATTTTGAAGGAAGGAAGCATGGATCGTGGAGAAGAGGCTTGGATTGAGGACACATGGCCTTTGAAATCATATCTCATCCATCACCTACTCCAACGACTTTCAAAAAGTGCCAAAATGTCACCCTAGAGGGGTAACATCTTACTTAGGGTTTTGATTATGTGCGAATTATGAATCAAAAAAGTATTATTTTATCTAAAGGGGAAAAATTAGGGTTGTTGACCCCTTATCTTGTGTTTTACCCTAATTTATGTGGACAGACATTTTGTTATACGATTTATATAAATAGAGGTCACCTCTAATACATTTTCATCATAGTTCTCCCATTGCAAGAAGCCTTCCTAGTCGAAATTTGCTCCCTCTTTGGGAAATATCTATCTCTTGTGCTCTTGTTATGGTTTCTCTTGGCTATTGGTGGAAGAAGTAGTGCACTACCTCTCTTGGAGCTAGTTTCTTTCATTTGTGGTGGATTAATCTTGGTAAAAAAGAGGTTCATCTTGTCATTACTTGGACTAGGTAAGGATTTTATCTTATTGTTTCTTCATTTCTTGGTTACAAGTTTGATTTTATAGACTTCTTGGGGAGTATAAGGGTTTACAACCCCACCATATCTATCATCTGTGTATGGAAATAATTTGTTGCTTGAGGTTTTACTAGGAGAAGTAAAAGTGTAATATCCCTCGACCGAACCCAATTGTAAATGTAATATAAACATACTTAAGCTGGTGAGTTGTTTCGACCCCATTTGTTAATGCACATCATGTGGCATAGTGTGCGCATGAACTACGTAGTAAAATGATGTAATATGCACATCGCAAGATATTGCGCGCAGTAACTAAAGTGCGCGCAACCTTGAGGACAGCGGATACCGTGAACAGTAACTAAAGTGCACGCAACCTTTAGGACAGGGAATAATACACGCAGTAACTAAAGTGCATGCAATACCAAGGTCAGCGAACCTTTATGTATATGATATGCATTATAGGCTAGTGAGCCAATATTATAAGCCAGAATGATTATGTTTTGGTATTAGGCTAGAATGCCTAGACATCAAGGGCCAATGCGCCTACTTTGTACATGACTCATGATTAATATAAAATACATCATTGGGTGCAAACCGACCATGATAAAAGAGATGGGGGACTGATCTTCACCAGTAGAGAAAGGGAGGGCCAAAAATCCAGGGAATATTATATTAATATTTCCTAAAACATAAAGTATGGATAATTATTTTATCCTAAGTTCTAAAGTTGCGGACAAGTGGACAAAAGTAACTTCTGATATGACTAGTGTCAAGTTGGGGACATGCATTTATATCGTGGGGAAACTTAGCCCATGGCGGGATTTTTCTCACAGATACCTTACGAATGGGAAAAGGACCATCATTCTCACCATCACTTTTCACAAAGAGTTCACAGTGATTCCGAAACACACTTAGTTATCCAGTCAATGACTCGATGACCATTTCACTCATACATTCTGTTATCCTTGAGATAGCCATTCCACCTTTCTGAAGCCTGTTTCCGCACCGTTTTTGGTTGGTGTACCTAGTGAGCTTGGAAAGGGATTGAAGAAGCGGGTTGTCAGGCCTGTGAGCAGTTCTCTGAAGGAGAGAATTGCTAGGGATTGATTTCTGTAGGTGCTAAACTGCATCTACAACGCTCTAAGACGTCCAATCCGGCCTGTTGCTAAAGCCCTGGAAGGGAAGTGGGGCAGTTGTAACACACCCACCATGGGGCTAGAAAATTTTCAGCTTTCTTTCCTTTTTTGAATTCTAAGGAGCCTATCACAGACCCTCCTTTCCCTTTTAAAGTCCCTCATATGATCGGCAGTTATGACCACAGGCCTTATCGGAGAGGTGCTCATCGGCTTTCACGATTCGGGAAATCGCGATGCATGTATTTCCCTTTTCTCTCTTGTCTTTCGAAGGGTCGAAACCCAAAACAGAACTAACCACTTAACAAGATTAACAGCAACTCGGATTAAGCCTTGGTATTCTACCCTTCGGGATTTCACATACCAGGATTTCGGGGTATGCGACGACAGGAGGTTTCGCACTTACGTTTCTTGGAAGCTAAAACTCCGAAACCTACATACATACATACATACATACATACATACATACATACATACATACATATACATATATATATATATATATATCACTCCGTCTATTTTGGGAGTTCGCAAACTGGGTTTTCGGGATATGTGATGACAGGAGAACTTATCGTTAGGTACCCCAAGTGTCGAAACACCATATCTCGTCCGCACTATTATTATTTCGGGGTTTCGCACTTCAGGTTTTCAGAACTGGCAGGTACAAGAGAACTTGCCAATAGGTATCTCGGGTACCGAAATACCAAAACACCCAATATTATCCGTGCTAAGCCATTTCGACATTTCTCCTTTAAGGATTTCACGTTATGTGAGAACAAGGGGTCGTGCTTCTAGGTTTCTCGGGAGCCGAAAACTCCAAGTCATTAGAATCTCTAAACATACTCCACTATTTCAGGGTTTTCTCCATCGAGATTTCACTAATTAGGTTTCAAGACTGGTGAATACCTGGGGCCCGCACTTAGGTACCCCGAGTGCCAAAACACCGAAAGTATAATAACTTCTCCACATTCTATCTTTTCGGGGTTTTGCAAGTCAGGATTTCGGGACTTGCGAGTACAAGGGAAACTTACCTGTGAGTTGTTCAAGGTACTGAAACGTTGAAATGCTGACCAAGTCACACTATGCCAATCCATGATTCTGCGAGTCAGGGTTTCGTGGATCGGAGATTTGCAATGTGCAAAGATAGGAGGTCTCACATCTAGATTTTTCGGGTGCCAAAACTCCGATGTACCAACTCTTAACCTGCGCATCTATTTCAGGATTACACCCATCGAAATTTCACGGGTCAGGGATTTGGGACTTGTGAGTACAAGGAACTCGCCTCTAGGCATCCCGAGTACCGAAACTCCGAGATCTTATAACTTCTCCATATTATTACCATTTCAGGATTTCACAAGTCGGGGTTTCGGGACTTGCGAGTGCAAGGGAATACCCCTTTGGGTATTCTAGGTGCTGAATCACCAAAATGTCCTAACTTATCCATACGTCGTCATTTCGGGTTTTTGTGAATCAGGATTTCGGGACTTGCGAGTACAAGGGAACTCACACTTAGGTACCCCGAGTGTCGAAACGCCGAAATGTCCTAAGTTTGAGAGGACCATTCTCTCTTGTGCATGGTTTTTCAGACTTATGCCATAAAATCCTCTGGTAGATTCTTGGGTAAACTTTTAAAAAGGGTGTCCCTGTGGAAAGATCTATCAAGGGCATTACTTGAGATAAAATAAGGGAATAGATTTCCCGAGAACAGACTTGAATACTGAATCCGTTCAAAATATACATATATACAAATATATACGTAAGTCATATGTGGTCTTTCCAATATAGGCATGTAGCCACCATTTATGATCAAACACCAAACAAACAGTCTTATACAGAAATCATTCATAATTTCACAAACCATGAGCATATATGTCAGAATATTTAAATTCAAGATACAAGATATAACACTTATCAGAAAAAAAACACCAGGTGTGATGCAACTGCTGAGAAGGGTGCTTGTTTCCACCCAACCATAGGCTCAGTGATTCCGAATGGATTTACCACTAGCCACCCTCGAGCTTAGACCACGATGTTGTGAGACTGAGTCTTCGTTCGTCAGAAGTCAAGAATGAAGGTTACTCTACTTCTTCTCTTCTCATCAATCACTCTGTATATTTTTCCAGAGTTCTTTCGATTTCTCCCCTCTTGCGATCTCTGTCACGTCTGACCCCCTCCCACACCTCTTTCCTGCCTTTTCTTTCCCGACGAGGTTGTGTGTGGCACAAACTTCCCCGCGGTGGTCAAGTCTGAGGCTTACACGGATGGGCGGTTCATCCCCATCCCTCATTAACTCATGAGGAACCTCTTCATCTACCAACTTTGTGAGTAATTCATTTCAGGCCCAGTGAGCCGCTCTTGGTTATCCGAGCCAGTGAAGACCAAATACGGTTTGGTTCGGTGGAAGTTAATGCCACCATTCCAGGTGCCTTCCACCACCTTTCTTCAGCCATTGTGGTCTCTTTGTCAGCACATCCCCCTCTCAGCAGTCCTGTAACATATATTCACAACATTATTTACATTCATCAACCTTTTACTAAGGTCCATTCAAATCACACATTCACATCTCTGAGTTTTCCATAGTTCTTGGCCAGTATAGTTATTTTTACAGACTGGGGGAAACAGGGTGTTACAATTCCCTCCCCCTTAAAGGAACATCATCCTCGGTGTTCTATCTATCAATATGACATGTATGTACACAGGTAAAAAAAATCAGATATGCCTGTTTCATGGCATCCTCCATTTCCCATGTAGCCTCATCTGGACCAATATGTCTCTACTGCACCTTGACCTGTGCAATGGTTCGGTTTCGGAGCGGGGTTTCCTTTCTGTCCAGTATGCATTCAGGTTCTGGTAGGAATTCTCCCTCCGGTTCCGCCTGGATCATAGACCAGTCAATTATATGATTAGAATCATGTACATATTTCTTCAATAATGAAACATGGAAAACATTATGTGCTTTTATTTTGGGAGGAAGTGCTAGCCTATAGGCTACAGGTCCCACTCTATCTAGAACCTCAAAGGGTCCACAATACCGAGGTGCCAACTTGGCACAAGCTCCCATTTTCAAATAACTCTTTCTAGGTCTAACTCTAAGATATACATGGTCTCCCGTCTTGAACTCTCTTGTGGTTCTCTTTTGGTCGGTGTAGCTTTTCTGTCAGTCATGAGCAACCTTTAGGTTTTGTTTTATCTGAGTCACTTATTGTTCCATTTCTTTCAACATGTTGGGTCCAAAAGAAATTATGTTTACGGGATTACTCCAGCTGAGAGGAGTGTTGCACGACCTACCATAGAGGACTTCGAAGGGACTCATCTTTAAGGATTCTTGGTAGTCGTTGTTGTAGGCAAATTCCACCAGTGGAAGGTAGTCTTCCCACTTCTTGGGTTGATGCATTACATGCATTCTTAGCATGTCTTCTAGTATTTGGTTCACTCTTTCTGTTTGTCCATCGGTTTGAGGGTGATAGACGGTGCTAAACAACAACTTGGTCTCTAAACCTGCCATTAGTGATTTCCAAAAGTTGGAAGTGAATTTCGTGTCTCTGTCAGACACAATCTCTTTTGGTATACCATGCAGTTTAAATATATCCTTCAGGAATACGTTGGCGATGTCTATTGCCTTACAAGTTGACTTGATGGGGATAAAGTGAGCGGACTTGCTCAATTTATCCACCACTACCTTGATGGAATCATTCTGTTTGGTCGAGGTTGGTAATCTGGTGATGAAATCTATGGAGATGGTTTCCCATTTCCATTCCGGGATTGGTAGAGGTTGTAATAATCTTGTTGGGTGGCAATGTTCTGCTTTTACCTGTTGGCATTCTATGCATTTGGCTAGGTACTCAACTATGTCTTTCTTTAATCCAGGCCAATAGAATTGTTTCATGGTGGCCATGATCATCTTCTGGTATCCTGGATGACTAGTATAGGGTCTTTTATGTAGTTCATCTAGTATGAACCTCTTCAAGTCATCACAATCTAGGATATACAATCTGCTTCGGTAAGTGAGCAGACCTCCTTCCATCATCTGGTAGCCTCCATAATTTATTCCTGTGGGTTCTTGCAGCAGGTACGAGGTCACAATCTGGAATAATGTGTCTGTCTCTTGTGCATTTCTAACTCTTTCTTTGACATCCATCTCGCAGGTGCTCACCATGGCCAGGTGAATTGTTTTCATGCTTCTACTAAGGGCATATGCCACCCTTTTTTCTTTTCCTTTAATGTGTTTGATTTCGAAATCAAACTCGCTAAGGAGGTCCATCCACCTAGCTTGTCTGGATTTGAGCTTCTGTTGGTAAAACAGATATCGCAATCCACAGTAATCTGTCATAAGTACAAATTTTCTTCCCAGGAGGTAATGCCTCCACATTTTCAAGGAATGCACTATGGCAACCAGCTCTAAATCATGGGTCACATAGTTGACTTCGTGCTCATTCAATTTTCGGGATTCATAGCAGACCACTCTTCCTCCTTGCATAAGGACTCCTCCGAGCCATTCTTTATAGGCATCTGTGCACACGAGGAAGTCGGCTTCGGGATCAGTGATCTTCAGCACAGGTGTGTGGGTCAGTAGATGTTTCAAGGTTTGAAATCTTTCTTCACATTTTTGTGTTCATGTGAATTTTGTCCCCTTCCTCTATAGGGCAGTGATTAGACAACCAATATTGGAGAATCCTTCTATAAATCTCCTATAGTATCCTGCTAATCCCATAAAGGATCTAATATCTGAAACATCCTTTGGGGTAGGCCATTCCATGATAGACTTGATTTTGTCAGGGTCTACTGCTACTCCTTCTTCAGATAGGACATGGCCTAAGTAATGTATTTGCTTCTGGAAGAATTCACATTTTTTGAATTTGGCATAGAGTTGATGTTCTCTTAGTACTTGCAGCACAAGCCTAAGATGCTCTTCATGCTCTTCTCCATTCTTGGAGTAAATTAATATAATCTCAATAAAAACCAACACAAATTTGTCTAGGAATTTGCTGAGTACATTATTCATCAAGCACATGAAAGTGGCAGGGGCATTGGTCAACCCAAATGGTGTTACCACAAACTCATAGAGACCATACCTCGTTCGAAAAGAAGTTTTATGGATGTATTCACCCTTGATTTGGACTTGATGGTATCCCGACCTCAAATCAATATTTGAGAAAATAGATGCACTCCCCAATTGATTGAACAGGTCATAGATCTTGGGCAAGGGGTACTTGTTCTTTATAGTTACCTTATTGAGTTGTCTATAATCTGTACACAGTCTAAGGGTATCATCCCTCTTTTTCACAAATAGGACTGGTGCTCCCCATGGAGACACGCTGGGCTGGATATAGCCCTTATCCATCATTTCTCTCAATTGCAATTTGAGTTCAACTAGTTCAGGTGTGCTCATTTGGTAGGGTGTCCTAGACACCGACACCACTCCCGGTGCAAGTTCTATCGAGAAGTCAATGTCCCTTCTCGGAGGTAGACCTGATACCTCTTCCAGAAATACATCTCTATATTCTCTCAGGGTAGGGTGGTCTTCGAGGCTTGGTTTGTCACCTTCAATTGTTTTCAACACCTGCATTGCATATAGGGGACATCCTTTTCTGTAATACCTTCTCATTTGTAAAGCTGATATTTGTCTCACCGAGAGAGGTTTTCGAATCCTTTGAAGGGTTATCCTTTTTCCTTCTTTACTTACACATTCGAAGGTTTTATGGTAACAATCTAATCTAGCTTTATAGGTGGCTAGCCAGTCCATACCAATCAACAGATCATACGATCCCAGGGATAATATGTTAAGGGTTGCTTGGGTGGGGAATTCACCCAACATTAATTGGCAGGTTGATATGGCCTCTGCTACCCTTCTTTTGGTGCCAGTGGCTAATTGTACCAACCATGGCTTGGTAGGTTTAGGTGGCTGTAGTTTACACTTATCAACAGTCTTAGGGGATATATAAATCCAGTTTGAACCAAGGTCAGTCAGAATAGACACTAGATGGTTGGAAATCATACCTTTTATTTCCACCATTGAAGCTTGGTGGTTGCCTTGGTTATTATCCAAGGCTGCATAAATTTGCAGCACAATCCTGGCCACATCATTGACGGTGGTAGCTTCCTGGATGCCGTAAATTCTCCAACTATTCTGTTTTCAGTGTGGACAGTCTCTCAGTAGATGTTCTTCTCCGCAACCCCAACATTTCAAAGGTTCTCTCTTTGGGTTATCATCCTTCACTAGTACAGACCCAAAATTTATATTTTCGCTCAAGGAGGAAAAGTTCTGTTGGTGTACACTCTGGGCTAGGAAGCTCATCCTTGACTTCTTCTTATAGTTCTTAAATCTTGGGGATTTAATCCCTTTTCTCTAAAATCCCGAACTATTCTTCGGTTTCCAGCCTTCGTGAGGTTTTGTCCGATATCCAAATTGTTCATGACTATATCTTTCCTTTCGGATAGTGCCTTCTAGGGTCTTTGGCTCATCAAATTCAATTATGTTCTGATAGTCCTTAGGTAGTCCGCTAATGAAACGTTGCACCTTTGCCTTTTCTTCCTTTATATAAGGTACATACCTCAGCAACTCGAGGAATCTGCTGACATATTCCTCTATAGTGAGTTGCCCCAGTTTGAGTTCATAGAATTTTTTAGTCTTTTCATCGAAATATTTTTCCAACAGATACTTCTTTCGGAAGTATTTCTCAAACCGTTCCCAAGACAGGTCCTCTTCGTGAACTCCTTTCACATTCTTAAGGTCTTCCCACCAAATGGAATCTTGTCCGTTCAAGTTGAAAGTGGCCACTCGGGCCTTCAAATTTTCTGAGAAGTCATGGACTCTAAAATACTTCTTTAGTCCAAGCAGCCAGGCCTCTGCTTCCTCTCACTTCTTTATTTCACCGTCAAAGAAGGGTGGTTTGGCCTTCTTGAATTCTTCAAATTTATGAACCTTAGGAAGCTTTCACTTCTTCTATCTTCTTTGGGAATAAGAACTAGTTCTGCCGCTAGAAGAGCCCTCTGAACCGCCAACTTCCTTTCCAGAGGGATCGTCCGCCGCTTGTCCTTTACCTCTGGGATGGACCTTTTTTGAGGTGCTCCTCTCAGTGTGGCCACTAATATGACCATGTTTCTGTGCATTTGTCTTTGTAGGTCGGATAATCTCTATAGTAAAACTGCATTGATTTCTATTTGTTTCTCTTGTTCTTTCATCATCCTCTCATTGTCATCCTTGCAGCTTTGTAATTCAACCATGAGGCTCCTCACAGTCTCGGCTAGATCTGGAGGGGTCCCTACTGCCCTTCTTTTGTCAGACTCTTTGTCTCTATTGTGGGAGCCTTCCCCCACCTCTGGGTGAGTCACCATTCTATACGTCTACAATTTCCCGCAGTTGATCTCCCGCTTATGTGCAAAAGGAAAAAAAACGCTAGTTGTTAGTCAATGTTCATATTCATTTATAACCAGTACATAAACTCATATATATTTTTATTTTTTTTCTCATGCACACACACAATAGGGGTTTTCATTCTTAACTTCAACTTTTTGAATGAGGGGGTCAAGATAAGGAGTTACTTCTTTTAACAGTACTCCGAATGGAGTCTCTACGCAATCCGTTCATGAGCCCAAGCAGGCCAAGTGTTGTAACCATGCTCTGATACTAATTTGTAACACACCCACCACGGGGCTAGAAAATTTCCAGCTTTCTTTCCTTTTTTAAATTCTAAGGATCCTATCGCAGACCCCCCTTTCCCTTTTAAAGTCCCTCATATGATCGGCGGCTATGACCATAGGCCTTATCAGAGACGTGCTCGTTGGCTTTCGCGATTCGGGAAATTGCGATGCATGTATTTCCCTTTTCTCTCTTGTATTTCGAAGAGCCAAAACCTGAAATGGAACTAACCGCTTAACGAGATTAACAGCAACTCACATTAATCCCTGGTATTCTACCCTTTGGGATTTCGCATACCGGGATTTCAGGGTATGCGACGACGGGAGGTTTTTCACTTAGGTTTCTCGGAAGCCGAAACTCCGAAACCTATATATATATATATATATATCACTCTGTCTATTTCGGGAGTTCGCAAACCGGGATTTCGGGATATGCAACAACAGGAGAACTTATCGTTAGGTACCCCGAGTGTCGAAACACCGAAACACCATATCTCATCCGCACTATTATTATTTCGGGGTTTCGCACTTCGTGTTTTCGGGACTGGCGGGTACAAGAGAACTTTCCAATAGGTATCTTGGGTACCAAAATACCGAAACACCCAATATTATCCGTGCTAATCCATTTCGGCATTTCTCCTTTCGGGATTTCGCGTTATGTGAGAACAAGGGGTCGCACTTCTAGGTTTCCCGGGAACTGAAAACTCTGAGTCATCATAATCTCTAAACATACTCCACTATTTCGGGGTTGTCTCCATTGAGATTTCACTAATCGAGTTTCAAGACTAGCGAATACATGGGTCCCGCACTTAGTTACCCCGAGTGCCTAAACACAGAAGTATAATAACTTCTCCACACTCTATCTTTTTAGGGTTTCGAAAGTCGGGATTTCGGGACTTGCGAGTACAAGGGAAACTTACCCTTGGGTTGTTCCAGGTACCGAAACCCCGAAATGTCGAACCAAGTCACACTATGCCAATCCGGGATTCTGCGAGTCAGGGTTTCGCGGATCGGAGACTCGCGATGTGCGTAGACATGAGGTCTCGCATCTAGATTTTTTTAGTGTTGAAACTCCGATGTACCAACTCTTAACCTGCACATCTATTTCGGGATTACACCCATCGGAATTTCGCAGGTCGGGGATTCAGGACTTGCGAGTACAAGGAACTCGCCTCTAGGTATCCCGAGTACCGAAACTCCGAGATCTTATAACTTCTCCATATTATTACCATTTCAGGATTTCACAAGTCAAGGTTTCGGGACTTGCGAGTGCAAGGGAATACCCCCTTGGGTATTCCGGGTGCCAAATCACCAAAATGTCCAAACTTATCCATACGCCATCATTTTGGGTTTTCATGAATCAGGGTTTCGGGACTTGCAAGTACAAGGGAACTCACACTTAGGTATCCTGGGTGCCGAAACACCGAAATGTCCTAAGTTTGAGAGGACCATTCTCCCTCGTGCAGGGTTTTTCAGACTTATGCCATAAAATCCTCCGACAAATTCTTGGGTAAACTTTTTAAAAGGGTGTCCCTGTGGAAAGATCTATCCAAGGCATTACTTGAGATAAAATAGGGGAATAGATTTCCTAAGAACAGACTTGAATATTGAATCCATTCAGATTATACATATATACAAATATGTACGTAAGTCATATGTGGTATTTCCAATATAGGCATGCAGCCACCATTTCTGTTCAAACACCAAACAGACAGTCTTATACGGAAATCATTCATCATTTCACAAACCATGAGCATATATGTCAGAATATTTAAATTCAAGATACAAGATATAACACTTATCAGAAAAAAAACATCAGGTGTGATGCAACTACTAAGAGCGGTGCTCGTTTCCACCCAACCGTAGGCTCAGCAATTCCGAATGGATTTACCACTAGCCACCCCCGATCTTAGACCATGATGTTGTGAGACTGAGTCTTCATTCATAAGAAGTCAAGAACAAAGGTTACTCTCCTTCTTCTCTGCTCATCAATCACTCTGTATATTTTTCCAGAGTTCTTCTGATTTCTCCCCTCTTGCGATCTTTGTCTCGTCTGACCCCCCCCCCACACCTCTTTCCTACCTTTTATTTCTTGGTGAGTTTGTGTGTGGCATGAACTTCCCCGCGGTGGTCAGGTCTGAGGCTTCCACAGATGGGTGGTTCATCCCCATCCCTCATTAACTCATGAGGAGCCTCTTCACCTACCAACCTTGCAAGTAATTCATTTCAGGGCCAACGAGCCGCTCTTGGTTCTCCAGGCCAGTGAAGACCAAATACAGTTTGGTTCAGTGGAAGTTAACGCCACCATTCTAGGTGCCTTCCACCACCTTTCTTCAGCCATCGTGGTCTCTTTGTCAGCACATCCCCCTCTCAGCAGTCCTGTAACATATATTCACAACATTATTTACATTCATCGACCTTTTACTAAGGTCCATTCAAATCACACATTCACATATTTGAGTTTGCCATAGTTCTTGGCCAGTATAGTTATTTTTACAGACTGGGGGAAATTGGGTGTTATAGAAATCAAGGGACTGTTAAGCAGAGAAGGGGCACACTTCCTTGGGTGGGACATGCATGTGGGGAATGAGAGGTTGTAGGCTGTTAGTTGAGTGAGCACCTAAGATGAAGTCTTTCCTGTTGTCCATGAGCCTTAGCCTGGATAGGAATCCCTTTACCCTGGGTGGAGTTTAGTCCCAGCTCGGGGGTGACTCACTGTTGAGAGTGATGAACAGTGTAGTCTATGGTTGGGAGGTTCATGGACGGTCTGTAAGCAGTTGGTGACAGTATTTCTAAGATAAGTACCAGTTGTATGATATATTGATATGTTGTTTTGTTATGTACATGCCTATGTTGCGATTTTATCATATATGTGATTATGATTTCTTGTGTGCTTATGGGTAATTTCTTGTAAATGAGGCATATCGGTAGTTACTATTATTTTAATATAAAAGTCATATGTTACAAAAAGTAATTGTTTGTTGATATTTAGTTGTAAAGCTTCTGCGAGCATGTTGTATGTATATGTTTTAGTTGCATGCAGTCTAAAGAGTAAATTTAGGTGGCATTGCTTAGTTGACAACTGGGTATGCTACTGTATGTTCCACCATATGGGAATGAAAGTTTTCCCTAGAGTAGCATGGCCTGGCCTAATGACTAGGAATGTTACCGACTGGCATCAGATCATGAGTGGTTTCTTTGGAGTGGCATACCCCAGCCTTAGGTTGGCCGGGGGGTTCGTTACAGTATGGTATTAGAGCCTCAGTTCAACACTGAGCTTGGATGGGCCAAAGGGGTGCAATTGAAGGGAATATTCACAGAAAAGTAACTTCGAAGTGACCAGAATTGGAGTCATGGAGTGTCCTTGGAAAAGGTTGGCGTACTAGCGCGTGTGGTAAATTTGGCACCGCACGGGAAAAACATTGGTGTGCCAGTGTGTGCAGAAAATTGTGGCGTCACGTGGAAGATTATTATGTGTAGATGCACACACTGAAATTAGCCTTGCACAGTAAGCACACACATAGTAAGGTGCACATGGGGTGCACAAGTATTGCATAACGCAAACGAGTTTTGTTGGTATGTGCATAAGTATGAGAATAAGTTGTTTCGCCATGGTGTAATCAGTAGTGTGCACGAATATTTGAGCGCTAAGGAATATGTTAAACTTGACATGGTGCATGTATAGGGTGAAAATGCATGTGGAATATTGGTGTGTTGTATCGAAACTTTGCACAGTGGATATTGGCGCACAATGCTAGAGTAGTGCGCGTAAGTAGTCGTTACGACGAAGAAAAAATTCATAGTAGATTTAGGTGCGCGGAGAAGCGTTTTACCTTGTAATATTTCTATGTACGATAAATATAAATGAGCAGGTCAAGTTAATGCGCGCGAAGTCGCTTGGAAGGCGATGAGTCTGAGTTTAAATTGCATAATAATAAAAGAAAAGGAAACACATAACCGCATTGAAACATTAATTAAAAAGAATTCTGAATTTTAATTTCTTCCGATTTAGACAGATGAAAATAAAATATAAGATTACAAGAAAAACTTATTATAAAGGAAAACAAGAGTCATAACATCACCAAATAGAAATTGTAATAAAACCGTCTAAAATCCGTTTCTATATTTATATAATCATATTAATCACAAAATTACAAAATGGTGATGACAACAGTTAGCCTGTTCTAAGAAGGGTCGTTTGAAGAAAAGGCCTATCATCTCTTGTACTCTTTACCTCCGCTACTGGTTGTTTAAAATTCGCTGAAACATTCTTATCTTAGTTGAAGACTTACTTCAGCTTAGCGATCTTTGCCTTTAAAGAAGAGTCTAACCAGACCGGTTGATTCTCTCCAACACTTTCAGTCGCTTCAGTCGTAGATTCCTCCTTCTTATGCCGCTTACTCCTTTTCTTCTTAGCGGTTGGCCTATTGATGACTAAATCCCTTATAGTGGGATTCAACCTTACTTCCAATCGTGATTCTATAACCAGCTCTGTGTGGAACTTAGTTGCTAGAATGTGCGCAAGGACCCTTTCCTCCTTATTCTTAGGAAAGCCTAGCATGTTTCTCAAATAACCAGTCTCACTCGACTTAGCTTTGTCCATGTATCTCAGGTTGGGGATACCGAAATGTGTCTTTACAGAGAGAAGGAAGTCGAGCAGCTTGGAGATTACTTCGGTTATGGATACACAGATATATTCATACTTGGGGAGTGGTAATTATAGAACTACATTTATGAAGCGCAGACAGATTACGTACAAAGAGCGTTGGGTTTCCATGCTTGGACAATCCATTTCAAATTATTAGCTTTTGAGTTCGTTACATGGCGGCGTTCAGATGACGTCACATGGTTGTGAAGTACCGAACGAATGAAGTAGGGTGATCTGACTAGCCGTCGCCCGCTCCACGAGTGGTGGATTTGACATGTTGAGACACCTAATACCGTGTCTTGGCGAAAGTGGTTTCGACAAAACCATATTCTTGCACAAGTGTATCTCGAAAGGCACTGTGCGTCAGTGGTCTCAATACTTGGGTCTTATCTAGAATTTTCATGGTTATAACACCAGGAAACTGGGAGTGATAATGTTGATGTGTATGTTGAATCGAAATGGTGCATATTCTCATGAATTATTGAATTGTTAGTCTGATTAGTTTCGATGGCAGCACGTTTTGCAGAATTAATAACAACTCGGTCAGGTCAGACCAGTGCAGAGTCTGTAGGAATGGAAGAGGCATGGGAGAATTACAGTCTTCCAGAGAAGAGCAGAGGAATGGATATCCATTTGGGCATGGAAGAAACAAACTCCAACGGACATGGAGAAGAAACGAATGAAGATATGAATATGGTTGAGACCATTAAGAATTTGCAAAAGGATGTCCAAAGCCATAAAGATGATAATGAAAGGCTTATGAAAGCCAAAGAGAAGTAGGATGACTTCAACATGAATCTATTGGAAGGTTTGAACAGAATAGAGAAGAAATTGGTTAAGGAGAGTGACTCAAGTAGATCTAAGAGTCACAAATATTCAGAGGAGAAAGAGAAAGAAAAAAAGTGCTAGTATACATCACCATCATCCCCATAGGCATTCCCATAAGAGAGTAGGCAACAGCTCAAGTCTATCCCCTATCAGAAGGTATAAGAGATCTAGGGTGGATGAGCTACGAGGGGAAATGAACAAAATCAAACCTCCTACATTTGATGGTGAGCACAAGAAGGATGAAGATGCCAAAACATGGTTGCTAGGAATGAGGAAGTATTTTCAATTGCATAATTATTCTTCTCATGCTGAAGGTAGAATCGCTATCTATCAACTCAAAGGAAAGGCCGCCATGTGGTGGGATCAACTTGTGTAGGTACAACACATTGTAGAGAAAAGTGTTACTTGGAGGGAATTTAAGAAGTATTTTGAGAAGAAGTACTTGACTAAGAGATACTATGACAAGAAAATGAAAGAGTTCTTTGAACTCAAGCTTGGAAGTACGACCATAGATGAATATGAGAGAAGGTTTCTGGAACTGCTGAAGTATGTCTCTTTCATTAAGGATGAGACAGTCAAGATTCAATGGTATTTAAGTGGATTTCCATCGTTCATTAGTGAAAAAATACAGTATGATGATCCCAAGACATTAGAAGAGACCATAAGGAGAGATAAATGCTTATATGACTAGCTGAAAGAAAGGCCATCTTTCTAAAAGGCTTGGGAAGACAATAAGAAATTCAAGATGGATCAAAGGAAGAAGGGAGCTAAGCCACCATTCTTCAGAAATAATCCACAAAGGCAGCAAACGCATAAGGAAACCAGAGTGATTGACGCAAGGATTCAAGGGCCAAGACAGCCACCTATGCAATGTTGAGATTGTAAAGGAGACCATAGGCTCAGAGATTGTCCTCACAAAGGAAAAAAAGGTAGGGTTGTTCACAATGTACAATGAGTTGAGACAGTAGAGGACATGGGCAGAAATGTGCCAAGGATTTATGCAGCCCTGGAAAACAAGCAAGTAGAGTATCAATCCCACATGATTGAGGTGGAAGTTATGATAAACAACCAAACCCTTACTATTTTAATTGATTCAGGATCTAGTCATAGTTATATAGACCCTAAGATGGTGGAAAGTTTGCAATTGCCAAGAAGAAAGCATGGGAAATCCTAGTTGGTGAAACTAGCTATAGGAGCCAGAAGAAAATTTAATGAGATGGTTAAGTCCTGCCTCATAGACATGAATGGGTTGAATACCAAGGCAGATTTGAATATCTTAACTTTAGGTTTCTATGACTATTTAATTGGGATGGATTGGTTGGACCCACATCATGCTCTATTGGATTGTCATAAAAAAGCATTCACTTGCATGGATGAAGAAGGGAACCAAAGGAGAGTGTAAGGAATTCCCAGGGCAGTAACCATTAGAGAAATTTCAGCCTTACAGTTGAAGACATGTTATAGAAAAGGATGTCAGCATCTCATATGGAGGAGACACCTAAACACAAGGTGCCAAATTTGGAGGATTATGCAGTCCTGAAAGAGTTTGAAGATGTATTCAAGGAAGTACCAGGACTACCCCCAAGGAGAGACATTGATTTCTCTATAGATTTGATGCATGGAGCAGCCCCAGTATCAAATACTCCTTACATAATGAGTACACCAGAATTGAAGGAGTTGCAAATGCAGCTTGAAGAACTGCTGAAAAAGGGGCCCAAGTGTATCACCTTGGGGTCCCCCAGTCTTGTTTGTGAAAAAGAAAGATGGAACGTTAAGATTCTTCATTGACTTCAGACAGTTGAATAAAGTGATTGTTAAGAACAAGTATCCTCTACCAAGGATTGATGACCTCTTTGATCAATTGAAGGATGCAAGGATATTTTCAAAGATAGATCTCAGATCAGGATAACATCAGGTAAGAATTAAAGAAGAAGATGTTATCAAGACCACCTTCAGGACAAGGTATGGTCATTATGAGTTCACAGTGGTACCATTTGGGTTGTCAAATGCACTAGTTGTTTTCATGTGCTTAATGAATGGTGTTTTCCGAGAGTATTTGGAAAAGTTTTTCATTGTCTTTTTGGATGACATTCTTATATATTCCAAGTCAGAGGAAGAGCATGAACATCATTTGAGGATGGTGTTGCAAGTATTAAGGGAACATCAGTTGTATGCCAAATTGAGCAAGTGCTCATTTTATCAGAAACAAATTCATTATTTGGGGCATATCATCTCAAAAGATGGGATACAAGTGGACCTTGAGAAGGTAGAAGCCATTAGAGAATGGTCAGCACCAAATAATGTGACAGAGGTCATATCTTTCATGGGCCTTGCAGGTTACTACAAGAGATTCATTGGAGGATTATCAAAGATAGCACACCCAATCACTTCCTTGCAAAGAAAGGGTATGAAGTTCTAGTGGATGTCAGACTGTGAAGGGAGTTTCCGACATTTGAAACAATTATTGACAAGTGCACCAATACTAAGGATTGTAGACCCAAATGAAGATTTCATTGTATGCATAGATGCATGTAATGAAGGACTTGGTGGAATCCTCAGTCAAAATGGATTCGTGATATGTTATGAACCAAGGAAGTTGAAAGAGCATGAAAGAAACTATGCCACTCATGATTTGGAGTTGGCAGCCATAGTACATGCCCTAAGGAAATGGAGACACTACCTCATGGGAAAGAGGTTTGAGCTAAGAACAGACCACAATGACCTGCATTATTTATTTGATCAGCCAAATCTAAATGCTAGGCAAAGCAGATGGTTAGAATTTCTAAGCGAATATAACTTTGATATAAAGCATATCAAAGAGAAAGAAAATAAAGTGGCCAATGCACTTAGCAGGAGGGTGCATGAACTATGTGCTACAACCATCAGCATGTATCAGACTGGTGTTAAAAGAAAAATTTTGGAGGCTGCAAATACAAATATGCAATACAGAGAATTGGTAGCAATGCTACAACAGGGTAAGATACTTCGGAAGATGGATATTTATAAGTTGGGAGTAGATGGAATACTGTTGCACAAGAACAAAATTTTCGTACCAAATGTCCAGGACTTGAAATGTATAATTTTGCATGAGATGCATAATGTTCCTTAGCAGGGCACCCTGGATATCAGAAAACCGTAGCAGGGGTCAAGATCCAATACTTTTGGCCATGTATGAAGAGAGAGATAGTAGGATACATCGCAAGATGTATGGAATGCTAGAAAGTTAAAGCAGAACATAGGCACCCAGTAGGATTGTTGCAACCTTTGCCCATTCCTGAATGGAAGTGGGAAGTGGTGACAATGGATTTTATTACGGGATTTCCTAGAACAAGCAAGATGCATGATTCGATTATGGTGGTGGTGGACAAGATTACAAAAGCTTCCCATTTTATTCCACTAAAAACTACCCACAAGGAAGCAGATGTCGTTGATATTTTCATGATGGAAGTGGCACGATTGTACGAAATTCCTAAAACAATTGTGTCTGACAAAGACCCGAAATTCACCTGGAATTTCTGGAAAGGATTGTTCAAAGGATTCGGAACGAATCTGAACTTTAGTACAACTTATCATCCCGATTCTGACGGACAGACAGAAAGAGTAAACAGGGTGATAAAAGATATGTTGAGAATGTATGTGATGAACAAACCATCGAAATGGGAAGACTACCTACACTTGGTAGAATTCACTTACAATAATGGGTATCAGGCATCATTGAAGATGAGCCAATTTGAAGCACTTTATAGCAAAAGGTGCAATACTCCAGTAAGCTGGGATAACCCAGCTAATAGAACAGTAGTTGAGCTAGAGTTGCTCAAGGAGATGGAGGACCAAATGTTAAAAATTAAGAAGAATTTGAAAGCTGCCCAAGACAAACAAAAAATTTATGCTGATAAAAACAGAGTCCACACAGAATTCAAAGTGGGTGATCATGTTTTCTTGAAATTGAAATCTAACAGGAGTTCCCTGAAGCTAGGAAGTTGCGCCAAATTAGCAGCCAGATTTTTTGGACCCTTTGAAATCCTAGAGAGGATTGGTCCAGTTTCTTATATGATTGCATTGCATGCATCTATGTCTGTTCATAATGTCTTCCATGTATCATTGCTAAAGAAATATATACCCAATGCTAATCATGTTATTGATTGGAATGTGATTCAGGTGGAGCAAGAAGGTGCTTTTCAAGTGCATCCGGTGCAAATTTTGTACTGGAAAGTCAAACAGCTCTGGAACCGAGCCATAGGTCTTGTAAAGGTTCAATGGACCTGGTACGAACCTGAGGATGCTACTTGGGAGCATGAAGATGCAATGCGAACAGAATACCCGCATCTTTTTGAAGATTTTTGAAAAATCTGATATATATGGGTGTATGATGCACTGAGGACAGTACATAAATAAGGGGAGGGGATTGTAATATCCCTCGACCAAACCCAATTGTAAATCTAATATAAACATACTTAAGCTAGTGAGTTGTTTGACCCCATTTGTTAATGCACATCATGTGGCATAGTGCGTGCATGAACTGCGCAGTAAAATGATGTAATATGCACATCGCAAGATACCGCGTGTAGTAACTAAAGCGTGTGCAACCTTGAGGACAACAGATATTGCGCGCAGTAACTAAAGTGTGCACAACCTTAAGGATAGCGGATACCGCGCGTAGTAACTAAAGTGCACGCAATACCAAGGTCAACGAACCTTTATGTATATGATATGCATTATAGGTTGGTGAGCCAGTATTATAAGTCGAAATGCTTATGTTTTGGTATTATGCCAGAACGCCTAGATGTCAAGGGCCAATGCACCTACTTTGTACATGACTCATGATTAATATAAAATACATCACTATGCGCAGACCGACCACGATAAAAGATATGGGGGACTGAACTTCACCAGTAGGGAAAGGGAAGGCCAAAAGTCAGGGGAATATTATATTAATATTTCCTAAAACATAAAGTATGGATAATTATTTTATCCTAGGTTCTAAAGTTGGGGACAAGTGGAAAAAAGTAACTTCTGATATGACAAGTGTCAAGTTGGGGACATGCATTCATATCATGGGGAAACTTAGCCCATGGGGGGATTTTTCTCACAAATGCCTTATGAACGAGAAAAGGACCATCATTCTCACCATCACTTTTCACAAAGAGTTCATAGTGATTCTGAAACACACTCAGTTATCCATTCAATGAATCCATGACCATTTCACTCATACATTCTGTTATCCTTGAGACAACCATTCCACCTTTCTGAAGCCTATTTCCCCACCCTTTTTGGTTGGTGTACCTGGTTATCTTGGAGCAGGATTGAAGAAGCGGGTTGTCAGGCCCGTGAGCAGTTCTCTGAGTGAGAGAATTGTTGGGGATTGACTTCTGGTCCAGCCTATTGTTGAAGCCCTGGAAGGGAAGTGGGGCAGCCGAGGGACTGTTGAGCAGAGAAGGGGCACACTTCCTTGGGTGGGACAGGCATGTGGGGATTGAGAGGTTGTACATTGTTAGTTGAGTGAGCACCTGAGACGGAGTCTTTCCTGTTGTCCATGAGCCTTAGCCTAGATAGGAATCCCTTTACCCTGGGTGGATTTCAGTCCCAGCTCGGGGGTGACTCACTGTTGAGAGTGATGAACAGTGTAGTCTGTGGTTGGGAGGTTCGTGGACGGTCTGTAAGCAGTTGCTGACAGTCTTTCTAAGATAAGTACCAGTTGTATGATATATTGATATGTTGTTTTGTTATTTACATGCCTATGTTGTGATTTTATCATATATGTGATTATGATTGTTTGTGTGCTTATGGGTAATTTCCTGTAAATGAGGCATATCAGTAGTTACTATTATTTTAATGTAAAAGTCATATGTTACAGAAAGTAATTGTTTGTTGATGTTTATATGTAAAGCTTTCGTGATCGTGTTGTATGTATATGTTTTAGTTGCATACAGTCTAAAGAGTAAATTTAGGTGGCAATGCTTAGTTGACTACTGGGTATGTTACTGTATGTTATGTAGTATGGGAACGAAAGTGTTCCCTAGAGTAGCATGGCCATGCCTGATGGCTGGGAATGTTACCAACTGGAATCATAGCATGAGTGGTTGCTCTGGAGTGGCGTACCCTGGCCTCAGGTTGGTGGGGGTTTGTTACAAAAGGGGTTTACACCATCCTAGTACTTCCTAGTTAGCCTTGCTTGCCTTGGGGAGTAAAAGGGAATACACCCCCAAGGAGATAACATTGCTAGATCTTTTATTTTTTTGACTCCATAACCCAATAGCTAAAGGAATTAAATCTAATTGCATTGGAGAAATAAAATCTTGCATTGGTTAACGTGAAAACTTGGGATTTTGAGATTCTCTAAATTGAAATAAATTATATGCTTTATGTGCTTGGTTGAGCCACTAGGGCATCTCATTTTTATAAGTGCTTCTTGTTGTTTTCATAACACTTTATCTACAATCATTAAGGATGCATAAAACATAATGCAAATTTCTTAATAACTCACAAATCAACCGTCAAAAGTTGTTAAACATTTTCCCCTATCCTCTACTAGTCTCAGCACACTTTTTGCGTGGATTGTTGGAAAGTTTTGGTGGTTGATATATTTTCTTTAACAACTTGTATGCTACAACCATACGACTGCAATTTTATCTCCGCAATACTAATTTCTTACATCCTTGTTTCATGCTAAAGTCTCGCTCTTTCATACTCGAGTTAAACTAGTCATTGCTAGCTTGTCTCTTGCAATCTTAACTAGACTTTTAGAAAATTTAATTGCAGCTCTTATTATCATCTAGTTGTTGATATATATTATTATTTATTTCTGCAATTAGGGACAACAATCTTAACTTTCTTTTCCAACATATTATTGGGCTTGTATCTTCATTTTCCTTGTGTCTTGGGTAGGTACAATCACTACTTGGAAAGTCTACTAAATTATAGATTATCTTCTACTATCTAAGAGACTCTTTTCAAGCCCTTCTTACCTTCCATCATTCACCTATAGGGGGACTCTTCTTCATCTCTTCAGCTTCCATCTATTTCCCCCCAGGGTCACTAGGATTCCCCCCTTGAGGTGATTACTTCATCTCTAAAGTGGCGAGAATACCTATCTAAGGTGGCAGTCGATAGGTGTTCTCTTAGTTGTCACCATTTTGTGGTTGGGTAGGGATTGTCCCAACCTACAACTTTTGCAATAATGTTTTGGTGTTGTTTCCAAGAAGAATTTTGAATCCTCTTCTAAACCTTAATGACACTTTGGCAAGATATCCTAAATCCTTTCACTAGCTTTCCTAGCAACTCCACCTAAAGGGTGTTCCCCTTCCACCTTTGATGATATCTTCTTGAAGCTCATCTGGTGACTCCGCCTTCCCAGAATTCATCTTCACTTAAGACTTTTCCCCTAGGGATTTTCAAACCTTCTAAGGTTTACCGAAGAAGGCCTCCACTCAAGCCTCCCATTGTCAAAACCCTTTTTCCATGATACCCTTCCCCTTGCTCCAATGGTTCACCCTTGGGAAAAAGACCTTTATAAATCCCTTAACATGGCCAGCATCCCTGGATACCCTAACACAATGCCAAAAGAGTCTCACAAATGGTTGTCGAAGTTTCTAGGAAATAATGTCACCAATCCAGATGATGATCTCTATGTCGTAGGCAAAGACATGGAAAATGTAGAAGTGGAACATGAAGATGTAGCCACGAGGCTACTAGCCTCATCTTTGACTGAAGAAGCCCAGAGGTGGATTAGAGGGCTATCTGAAAATCACATAGCATCTTATGAGGATTTTTCCAAATTTTTCAAGAACAGATGGACAACAAAAAAATACAATGGGATGCTTGTAGCTTAGTTCAATCATATAAAGAAAAAGCAGAACAATACAATGAGTGAATTTGACACCAGGTTCGACAAATTATACATTCATATTCTGACATATTTGTGTCCTACCGCTGCAACAGTTTGTCTCCTCTATGTGAATTCATTTGATGGGAAATTCCTCTTTACTCTTAAGGATAAGAAACCCTCTACTTTGGCACAAGCCAAAGAGTACAATGAAAAGATTGAAGAAAATCTCCTTGACTCAAAATTTTATCCTTTTCAATATCCTCGGGTCAAGGCATAAGCAAAGACTAAGACTTCCAGTAGTAGTGCTCTTGATCCAATTTCCCTCTTGACTCAAAATATATATTAGATAAGTACTCAATTTGTACAAGCACATAATCAGATCATGGGTTGATTAACTACTATGGAGAGAAATCAAACTGCCCATAGACCTTAGTTTACCAGACAACAGAGATATGCCAAAGGTTGGAAACCAAGGTCTCAACAAGAGGCAAAGGCCCCTGACACTTTGAAACCAGTCGGGATGGTTGACACAGAACAAACATCGTGGTGTTCTCTGTGCCAAGAACCTCACCGAGAGGATGAGTTTCCTCGGCGAGATGAAGATTATTCTGACAGTTTGAACTTCATGGATATGATCTATAACTTCCAATAGGAAGAAGTCCCACAGGAACATATTGATGAAGCCAAAATATGGGGGGAAAGAGAGGGGAGACTCCAAGCCTGGAATCAATTGACAGACGAACAGAGGAAGGAACTAAGGAAGAGGGAATATTTGACATACACCAAAATAAATAAATCTTCAGCCCCTCCATCACAACCTACCACTCCTCCTCCATCTACAAAGAAGGTGGTCTCACCACTTCCACCTCTAGTGCATTAGTTTCTTCCAAATCCATCCCCAACATATGGCATTCAATTGAACATAGATGTTGTAGCCATGTTTGGGAAGTTAAATATGATGGTTCTTGTGACAGAAGTGTGCAAAATCCTTTCTATAATAAGGGAATTATTGAAGTTATTACAAGTACCGACTAAGAAGGAAGGTCCTCCAATCATTTTGAACACCATGTATCTTGATCAGCAAAAGGACAACAATCCTCCTTTATACCTTTCATTGGGCATGAATGGCCCCCGCATGAACAACTATATGCTAGATTCTGGGGCCTCTGCAAATGTCATTTCATTGAAGGAAATGGAACAACTTGGTTTGAAGATGACTAGACCCTATGGAAATGTGTGTGGCATTGATTCTAAAAGGGTCAAGGTTTATGGGTTATGCGAGAACGTTGAGGTCTTTTTTATTGATTTTCTGCATATCATCCTCCTTATGAATATAGTAGTGATTGATGTCCCAGATGCTTAGGGTATGTTATTATTGAGGATTTGCTCTGCTTCCCTTGGGGGTTTCCTTATCATGGATCTCACCCATGCACACCTTCCCATGGGAGATGGCACTTTTGAGGTACTATACATTCAAGAGAGAGCCAACAAGCATGTGATGGATCCCAAAATTCCTCACTATACAAGTGAGGATGATTTTGATGAAGTTCCAGACACCATTGAGTATGATCCATGGGACTTACAAAGATAAATGAATACAAAGAAAAACTTTCAAAGTTCCAAGGGAAAGAGCTAGGGTCTATCCAAATATTTAAGAAAGAAGATAAAGAATGCGAAGAAGCCATGAAAAATGCAGTCAATACAGGACCTCCTTCCTATCCATACATTGAGAATATACCTTACATCAACTACATTGAAGGAAGTTTTGCGTTCATGTGGGACAAGAAGAAGGGAAATCCCAAACATGACCAAAAGGCTGACAACTCATGGCTTGGCCCTTACATCATCAAGAAGACGTCTGAGAAAGAGAAGTATTATTTAACAAATTTGGATGGGAGAAAGATGTCATTGTCAGTGGATGGGTCTCTTCTCCAGCCCTATGTTTATATCACTTGACTTCTTCAAGGCCCAAGCCCTAGGTAAGTAGTTAGGTCATCTTGATTTCCTTGCATTTGCATATTGATTGCGCATGATAGTTTAGATGCATTTCATATTTCATTTTTCTCTACTTGCATCTTGATTTCATGTTTAGTTTGCTAAAATTTTCTTTTCTAGATTAGTTTCATTTTTGGTTTTCATGTATATAGACGAAGGGTGATAGAACCACCCAATATTTTACAGTGTGATGTTTTAGTGTAGGCATAGGTCTACCAGAAGATGTTATGGTTCTCATGCACTCTATGGCGAGCACATGTCCCTGAGTAGGAGATATATGTTATCCCCAACTCCTAGGGATAACTAAGGAGATGATGTCTTGAGGCCCTCATGTTGCAGACATGGAGTATTGACCAACAGTGTCCACTTGCACAAACTGAGACCCACCTCACCACCACATCTCTAGGTTCTTCACAATAGTATCCACCACATCAGTTGGGCTCCAGAAAACATTGGGTCTTTCTCCTCAAGGAACAATTCACCCAATAGGTCATTTTTTCAACCCTCCCATACCTAAACTTAGAAAATTGCATAGGGTCTTTGAGCATTAGTTTATTTTGATGAGGTGGTTTGGATGTACTTGCTTAGATGCCTCTTTTATTGATTTGATTTACTCATCATGATGCTTTGACTTAAGATCCTTTGAGGGTGTATCCATTTGTCTTTGCAGGATCCAGCTGGTGGACAGTTTTGGAGGAACAAGCCTAGCTTGGGCTTCCATGGGGGTTGAAGCACAGAGGTCAGATGCCAAGGTCCCACATGTTGTATCACGAATACATGCCTTTGGAGGCTTAGAAGGCATCATGGAGGACCTAACCTATCCCCTACTACCCAAACCATTTTCCTAAGAAGACCAAAACGTCAACCTTTAGGGCTTGACGTCATGGTAGGGCTAGGGTTTGGTGGTGGTTGAGGACACTTGGCATGTTTTTAAGGAAGGAACCCATGTATCATGAAGAAGAGGATTGGATCGAGGATATGTGAACTTTGGAGGCCTATCTCATCCATCTCCTACTCCAACGACTTGCAAAAAAGTGCCAAAACATCACCCTAGAGGGGTGACGTCTTACTTAGGGTTTTGCTTATGTGAAAATTATGAATTAAAAAAGTAATATTTTATGTAAAGGGGAAATATTAGGGTTTTTGAACCCTTATCTTGTGTTTTACCCTAATTTATGTGGACAAACATTTTGTTAGAAGATTTGTATAAATAGAGGTCACCTCTAATTCATTTTGATCATAGCTCTCCCATTGTGAGAAGCCTTCCTAGCTGAAATTTGCACCCTCTTTGGGAAATCTCTATCTCTTGTGCTCTTTTTATGGTTTCTCTTGGCTATTGGTGGAAGAAGTAGTGTGCTACCTCTCTTGGAGCTAGTTTCTTACATTTGTGGTGGATTAATCTTGATAAAAAAAAGAGGTTTATCTTGTCATTACTTGGACTAGGTAAGGATTCTATCTTGTTTTTGCTTCATCGCTTGGTTACAAGTTTGATTTGCTATACTTATTGGGGAGTATAAGGGTTTATAAACCCACCATATCTATCATTTTTGTCTTGAAACAATTTTTTGCTTGAGGTTTTACTAGGAGAAGTAAAAGGGTTTGCATCCTCCTAGTACTTCTTAGTTAGCCTTGCTTGCCTTGCAGAGTAAAAGGGATTACACCCCCAAGGAGATAGCATTGCTAGATATTATTTTTTTTTTACCCCATAACCCAATAGCTAAAGGCACTAAATCTAATTGCATTGGATAAATAAATTCTTGCATTGGTTAACGTGAAAACTCAGGATTTTGAGATTGTCTAAATTGGAATCAATTCTATGCTTTATGTGCTTGGTTGAGCCACTCGTGCATCTCATTTTACTAAGTTCTTATTTCTGCTGTCATAACACTTTATATGCATCCATTATGGCTGTAGAAAACCTAATATAAATTTCTTAATAACTCACAAATCAACCGTCAAAAGTTGCTAAAAAATTGCCCCTATCCTCTACTAGTCTCAGCGCACTTTTTGGGTGGATTGTTGGCAAGTTTTGGTGGTTGATATATTTTATGTAACAAATTGTATGCTACAGACATAAGGCTGAAATTATATCTCTGCAATACTAATTTCTTGTAGCCTTTTTCATGCTAAAGTCTCGCTCTTTCACACTCGAGTTAAATTAGTCATTACTAGCTTGTCTCTTGCAATCTTAACTAGACTTTTAGCAACTTTATTTGCAGATATTATTATCATTTTGTTGTCAATATATATTATTGTTTATTGCTACAATTAGGGACAACAATATTAACCTGCTTGTCCAACATATTATTGGGCTTGTATCTTTGTTTTCCTTGTGTCTTAAGCAGGTACAATCACTACTTGACAAGTCTACTACGTTGCGGCATATATTCTACTATCTACGAGACTCTTTTCAAGCCCTTATTACCTTCCATCATTGACCTATAGGGGGAATCTTCTACATCTCTTCATATTCCATCTCTTTTCCCTCAGGGTCACCGAGATTCCCCCCTTGAGGTGATTACTTCATCTCTAAAGTGATGAGAATAGCTATATAAGGTGACAGTGGGTAGGTGTTATCTTAGTTGTTGGCATTTTATGGTTGGGTCAGGATTTTCCCAACCTACAACTTGTTCGATAAAAGTAACCCATAGGAATCATGTGGTTCATGAATAATTGATTAGGGTCGAACCCTTTAATCTCACATGTCGCCTTTAAATCATACTGATCAAGCTAAATTGCATATTCATCAATGTTTACAGCATTCTTTAATGTTATTTCACCAATTCTCCATGGCAAGGGAATAAATTTATTTTTCCTCCTTTCATGAAAGGAATGAGCCCAAAATATGTATTGTCTACAAACTTCAATTACAAATATATTGTCTGGTACATAGTATGGGAGGTAAGTGGGCCTTTCTTTAGAACAATAAATCTTGATAATGCTAAAATGTTACAACGCTTCGATCTTTACTCTATTATCCAAAAAATTTGATGCTTCTAAAGAAAGTCTTGACTCCGTGGGTCCAAATATGAGTTTCTTAAAAAAGAAAAAAATGAATTGTGTACTTCATAAAAATTATACATGGCCTTTTGCTTCCATAAGGCAGGGTACCATGTATGAACTGGGTCAATTTTGCAATTGACTTGTTTGGAAAAATGCAGTCCTTTGAAAACATGACAGTATGTAATAGAAAAGATTAAGTACAAAGACATGTAAAACTTCTTACTCTTTCTAAAATTTTCCAGTTGAAAAGATAGTTCACCAGAAATAATCTTCACCCAATCAAAAATTGCCTTCTCATGAATAGTAAAATATAGAATGCACAAAACCAAATGAGGGATGATAGTGATCAATTATTTTCGAGCTACCCTGGCAAAGAGCCAAGCCATTTCTTGGTAGGGGTTTTTTAACAGACTGACAAAATGGCTAACAAATATTTTGGTATCAGTGTCAGGTCTTCAAGATATTCCTTCAAAAGCTCGAGTCCACCATTCCTTGCCTTCAAGAAATATTTGGCTTCATCCCCCTTGAAAGTCATAGTTTGTTCTAGAAGTTTGAACATTCTTTTGAAGACCGAAGGAGATAAAGAAATTGGGGATTCTACCTGAAGTTGAATAATCCTCCGGTTCTTATAAAACATATCTATGCACCATGAAATCAATTATTTATAGTCGAGAACCTCTGGAACACAACTCGTTGAAGCAATCCTAGAGGTCCAAATTTGATTGGAGTTTCTTTATTGAGGCTACAATGACGAGTAATATTTGTATGCTCTTGACCACTAGAATGTAATACCCATGTTTCCCCCAGTTTTTAAATATAACTATAACTAGCCAAGAGACTATGGCAGACTAAATATGTGTGAATGCTTGATTTGATGAACCTTTGTATAAAAGGGTCATTGCATGAATTTTTTGTTATTAATAGAAATTTGATATGTGTTGCACAACTGCTGAAAGGGGGGAAGTTTGTCAAGATAGACCATGGATGTTATGAGAGGGATGGTGAGGGGAAACCAAGAATGGTTTAGATGACCCTAACCAGACTAGTACCTACTGGGTGTAATTGCTCAATAGTCCTCTGACCCAGAAATGAATTACCAGTCAGGTTGGTAGTTGGAAGGACATCCTCAAGAGTTAATGGGGAGATGGGGTAGGGTACCCATCTGTAAGGCTTCCATGCCTGACCACGAATTGGGATTCGGACCCATGCAACCTTGTTGAGGAAGGAAAGAAAGGAGGTAATTCGGGGCACATAGACAGATCTGCGAGATAACAAATTAGAGAAAACAATCTCGAGAGGAGAATCATGTTTTCGACTCTGGAATAGAGAGAAAAAGCAAAGGAAGCAAGCTCATTTTTTGTTGAAAGAAGCCATGGGAAGGGTTTCTCTACAAGCTGATAAATGAGGCTAACGAGTCACTGAGGAAGTGCTCGTGCATACCTCCTTGCTTGAAGTAAAGAAAACCAGTTGCCAATTTCTTGTGGGAGGAGGAGAGTAACCTCCGTCCATGATTGTCATGGAGAAAGAATGAAGAATTTCTCTCATAGCATCATGGTCTAGCTCGGGGGTGGCTAGTGGTAAATCCATAAGGAGTGGTTGTGCCTATGGTTGGGAGGAAACAGGCACCCCTTCTAGCAATTGCTTCACATTCTCCATTTCTAATAAGTATTACCATACTATGTGTATATATATTGGATGCAATGATGAATGTCTGTGTTTATGGTTAAGTCTTTCAGTATTCGAATAGTTATTAGAAATGTTCTTTTGCTTCCGTAAACGGTTATATCCATATAGTATTTGATTTATCTCAGTGTGACTGCTATAGAGTTATGGGATGTGAATCCAAAGGAGAGTCGGGGAAGGATTGAATGAAACATCTAAGTCCTCCCAACCCCTTTGAATTCACCTTGGCGGGAATGTCAAGTTCATCTTTGTGGGAGAAGGACGTTTTCCTTTCGACTATCCACCCATATAACCAAGGGCTCATGCACATGTCCTTAACCCATTTGTTGCAAAAAGGATTAGCGCTTAGCCCCCAAGAATTTCCAATGGACCCATATGACCAGGGTCTGGGAACCGTGAGCTAGTTTGAAAGGAGCTCCCAACATAAAGGATGGTGACACATTAGGATTTGGGGGAGAGCTCTCACAATAGAGAGGAAGAATATGATGAAAGGAGGGTGGTGGAAACCCCTCTATATTTAGACAAAACTATAAGAAGCTTCATGGTATAATTACAAAGTTATAAGGCTGGCAATGAAAGGTTGATCAAGGAGCAAGAAAAGCAGACTGAAATTAATGCAGTCCTACTGCAAAGTCTATCAGATATATAAAGGAAACTGCAACATGGTCTAGCTACCAGTCACGTGGACATGCATCATACTAAGAAAACCCCAAGTCCACCTAAGATACATAAGCATGGTCTTGAAATTGGCCACACCAAGAGGAGCACCTCAAAGAAGGCCCAACATGGATCCAAGAGACATTCAATGGAATATTCCTATGGTGAGGACATTGACAACTCCAAGGAATATTCTAGTGGAAAAAATAGTTCCCATTCCCAGACGAGAAGAAAGAAGAGGAAACAATCCAAGAGTCGTGACCCTGAAGAGTTCAAGAAAGCCAAACCAGCCACCTTCGATGGAGAGATTAAGAAGGGGGAAGAAGTAGAAGTTTGGCTACTCGGCTTGAAGAAGTATTTCAGAGTCCATGACTACTCAGAAAACTTAAAGGCTCAGACAACCATTTTCAAGTTGAATGGGAAAGTTTCCATTTGGTGGGAGGACCTTAGGAATGTGAAAGGAATCCATGAGAAGGAATTGTAATGGAAACAATTTGAGAAATACTTCAAGAAGAAGTACCTGTCAGAAAATCACTTTGATGGAAATACCAAGGAGTTCTATGAACTCAAGCTGGGACAACTCACCATAGATGAATATATCAACCAATTCCTTGAGCTGATGAGGTATGTGTCCTATATAAAGGATGAAAAAGTAAAGATGCAACGATTTATTAGTGGATTACCTCAGTCCTACCGGGATAGAATTGAGTTTGATGAGCCAAAGACTTTAGAAGATACTCTTCAAAAAGCAAGGTATTTCTATGAGCAATTCAAGAATAATACAGAACCCCGTGAAGATTGGAAGAAGAAAAACAATTCGAGATTTACGAAGAAGGGGTTTAAATCCTCGAGATTTAAGAACCATGGTAAGAGCTCTAGGATGAGCCTTCCTACCAGAAGTGTGTATCAGCAAAATTTTCCATCCCATAGTGGAAATAAACCATTCGAAGTAGCTCCAAGTAAGACTGATAACACGAAGAGAGAACCCTTGAAATGTTGGGGTTGTGGAGAGGAACATTTGTTGAGGGATTGTCCGTATAGGCAATAGAACAATGGGAGGGTCTAAAACATCAAATAGGCTACCACAGTCAATGATGTCTCTAGGATCATGCCAAATTTATGCATCCTTGGATAATAGATAAGATGACCACCAAGCTTCAGTGGTGGAGATGGAAGGTACGATTGCCAACCATCTTGTTTCCATTTTAATTGACCCTGGTTATAATTTGAGCTATGCTTCCCCTCAAACTATTGAGAAATGTAAATTGCAACAAGTTAAACACGTTAAATGATGGTTGGTACAACTATCCACTGGAACCAAGAGAAAAGTAACAGAGGTCATACCAGCATGCCAATTCGTTATAAGTGGGTTGCCCACCCAAGAGAACCTAAACATACTTCCTCTAGGATCTTATGACCTATTGATTAGCATGGACTGGTTGGCTTCCCACAAAACCAAGTTGGACTATTACAGTAAAACTTTGGAGTGTGAAAATGAAGAAGGAAGAGGGTTAACCCTACAATGGATTCAAAATCATGTCTCAGTGAGACAAATAGCATCCCTCCAAGTGAAGAAGTATTGCAGAGAGGGATGTCCCTTGTATGCAATACGTACTAAACTCTGTTGAGAATGACAAATCCATCCTAAAGGACCATCCCATATTAATAGAATATAAAGATGTATTCCCAGAAGAGGTACCAGGTCTACCTCCAAGAAGGGATATTGACATTTCAATAGAACTTGTACCAGGAGCGGTGCCAATGTCTAGAACACCCTATAGAATGAGTACACCAAAGCTAGTTGAGATCAAACTAAATTTGAAGGAGATGTGGGACAAAGGATACATTCATCCTAGTGTGTCTCCATGGGGAGCACCAACCTTGTTTGTGAAAAACAAAGATGGCACACTCAGACTATGCATAGATTATAGACAACTCAATAAGATGACCATCAAGAATAAGTATCCCTCACCTAGGATCAATGACTTGTTTGACCAATTAAGGGGTGCTACAATATTCTCCAAGATTGACTTGAGGTCTGGATACCATTAGGTCCAAATTAAAGATGAATACATCCACAAGATAGCCTTTAGGACAAGATATGGTCACTATGAATTTGTGGTGGTGCCATGTGGGCTTACCAATGCACCAGCCACTTTAATGTGCTTAATGAATAACGTATTCAGAAAGTTCTTGGATAGGTTTGTGTTGGTTTTCATTGATGATATCCTAATCTATTCCAAGAATAGGGAAGAGCATGAAGAACATCTCAATCTAGTACTCCAAGTACTAAGAGAACATCAACTCTAATCTAAACTTAGTAAGTGTGACTTTTTCCAGAAACAAGTACATTACTTAGGCCATGTTATTTATGAGGAAGGAGTGGCAGTTGATCCTGACAAGATTAAAGCCATCATGGATTGGCCTACCCCAAAGGATGTATATGATATCAGATCCTTTATGGTCCTAGTAGGATATTATATGAGATTCATAAAAGGATTCTCCAAGATTTGTTTCCCAATCACCTCCCTTCAAAAAACGAGGGTTAAATTCATTTGGACATCAGAATGTGAAGAAAATTTTCAAGAGCTGAAATACCTTCTAACCAATGTGCATGTACTGAAGATTGCAGACCCAAACAAGGACATCTTTGTGTGTAAAGATGTCTACAAAGAAGGGCTTGGGGGAGTCCTTATGCAAGAAGGACATGTGATATGCTATTAATCCAGAAAATTGAATCAGCATGAAGTCAATTATGTGACCCATGATATGGAATTGGTTTCCATTGTGCATTCTTTAAAAATATGGAGGCATTACCTCTTAGGTAGAATATTTGTACTTATGACAGACCATAGTGGGTTGAGGTATTTGTTTGACCAACCAAAACTCAATGTGATACAAGCTAGGTGGATCGCTCTCCTTAGTGAGTTTGATTTTGAAATCAAACATGTCAAAGGAAAGGAGAATAGGGTGGTTGATTCCCTTAGTATAAGTATGAAAGTGGTTCACTTGGTAGCTGTAAGCGTCGGTGAATCAGACATCAAGGAAAGAGTCAGAAGTGCACAAGAAACGGATTCATTTTTCAAGACCGTGACATCATACCTAAAACAAGATCCCACAGGGTTGAAGTATGAAGGTTATCAGATGTTTGATGAAGGCCTACTAACTTACAAGGGAAGATTGTATATTCCAAATTGTGATGACTTGAAGAGGTTCATAATGGATGAACTACACAAAAGACCATATAATGGTCATCATGCTTATCAGAAAATGATCACGACCACTAGGAAACTATTTTATTGGCCCGGACTGAAAAAGGACATAGTTGATTACTTAGATAAGTGTCTGCAATGTCATCAAGTCAAATCAGAGCACCGGCACCTAGCAGGGCTATTGCAGCCCCTACCAATTCTCGAATTGAAATAGGAAACCATCTCCATGGATTTTATCACAAAATTACCAAGATCAACCAAACAAAACGATGCCATCATGGTAGTTGTGGACAAACTGAGCAAGGCAGCTCACTTCATACTCGTCAATCCAACTTGCAAGGCAGCTCACTTCATACTCGTCAATCCAACTTGCAAGGCAATCTATATTGCCAGCATTTTCATGAAAGAACTATTTATATTGCATGGCATGCCTAAGGAAATTATATCCGACAGAGATACCAAATTTACTTCCAACTTTTGGAAATCTTTGTTTGTTGGTTTTGAAACAAAATTGCTCTTTAGTACAGCATATCACCCTCAAACTGATGGGTAGACAAAGAGGGTAAACCAAGTGTTAGAAGACATGTTGAGAATGCATGTAATGCATCAACCCAATAAGTGGGAGGACTACCTACTACTGGTAGAATTTTCTTACAACAATGGCTATCAAGAGTCATTAAAAATGAGCCCTTTTGAAACCCTCTATGGAAGACAATGCAACATTCCAATCGGATGGAAAAACCCAGTAGACAGAGTTACAATCGGGCCAAATATGCTAAAGGAAATGGAACAACAAGTAATTCAGATCAGACAAAATATAAAGATAGCTCAGGATAGACAAAAGAGCTATGCATACATGAAAAAGGACTCCTAGAGATTTCAAAGCAGGGGATCATGTGTATCTCTTAGTCAGACCTAGGAAAATCTCTTTGAGGATGGGAGCTTGTGCCAAGTTGGCACCTCGGTATTGTGGACCCTTTGAAGCTTTGGATAGAGTGGGACCAGTAGCCTATCATCTAGCACTTCCTCCCACAGTGAAATAACATAATGTTTTCCATGTTTCTTTATTAAAGAAGTATGTACATGATTCTAGTCATATTATTGATTGGTCTGTGATTCAGGTGGAACCTAAGGGAGAATTCTTTCCATAACCTCAATGCATAATATATAGGAAGGAAACCCCACTCAGGAATAGAACCATTGCACAAGTCAAGGTGCAGTGGAAACACTTTGGCCCAGATGAGGCTACATGGGAAATGGAGGATGCCATGAGACATGCATATCCATTTTTGTTTACTTCTATACATACAGAGCACATCCACAAATATAACAATGAGAATGATGTTCCTTTAAGGGGGAGGGGATTGTAATACCCTTGTTTCCCCCAGTTTGTAAATATAACTATAACTGGCGAAGAGAGTATGGCAGACTAAATATGTGTGAATGCTTGATTTGATGAACCTTTGTATAAAAGGGTCAATGTATGAATTTTATGTTATTAATAGAAATTTGATATTTTTTGCATAACTGCTTAAAGGCGGGAAGTTTTCCAAGATAGACCATGGTTTTTATGAGAGGGATGGCGAGGGGAAACCAAGAATGGTTGAGATGACCCTCACCAGACTAGTACATGCTAGGTGTTATTGCTCAACAATCCTCTGACCCAAAAATGAATTACCAGTCAGGATGGTAGTTGGAAGGCCATCCTCAAGAGTTAATGAGGAGATGGGGCAGGGTACCCATCTGTAAGGATTCCAGGCCTGACGATGAATTGGGATTCAAACCGACACAACCTTGATGAGGAAGGCAAGAACGAAGGTAATTCGGGGGAAAGAGATAGATCTGCGAGATAGCAGAGTAGAGAGAACAATCACGAGAGGAGAAGCATGTTTTTGACTCTGGAATAGAGAGAAAAAGATGAGAAGAAAGCTTGTTTTTGGCTGAAAGAAGCCATGGGGAGGGTTTCTCTACAAGATGATAAACGAGGCTGGCGAGTGACTGAGGGAGTGCTCGTGCAGACCTCTTTTCTTTAAGTAGATAAAATCGATTGTCAATTTCCTGTGGGAGGAGGAGAGTAACCTCCATCCCTGACTGGCATGGAGCAAGGAGGAAGAATCTCTCTCAGAGCATCATGTTCTAGCTCGGGGTGGCCAGTGGTAAATCCGTAAGGAGTGGTTGTGCCTATGGTTGGGAGGAAATAGGCACCCCTTCCAGCACTCGCTTCACATTCTCCATTTTTTATAAGTATTATCATACTCTATGTATATATATTGGATGTGATGATGAATGTCTGTGTTTATGGTTAAGTCTTTCAGCATTCGAATAGCTATTAGAAATGTTATTTTGCTTATGTAAACTGTTATATCCATATAGTCTGTGATTTATCTCAGTGTAACTGCTAGAGATTTATGGAATGTGAATTTGCAGGAGAGTTGGGGTAGGCTTGAATGAAACGTCTAAGTCCTGCCAACCCTTTTGAATTCACCTTAGTGGGAATGTTAAGTTCATCTATGTGGGAGAAGGATGTTTTCCTTTCGACTATCCACCCATCTGACCAAAGGCTCATGCCCGTGTCCTTAACCCATTTGCTGCAAAAAGGATTAGCACTTATCCCCCAATAATTTCCAACGGACCCATATGACCAAGGTCTGGGAACCGTGCACTAGTCTGAAATGAGTTAGCTCTTTCGGCTTCAGGACTTTAGAGCTTATGACTCCAAAATCCTCGAAAACAGTCGAAGGACAAAGTCACGAAGCGATGAGGGTCGTCGATCTAGGGATCCAATTTGGATCTCTCTCAGTCATTAGATCGGACGTAGGAAGGGAAGCGTTAAGTGATTCGACGAAGTTCTACTTCGGGAGAATAGGAGTGGTATAACACCGAAACTCCTGAATGTCAAAGTCACAACGTAAATCGGGACTGTTAAAAATGGAGGGACACGTGTCCACAGATCATTGATTGTCCAGAATTTAGGGTATTCGACAGTATAGGGACGCGAGAGTTTCCTCGGAGCTCATCAAGCTAGAGTAAATCCTGGTCATGAATGCTAAGTACACATGGCAATAGATCAGGTGTGCTCTGGAGAGGAAGCCAGAAGGCAGTCTCTGAACTCCCGAATGTCTAACTTATGAAGTGACGAGGACCGTCGATCCTCGGATCCTTCGGGATCCCTCCCATTCGTCGATCTAAACAACCCACCCTTGACTGCCCAACCAATTGGGAATGCATTGTGGAGCAACACATGGCCCCTACTAGTCCTCTTTCAAAGGTTGTCCGTTCAACTAGAACCGTTGGATGAGTGGGTACGTGGAAAGCGATCCCATAGTCCAGAGAATTTGTACTCTAAAGGAACCTAGCCAAGAGACTATGAACTGTGAAAACCTCTAAAGTTGCGAACGCTGAAATGAATCTTGGTCGTTGGTAGGATGAGGACACTTGGAACTAGATCTGAGAGTCAGGGGACTTGGCTCTTCGAGGAATTTGTGATGTGGGAGTTGTGAAGTCTAAAACCCCAAAGTAATGGAGGTCGTGAATCTGAGGGCTACGTGGAATTTTACTGACCGTGAGATTGAAGGGTGGGCATCTATCAATCCAAGATGACATGGAATCCTAGCGTCATTCAAGGTGACGTGGACCCACATTACGTGTGCCACATGTCCCCCAAATATGGTTGATTCACCGACCCCTTATGATTGTTAGAGCATGACGTGTGTCACCCCCTAATTAGGACATGTTTCACCCCCTGACCCTCGTTCCATGGCAGTTCCTGGTTTGTTCCCACCTGGTGGATGTGGTTGGTGACGTGTCTAGGACTCCGGGAGTCTGGATAACTTCGAGAGTTCGGAAGATTTGAACGTAGTGTGATAAAGGAAGGTTCAACGACAATCGTCGATTGTCGAACGTGGAAGGACCAACGACGATCATCGATCTCCGAAACGTCAAAGGTTCAACGGCGATCACCGACTGCCGAAACGAAAAAAGTCAATCGTCGATCGTTGAATGGCCAAGGCCACATGGAGCAATCTTGAATCCCCTTTATTTTTAATTGTAGGATCTCGGCGGAGGACTTGCACCATTAATTCCCTTCGTTGTTCGGCAATCTGGGAATTCAACAACATTGTTGGAACTCCCAAAGTACAGGACTTTTGAAGTGTCAAAACCTTCACTAAGTAGACTCTTAGCTCCCAGTTTTCAGCCCGAGGTCATGAGGAGGACCCTGCTAGCTTGTTTAAGCATGTCATGGGAAATGTAAACTTCAGGGGAGCATAATTAAGAGGGTTTTGCTTAGTAAGGGACCGGAAATGAACCAAGGAAAAGATAAACTTTGATGTCGCATCCCTAGAGAGGGTATTTAGGGGTCGGGTGTGTTACATGGAACCTATGATCTTCTCATCCAAAAGATTTTACGCTATCCCTGCAGAATTGCTCTCTCCTCCTAGTTGTCATGCTAAGTAAAGTTGATGGACTATTGTGCAGTTATCTTTTTGAAAACTTTATTACCGAAGTAATCTCTTGTACAATAATATACCTTGAAACTCTTCTTTTGAAGGAAATATTAGTATAAATTAAATTTGAATTGATGGAGAATTGTCTCAAGAAGGTCTCCATTAATAACGATCTTTTAATACTTTAACCACTTGTTATTTTATGTAAAATTTGCATTAAATTTACTTTGGCGAAAGTGACAAGATGAAGCATGCATTACCGCGGGTGGCGTAGTATAGGATGTATGGAGGAGAATCAACACAAACCCACGGTGAAAACATGAAAAATGATTAAGTATAATATTAGATCAGTTGGACATAAAGGGGGGGGGAGTTTTGAAGAGTTATGATATCACCCGAATCCACTGTGAAGTTTGAAAATTAACTAACTATTGAAATATCGAGAGAGAAATGAAGTATAAGAAAATAACGAAGTATCATGAATTGCTCAGATGGACTAGTGGTGGTGATAATCAATTGAATCAAGCGAGTGGCTTACACTCGCAGTAACATTTGAAAAAAATTCTAAGTATGGTGTGAAATGAGGATGGTGGAACATGATGGTGTGTTTTGGAAATGATGGAGCTTCAGACTTGAATGATAATATATAATGAACTCGCGAGAAACTAAAAAACAATCGAAGTATTGGTGTAAAATGCATACGATGGAATACAACGGTGCATTTTGGAGGAGGGGGAACTTTGTAACAAGAATGAAGTTGACTCGTGAACCCGAAACAAAACGAAAAATTTTCTAAGTGTAGAAAAGAAATATACAAAAGATTTTTCAAATGACTTACCGCATTTGAGGGTCAACAAGGACTTGCCTTAGCTTTGAGGATTGTGTGAACATGCATATTGCAACATGACGAAATATCTTGGGCATGTGAATTTATCTTTCTTTGGGAAGCATGGTTGAGGGTGAAGCCTGACCATTCCAAGGCATAGAGAGGTAGACACAGCAACATGGTTGGATGATGAAGTATTGTGGAAAAGGTAGTCTCGACATGCAATTATTGATGTAGATGGGACATTTCATATCCAAAGACGCGGATGAATATGAGGAGAATTTCGACAAAGGAAGATAGAATTCTGGACTTCATTGTAAGGGTGGAGTCATGAGGGAAGAGTTGGTTAGATGTGTGGAGATCAAATGCCCAAATATTTCCCTTGACTCTTCGTAGACTTGGATGTGATCCAGACTGTGTGTAGAAGATTGGCTAATTGTGCCATGAGATTGGAAATGGAGTCAAGTTGTCGCAAATGACTTTGTTTTGGGGTGACTTCATAGTGTATCAAGGTGAGGGGTAACCTTGCTTTGGTCTGAGGTTATCGTGCGATTGTACTGAATTGCGGAAGGAGGTGACCAAGCTCTGGGAATGTTGTGCATTCTCAAGGAACGAGCGTGATAGTTCAAAACTTAGAGAGTTAATGCATGAGAGCATGACTAATAGGTAGAAGTACGGATGCGCCAGTAGGTTTGAAGTGTAGCACTTAGACATTGTGGAGGATCTCCTTGACGAATATTGAAATTTGCAAGAATGAGGCAGGGGTGGACACTTGCCTTAGTCTATGCAATTGGATGAGATGAAAGAGAGGTAGACACAAAAGGATAAGTACAAGCAAGGAGATGCACATTTGAAGAACTGGATGTGATGGTTGGACTAGCTACCCAACTAGTGCAATACCTGAGGCTAGCATTGTGCGAAGACATGACATAGTTGGTTGACGTATGGATGTAGCAACAAGTTCATAGGATTTCAACAGTTAGACATTGGTTAAGTTTCGATTGAGGATGCAACAACTGTTGTGGTAGTAGCAACAACATAATAGAGTGTGAACGTCACAGTAGGATAATTGCAGCTTGGACATTGCAGACAGAGTTGGGGAGGAGACATACTTCCATTGTAGCAGATAGATTAGTCGCACACAACTTTGGGCAGAGGCCAGTGTGGATGGTTGCAATGTGAGTTGGAAACTTGGGGTTTCCACATTGACAGAATTTGGGCTTTCCAGTTGGCACGAAACCTAGGGTTTCTAGTAGACTTAGTTTCGGTGGGGGCACAAGTTCGGGCAGAGACTTGGATATCACAAATTTTGGGGATGTTCTTGGGGAAAACAATGACTCGAGGTGGGGGAGGATGTAAGTTCTTCTACTAGAAGGGAACAAGCACCCTCGCCCAAGTCCTCAAGGAGATGGAATTTGGGGTTGATTTGGCACCCAAGAGTCATACTAATTGAGCAAGTGGGTACCTTGGGCACACAAACACACCAAGGGGATTTCCCAAACATGAGGCAAAGCATGGGGTAGAAGCAACCAAGAGAAGAGGCACTCTAAAGAGGTTGGGGTGCATCAACATGAAGAGCGCACCCAAGGTTGGGGCGTGTCAGTCCCAACGAATGCAAAGGTTGATGGTGCATGGGTTAGTTTGGGCGCACCAAGTCCACGAAGGGGTGTGTCAATTCATTTGGGCCCGGTGGTTCGCGAAGGGGTGTGACACACCCAAAGGATGCGATGGTTCATAAAGGTGACGATTGGAGTCCATATAGAAGAACAAGGGTGCACAACCAAGAAGGAACTAGGAGGAGAGCAAGATAAGATTCAAGGTTCTACAATAAATTTGGATAAGGATGGGAGATCTCCCTTAAGGAGAAAAGCTGCTCCACATGGTAGGACTTGTGTTGCATTGAGGAGATTTTGTAGGCAGAGTTGGATCAACCTTCTTTGGGTTGATTCTAGTAGTAGGCAGGTTGAATTTGGAGTTTGGAGGAAGTATTGCCGGAGGTCTAGGTGAGGCATGTTATGAGACAGAACTATAGGTCTGTGTGAAGTCTTGTGACAAAGAAGTGATAGTGAGTTTTTGGTGGGTGCACGTTTGGGGTGCACCACAGGAGTTGTGAAAGTCATTGCGAAAAACGAGTCTTAGGGTGAAAAATATATGTATGAGTGTCTTGGTGAGGTGAGGCGAGTCGTGTGACTCTGCCCAAGTTATAAGCCAAGTTGATAGTGCTCATATTGTAATTGTTTCACAATAATAAGACTTAGTTGGGTGTTAGGAACGTATTGTGTCGTTTCCACTATATTTGTGTGTCTCTTGTTTGTTTCGCATGTTCATGGATGTATGCTTAAATGACTAAGTATTAAGTTATTGGAAAATCATCTAAGTATACAAGTGAGTTGCACTAGAGTAGGAGTGTGACTTTCCCATAGCCTAGAATGAAGTATGGGTATGCTCTAGGTGAAGAGGCATAGTCTGAACGAAGTTATCCTTAGTGTTTCCAAGCATCCAAGTAAGAACCATTGCGATGTCACACTCCCTCAATAGTTGCATGATCACAAGATTTGGACACGTGATAGGTTGCTTATCCTCTATATCTTTTGTAGTATTAATTAATAGTTTATCCTCAAGAATTTTCACCTTATAAAAATGTCTAAGACAAGGGTGCCCATTATCACCATTACTCCTCCTATTAATTGTGGAAGGTGTAAGTAAATCCATCATGGAAGCAAAGAGGACACGATCTTAAAAGGCATAAAGTTAAGCAAGCTAATTTGAATCATTTATTATTTATGAATGACATACTCTCATTCTATAATGGAACACTTAGGTATGCATCAAAGGTTAAGGACATCCTAGATGTCTATAGTATAGCTACTAGAATGGAGATAAATATGTTGAAAACTTCTATAAAATTCAATAGCATAGAGGAGGCTCAAGAAATACTTCTCTTAGTGGTCATTCTCTTCCAAAGGTTTGACCTACAAGGAGAGATAAAGTACTTAGGGTTTATCTTAAAACCAAAAAATTATGGGATGAAGCATTGGAGCTAGCTAATATATAAGGTTGACAATAGAATTAATATATGGTGTAATTAGTCAAATATGTGTTGGAAACAATTCCATATTTTAGGCATTCATTGGCTCCTTGGGTTCGAACTGGAAATCATGCAAAAATATATCGATCCTATATCAATGGTAGAATGGATAAGGATTATGATAAAACTAATTAATAATGTGTCTATAGTTTGGAAAGCATTAGTATTATCTTTTCCTTTAGTGGGGAACTAGCTAGCTTGAAAGGTAGGGAACGAGGACCTTGGCAAAGTGGGATTAGATCCATGGCTTTGAAGTGGAAATGACTTTAGGCTCTCTTAGGACCTGATTGAAACACTACAACAAGCTAGTATATTCACTTTGGCTCAAACTTCCAACTTAATAATAGGGAAGCAAAGGTGTGAATCATAGATAGGGTTGGGCCTAGAGGGAGACGGAAGCAAGCAATGGAAAACATACATGGAAATATTAGTTCAAAGTCATGTAAGAATAAAAGTGGAGGAAAACATATTAGTTTAGACCAAAAATCTTGACTTGGGGGGATATACTGCTAAATAGGGATACACAGTTGTGTTCTTGTAAACCACCAAGGTGACCTTATAGACTAGTGGTGGAAGAAACCATGGAGAAATATAACTCTATTAAAATCAAGGGTATATATGTGGCTAGCCTTGAGAAATAAGTTACTCATATTGGATGTCTTACAAAAAAGAAACTATGGTCTTTCCAAGTGGTGTTCATATGCAAGTAGGAAAATGAAACAATACAACACTTGTTGGTCAAAAGCCCTTATATAAAAATTGTGTGGACAAAGCTGGAAGGAAATTTTGGAGTCAAAGATCGCTGGCAAGGGGAAACTGTCAAAAAATGTCTTAACTCATGAATGGAGATAAGGGATATAAAGTCATGTAGGGCACTACCCTTTTTAGTATGTCGAGGAATTTGGCTTGCAAGGAGAAATATCATCTTTGAATACATGCAAATCCCTACCTTTTAGTGCTCATTGCAGGTATGCACAATAATTGAAGGACTAAACAAGAAGATAAAAGTATGTTCCCCAAGACAACTTAGGGACATCCACATTAACAAATGTGGAGCATGGTGTTTCTTTAATGGGGCTTACGAGGGCCACCCAAATAAGTGTGGGGAAGGGTGTACACTATTTATCAATGACACACACTTTTTTCAAATTAAGGAAAGTTTGGGTGCAGTAACCAACAATTATGCTAAGCTCATGGCATTGAAACTACTCACTGGAAACAACATTCAAAAGATTCAAAATATGTGGGAATCAAAGGTGGCTATCAATTGAATGAAAATATTGTGTTTGATAGAATGTTTGGTTTTAACTCCCATAGATGATCACTTGAAGATGATGAAGTATTTGACAAACTTTCTTATATGCACATTTATATGGAACTAAATACTTCAACAAATGCATTGTCAAAGGAAGGATTACATGTGAAGGGAAGTACATGGGTGTTATTGGAATCAAAAGATGGGGTTTCTTTAATGGGGCTTACCAGGGCCATCCAACTAAGTGTGGGGAAGGGAGTACACTATTTATCAATGACACACAATTTTTTCAAATTAAGGAAAGTTTGGGTGCAGTAACAAACAATTATGCTAAGCTCATGACATTGAAAGTACTCACTGAAAACAACATTCAGAAGATTCAAATTATGTGGAAATTAAAGATAGCTATCAATTAAATGAAAAGATTGTGTTTAATAGAACTTTTGATTTTAACTCCAATAAATGAGCACTTGAAGATGATGAAGTATTCAACAAACTTTATTATATGCACATTTATAGGAACTAAATACTTCAACAAATACATTATCAAAGGAAGGATTACATGTGAAGAGAATTACATGGGTGTTATTGGAATCAAAAGATGAAATCTATGTGCTAATTATAACTTCCTCAATTTATGATATTTCAATATAAAAACTTTAAAATGATTTTTAAATGTATAATATCACGTGAAGTACTTGATGTTTACTCAATATGGATTACATATAAACTTGTAAAATAAAATTCAAATTTATGATTTGTTTATTTATTTATTTTTTAAATATAAGAAATAATTTAATTAATGTTTTTTAATCTATAATATAAAATATAAAATATATATATATATATATATATATATATATATATATATATATATATATATATATTAATGTAGTAAACATGTATAAAATATAATTTTTTTCTACCTCAAAATATAGGTTTTGATTTCTTCCATATTTTTTTATCCACACTCATGCACGTGGAAGTGGAAGTTTGAGGATTTTTTTATTTTTTTAATGTAGTAATCCTGTACAAAATATAATTTCTCTCTGCCTCAAAATATAGGTTTTGATTTCTTCCATTATTTTTTTAACCACACTCATTCACGTGGAAGTGGAAGTTATCACATCTCATGCACTAGTTAACTTTTCACTAATAAAGTTCGCGCTTTGTTTATGGTATCATAAATATAAAATTATTTACATACCCATACGTTACCCAAATGACAAAGACTTAATTATATAATAAAGTTGGAAATAAATAAAACATAAAACTTTTCTGCTTTTCGAGGTTGGACTTTCAAAACTTTTAACATGTTACTTTTGGACCTCCAAAACTTTTAAAATGTTACTTTGGGGACTCTCAAATTCAATATTCTTGTTATTAGTGGTTGTGGTTGTCCACGTAAGCCTTTCTTTTTTAAGCATTTTCTATATTTTAAGGCGATAATCAAAGTGTAGTATGAGTGTTCTCCATAGAGGTTATTTATAGTTTTATAGTAGATGTATCTTGTCATTAATTTGTCATACTTTAATATGAGGGTAAGGATGTATTAAAAATAAGATAATATACTTGTTAAGTTCTTAACATATTATTTGTAGGAATTGAATTTATGTGGGGAGAATAACAATCATTCTTTTTAATTATCCAAACTAAATCTAATTGACACACACACACATTGAGAACTAGTGTAGATCCATCTTAATTTTGGATCTATCATGCATCGAAATGGATCAAGTCCCTCAAGTTGAAAACATTTTTTAGATTAAAAAGACTTGAGCAAAGATGTCTAGTCCGATGTGCTTTGGGACACTTCGGCCCTAGTTAAGTCACTAGTTATTGGTATATCTGGCTTGCAGGTTGTTCGATATACTCTTGGCTTATAGTTGTTGGATTTACTCTTGGGTTATAGTGGCAGCTAGTAGGCTTGATCTTGGGCCTAGATTATTCCATCGTCGATTCTCAAGGTTAAAAAAACATAAAAAGAACTTGAGGAAAAGTTTGCAACCTAAATAGTTTTGATCTCTCTAAATGCATGATAAATCCAAAGTTAAAATAAATTTACATTGATTTAACCTATAAAATTTTTCTTTAACATTAATATTATTACTTAACAAATAAGTCATTAAATGCGACTAATACTTGATTATATTAGACCAAGTCACTTCTCCTCCAACAATAAACCAAAAAATAAAATAACTTGTAAATAAGTTAGCCTCACTAAAATATCATGATGTGATTTTTCCTAAAATCCCCTTCAAACCCATTCAAATTACACATTTCAATTATATTAATCAATTCAATAACTTTAAAAACCCTCATAATACCTATATCATATAATTTTAACTCTTAAAATTTACAATTCTAAAAAAAAATCCTATCAAATTCCCATAAAAAAAAAATCGCCAATTTAAACTTCTAAAAAATCCTATCAAATTCCCATAAAAAAAAAATCTCCAATTTAGACTACTACGTTATATTAATCAATTCAAAAACTTTAAAAACCCTCATAATACCTATATCATATAATTTTAACTCTTAAAATTTACAATTGTAAAAAATTCCTATCAAATTCCCATAAAAAAATCTCCAATTATACTACAACTTTAGACCCAAAAAATACACAAATCATGGACCCATGTTCCTATTCTTGGACTATTTATATTAAATCATAACAGAACACATCAACTTCAATGCTTCGCTATTATTGATGCATTTCCAAAAAGCTTTTAAAGTTACTTTAAAAATTTTGAAAATTTATGTGACAAGATATCGTAACTGTCATAATACATCAACCTCAGTGCTTTGCTATTATTAATTTATTTCTAAAAGTTTTTAATATTATTTTAAAAAGTGAATAAAATTAATAATATATATATATATATATATATATTTACTTTTTATGTAAAAAAATTGCCTTGATAAAATATTATCAAATTCAAAATATTTCAAATATAGTAATATTCTTTCTTTAAAAATATTTATATAAAAATGAGTTACATTTTTTAAATAACACTAAAAAAACAGAGAATAAAGTAAAACAATTTAAAATCTATTTTTTCTATTCTTACTATAAAGTTCCCAGAAGCGTCCAACTATAAGGCCTCATTCGAACTTAAATATGACTTTAAAAAAAAAAAAAAGCACTCGCATGCCTAAATTAATGCTAAGCTGAGTAATTATAAAATACTAAACTTTAAATCGTTTGATGAAAGAAATATTATAACAAAATATAGTAATATTATCCCAATATATTTTGCATTTAACACTATAATGCCACTAAAATATTGATTGTTATGGCATTCATATAAAACTTCACGATCATGAATTCATATATATATATATATATATCTATATATATATATATAAAGTACACGAGTATATCTAAATATATACTAGATCCCTAGTGATGTGTCTTTTTGTCCTTTTGTTATAGTATTTTTTGTGGAATTATGTAATTAGATATTCACTAGTCTATGTATTTTGTACCATAGTATATAGATGGGGGATTATAGTCTATTGTCTGTTGTGGGGAAAAGTCACCTACCAAAGGATGTAAAAGGTATGTGATGTTGAAAAAGTTTAAAATATCTAAATATATATTGTATTGACATTACATTATTGTTGACATAATAATTGTTATATTGTTTATATAAAATCATATTGTCATCGAGTTGGAATGAGTACTTTTAAATGATAATATATTTTAGTTGATCATATGGGACTTAGTACTTTTAAGTGTATATTGCTTTCATTGACATCAAATATCTTTGTGTCAATAAACATATAAGTTATTTTATCGATTTTAATTTTAAAAATTATTTAACAAAAAATAAAATCCCATCATATATAGTAATATATGTCATATTACTCATTCATTATTAGTCTCTGTCAAAGACATAGAGGGACTATAGCGATCGATAATTTGTTGACTTCATATTAGTTTGTCGTTTGACTACAAATTTTTGCACAATCTCTATTGTTCGAACTAGAGAAATAAAACATTATTTTTTATATAATAAAAAAAAACCTTATATGTCATGATCTCATTGGATAATAGATTTGAAGTCTTATTGTCAGCTTTGTTATTCCCAATGTTTTATATGTTGGCATATCCAAAGTTTTTATCATCTACAGTCTTTTTGAATTTGTACTATTCATATTGAAATGTTTAGATATCCAAAGTTTTGAGCATGGATAGTTAGATTTTTATTAGTTGACTTCATATTACTTTGTCCTTTGAGTAAAAAAAATTTGCATAGTCTCCATTGTTCGAACTATTGTTATTATTATTATTATGTTTTCTTTATTATAGCGTACTTAGAGAGGCACCTTCATTATTACGTACGTAAACAGGCCTATCACACTGCATTCTTTCTTAATTGTTTGCATAGCACGAGGCCCTTCAACGGTTATGACAGCCTTAAGTGTTTAACTAACAGGCCTCACAACCTTAAATGTTTACTCAACATGTGTGTTACAATGCACTTTCCTCCTATTTTTTGATACAGTCTTGTCTGGAGTGAATTTGGGCAATATTTTTCTTCACAGGCATTACTGGTTCACTGGTTGATGCTTGCTCGTTGGTTCGTTCGATGATGCTTATTGTTGTTTGATTCAACTTTGCAAAGTTGAGGTTCTGCAGCTACAGTTGGACCTCTTGGTGCTTCTTCCCTGGTTTGTTGTTTGTTGCTTACTTTTGTTTGCTTCAACTTTGCAAGATTGGGGTCTTGCATCCACAGTTGGACCTGTTGTTGCAGTTTGCGCGGTTTGGAGCTGCACTTTTGTCGTTCCTCGTTCACAGGTAAGTTTTAGTGCCATGGTTTCGTTGCTATTATGTATTTGTTGTTTACTATTTGCAGCTTGCAAGCAATAATTTTCAATACTAGGAATGCCTGAGTCAAAATCCTCTTGCAGAACATCTTTCTGTGTCACTGCTACGAGAAGAGAAACTGTGGTGTGTTGTTATCTTGTCCTTGTTCTTGAACGTCAATGTTCGACACAGAACCCACCTCTGTCGCGGCCATAGTGACATATAAAAAAGAAAATGGAATTTTTCTCCTCATTTTTTCTGCTCCTGAAAAACCATATGTTTGGTGCATTTTCCCCAGTCTGTTCCCTCCCAAAACGTCTTGTTCCCCTTTGAATGTCGATGTTGGATAGATAACCCACACCTATTGCAACCATAGTGACATATAAAAAAGGAAATCAAATGTTCTCCTCATATTTTATGTTCCTCGAAACCATACGTTTGGTGCATTTTTTCCAGGTTGTTCCCTTCCAATCACATGTGCCCACTTCCACGTCATGGATATTGTACCATATCTCTTTCGAAAATAGCAATGCAAAGGGGTTTACAAAATGAATTCAGAGTTGTCATTGCGGAGCAAGCATCTGTCGGGACCTTGTGACAGGGAATTCTTTTATTCTCTGAATCAAAAACCTCGTTTACCTGTTGGTTTTATGTTGTCCTTTTATGTCTTGAAAAGCATCTTCCGCCATTGAAATTCTTATAGGATGCACACGTGGAATAGGTTCAAAAGTGATATGCCTTGAATGCTCGGTCTTTGTGCTGAGCAAATTTATAGTGTTATTTCATTTGCGTTGTCTCTTCTGTTTGGTTCACTATTCACTATACATTTGCTTGGTTGTCATATGTTGTAGCAACTAGGGGGATTGAATTAGACAGGAAGAAGATTGAAGGATACATAGCGAAATTGGTATGTAGTTCCTCACTTATAGTTTTCATTTTTCATTTTTTCTCTATTTGCATATTATATGAATATAGCTAAGAACCATCTTGAAAATCACAACTTAAGAAATGAAGCAAGTAATAGATGTTGAGTGCTATGAAATAGATACAAACTCCATTGTACATGACAACATTGACCAGGTATTGCATGCAATGGGATTTTTAGATTGGATGCATTCTCGTATACTGTGGGAGATTGCCTCTTCGATGCATTTCAAGTACTATTTCATTTATGTTATTCCTCGACCGACCTGTGCAATAGATTGATAGATTATTTCTTGGGATGTTTAGAAAATGGCGATGTTGAGGCATTGGAATCGTATCAATACGAATTGGCATCTGATTTTCTTTGCCAGTTGCATGGAATACATGATGTCACTGCGTATTTTTCAAAGATGTGGTTGTTTGCATCTGCAACTTTCCCGCACATGAGAGGGGACTTTGGGGAGATACATTTTGTATACAGTTGTTGTCCAAGTGGTTGAATATATCAATTGGAATATGGTCATTGACAAGAAAAACAAGATATCTACTATTCAACAAAACTGCATCTGGGGATCCATATTGCATCTTGTTCCATGATGTCAATCCTATCAGTGGTCATTATGAACCACTACTCTATAGAAAATTATCCATATGCAATCTTACAGGACCTCATATTTACTTGTCCCTCATTTGCAAAGACCTTCAATCGCATTGGAAACGAACTATGCATCGTATACACTCTCATGTCTTGCACATAGCGACAACTATTGCATCTAGTTGTGGAGATAGTCTGTTCAATGCAATTTGCTATTTGGTGGCAACAGAGTTCGATGTGCACTCGCTACGGCTTTACATTGTACAATCCTTTTGCAATGCAATTATAGGTGACAACCAAAAAGCTTTTAGCTGCTTGCATCAACACCTTTTACCATATCTCCTAGAAAGTATGCCAATAATTGGAAGTTGGCAACAATACCTTGTAAACATGGCAATGCCATATGAGAAAGGAAATGTAGAGGGTGGAAGATTTTGTTTGCAATGGCTATCTAATATAATCAGAGTAAATATCCAGGTATGGTCGGCCCTGTCGGGTGGTACTGTCCATTCCTACTGTATTGATTCAAACTATGATCAAACAATTGATATCATGTCGTTGAAAACCGATACGCCACATATCCATTATCAACCTTTGATGAGAAATACTACAAGTTTAGGGTTCATTGTCCATGCTACTGAAACCGCATCGAATATGCATAAGCATCGCATGCTATTTAATGAGAATGAAACTCATCCCAGTTGTGATGAGGCCATACAGACCTTAAACAAAAAATGTAGACTAACTTATGACAACTTTAAAAAGGTCATACGTGAGAGAAAACAATACATTGGTAGTATTAAAAATACTACCAGTTTAGGATCCAGTGTCCATGCCACCCAAACCGCATCGAATCTGCATAAGCGTCACATGCTATTTAATCAGAATGAAACTCATCCTAGTTTTCATGAGGTCATATAAACCTTAAACAAAAAACATAGACTAACTTATCATAACTTGAAAAAGATCATACATGCGAGAAAAAAATACATTGCTACGCTTCCTTCTAGACAAAAACTCACATATCACAACCTAAAAGAAATTGCCCATGCACAACATAATCGCATTTTCGCACTTTCTATTGAATACAAACATCACATGTATAATGACAAAGAACATCATATTTTGCACCATCGATATGGTGAGGATGCAATGCTCATAAGAAATGTCGATTCCACCTCCAACATGGCTTGTCAACAAGTGAAACTAGTTTCCAGTGGCAACCATAAGCTAACCTACCACATGTTGAAAAAATAGATACGTAAGAGAAATAGGTACAACCACATATCCCACAATGGTCATGGTATTGACCAAGAGGAAAAAATCACATTTTGTGGCCTAGAGCCAACACCATGCACTGCTACCAATGAAAACCAACAAAAACTTTCTACGCATGCTTGTCTAAGGAAGAAAGATGCAAGACAGATCTATATGAAACAAATTAAAGGCACTCCTTCATTACATTTGCAATTTGCGATTGATTGAATTTCGCAAAAAACTCTAAGTCTTTCACGCCTGATTTGGAAGCAGAATACCTTGGCTTGACACTAAATGATAGAACATTTTCCAGTGGCAATATTTGTCTTCCATGCAAACAATCACTTGAAAATGGAAAATTGCCACACTTTGCAACGCTTGACCAAATAAGATGCAATACACCACTACCAGATGTAAGTACACTTATAGAAGTTGAACAAAGACTTGTGTCTCTGCGAATTGCATTTGCACAAATCAGACCTTAGGGCTATAAACGACCCCAAATGGGCTTAACATGATCAATTATTAATGTGCATGTCCAACTAGATGTTGTACAAAAAGCCTTACCACAATTCATTAGCGATACAATGACAACTGTTGTAGCTCTCAAAAGACGTTTGCAATACAAGAATGCATACCAGACAGGTAAAGTGTGTGTGTATGTTGTCATGAAAGCATTAAAAGAATTATGTTCCAGGGCCCTGTAGAAAGCACTGAACATTTGTATAAATGAGAACTGGAACAATGTTCTTGGAGAAGGGGATGACAACTCTACACGGACTTTCGAAACTGCTAGTGAATTTGATAAAAGCGATGAATTAGAGAATGAAAGACCTGTTGAAACATTGATACATGGATTCACTAACTCACAGCGCATTCGTGACTTGCAAGACAAGATTGTCGAAATTGCACCTGTTGAAGGGCAACGTCCACTTGGAATATTCAAGGACAAATTTTCTAAGGAAATGAAATTCCCAACATTGTTCTATGGATATCCACATCCCAGTGACATTACGGAACGATTCAACTACCAAAAAATAGTTCGATGGGAACTGCTACATTCAAGCGATGGCTTCTCCTGTCACATAACAAATTTTTTTTCAAAACAATGCGCATAATAATTGAGCAAGTTCTCTCTTGCATGTGGGTGCGAATAAGAAAAGGGAAGCTACAAGGAAGAAAGTTATTGGCCAAAGATGTCAAGTACAAAGAAAACTTGGAAAAAATCCTAAAATCTGATATTGGATACATAGATTTCAAAAACATTTGCATCTCTCCTGACCATTTGCAACAAATCAAGAAAACTATTTTTGCAATGACCTGACAATTGGGACCGCCAACATTTTTTATCAAATTTACAAGTGCGTAGCATCGTTGGGATCCGTTGGTGGCTACAATGTCTGCATTGTATAGGAATAGGAAAAGGAAAAAAAAAACTAATACATTGGAAAATGATGACATTGACTACCTCATAAGAAAAGGCCCAGTGACATGTACTCGCTACTATAGGCATAGAATAAATGCTTTGAAGAAATTGATATTCCATGATGACACGTTCTTCGGAAAAATATCGGACTACTTTTTTGTGACTGAGTTCCAGAATAGAGGGAGTGAGCATGACCATGCACTGTTGTGGATAAAGGGTCCACCAGTCTATGGAAATGACAACAACTCACAGATTGAGCAGTTTGTGGAAAAATACATAACATGCAACACAGATCATTTGGATCCATAACTTGCTAAAGTTCATAGACATTATCATACAAGAAGCTGTAAAAAATGAAAAAATTCACATTGTAGATACAACTTCCCTATGCCGCCAATGAGAACAACAAGAATCATAGAGCCAATTAGTTTAGAGGACAATGTTCTCATTGAGAAATCTAAATCCTTGTTCGCATTTCTAGAACAACGAGACTTTGATGAGCTTCGACGAATTCTTGACGGAGCTAAATCTAACAGAAGATGAGTACATCCAAGCCATATAATGTACACTTAAACAACCAACAGTTTTCCTTAAAGGAAAACTTTCCCATATTTGGAACAACAGTTTCTCCAAGGACATGCCAGTTATGTGGAATGCAAATACAAATGCACAGTATGTCCTCAATGCATGTGTTGCAGCATCATATTGTACCTCGTATATGACAAAATTTGACAAATATATGACAAGTGCATTCAGAAGAATACACAAAGAACATAAAATAAGTCATATTGATGCTATGCAAATGATATGTACGCTTGGAAATACATTAGTTAATATTCACCAAATATCTTCTCAACAAGCAGTCCACATTGCACTTTCCCTGCCCCTCAACTGTAGTTCAAGGAAATGTGTCTTCATAAACACATCTCCACTTGAGAAACGCACATTTGTGCTTAAACCATTGTCTTTGCTAGAACAAGAGCCTGACAATTCAAAGGACATACTATGTCACTCTATTATTGATTATTACTCCAGCATCCATCTCCTATTAAGCATATCTGCTTAGCAGAGTTTGTATCGTGTTACAAAAATAATGGTGCACCCATATCAAAAAGAAAAAAACCCTCTGTAATACGATTTGTCAAATACAACGAACATTTTGACTATGAAAACTATTGTAGAGAAAAACTATGGTTATACGTTCCATTTGATCAAAATTAAAACATAACTTCCCTACATGGGAAGTTGTGTATATTGCTTATGAGACTACAATACAAACCAATGAATCTAGATTTACATATAATGTTAATCCAACATGGGGTGATCTAGAAAGTGCAGTTCATGAACTAGAAAACCCTAACAATGTTAATGAGACATTCACAAATTGTAAAACAACTAGAACTCTATGTGAGTCCTATGACTCGCAAGCATATTTGCCTCGTCCTTGAGCAATCGACATTGAAAAACGTATCAATCTTGGCTTTCAAGTCACAAAACATCCTTTCCTTATTGAAAATAACGAATACTATAGAGTCAGATGTCTATTGAATTGAGAGCGGTAAGAAATTCTAAAGGACATTGCAATTAAAAAATGCTTGAACATGCACACTCTTGTGCACTTGTTCCTTACAAGCGGGGCAGGAACATGCAAGACATTTATCGCGAAAGCACTATTCCAAATGCTTATACGACTCTATGATTCAAACAATTCCTCTGATCCTATGAAACCAAAGGGGCTAATAGTTGCATACACAGGAAACGTTGCATATAATGTAGGTGGAACAACAGTCCACTCTGTATTTTTGATGCCTTTTAACAAGTCATAGTTTCTTCCACTCATTAAGAAAATGTTAGATACCTTGTCTAAGCTTTATGACGAACTACAACTTGTCTTCATAGATGAGGCATATTTGATTGGAAGTCGCTTCTTGTATTCCATTGACAACCAACTAAGAAACATAAAACATGTGCACACCAAATACTTTGGAAACATTGACATGATATTATGTGGGGATATTTACCAGGCGCAACCCATCCAAGATTCTTTGATATTTGAACAACCTACGGTCAATATGAAATTAGTGACGCATGACTTCTAGAAAGACAATATAAAATGTTGTGAATTACATACTACAATGTGCCTGACAGATGAAACATTTAATGCAATTCTGAATAGAATGCGGGCAAACAGCCAAACACGTGATGACTTAACATGTATCAATTCAAGGTGCATGCAACCTGCACCAACAGACCCAACCTTCCCTTACATGTTCTACACAAATAGAGATGTTGCAATGCATAACATGTACATGATATCGCTCATGCCTGACAATGATATCATCGTCAATTCAATTAACCTCGAAGAAGACAACCATGGAAATTTACCACGTCATGAACATACAACCACTTTGTCTTTGCAACTTTTCATGAAATTAGACATGCTTGTTGAAATATATGCCTGCAACTATAATTCAAAGGATGGCTTGGTAAATGGTGCAGATGGAATACTCAAAGGTTATACCAAAACAAAAAAAGTTGATGTCCTCTGGATTAAGTTCCATGAGCCGGATATAGGCCACCGACAAGCAAACAAGTTGGCTTATCTATATAATTCAAACACTACACGGGATTGGACACCTATATTACGAATATCAAAACTAGTATCGACATCAGCAAAGACAGGTCGACTGAAGATTTGAAAACAGTTTCCAATTAAATTTGCATGTAAACGTACAGTCCATGGATCGCAAGGACTAACACTTGATAGTGTTGCATTTGACCCTATTGGAATTCGAATACATGGACTTGTATACGCAACACTGTCCTATGTCAGAAGTATAGACTCGTTGTATTTAGTAAGTTCTCTTACAAAAGATAACTTCAAAGTCAAACACAAAGTTGATATTGAGATGCAACACCTTAGGACTAGCACAAAGTGGCATCTACAGTATGATTACCAATCCATACAAACAAACACATATGTATCAATTCTCTCACTTAACACGTGCAACCTACATGCACATATGGATGATATACTCAATGACTATGACACAATGCAATATGATATTCTGTGCTTGCAAGAAACATACATGACATTATGCATGCAAAACAATAAATTTCCAAATCACAATTGCATATCAAGTTACATTACACATGGGGTGATGATATTAGTAAAAAAACATGTAACAATTTTGGAGCATATGCATTTCGAAGAAAACAATGTTGAGATGGTGCTCGCAAAAGTAATTTTCCATGGATCAGAAATTGCAATATTGAATCTCTATGATGCTCTGCATGCAACATTCTCCAACATACTAAATGTTCTTTCCAATGCATTAGAGCATATGCATCTGAACAAAACCATTTTCATTGTAGGAGACTTCAATATTGGCATGCTATAAAATAATGCCAGAACAAAAGAATTGGAAAACTACATGTGCAGATACAGTCTCCGCTTTCTTTTGTATAAGATAAACCATGTACAAAACACACTTATTGACCATGTATGGTTGAATGTGCCCATTTATCAATACATCGTCTTTATCTTAGACACATATTGGTCTAGGTATTTCACTTGAATTATGAAATATACATCAAACATATTGCAAAATCATATTTCTATGTCTCAAAGCATATCCGTCTAGCTTGTTGCACAAAACCAAGTTATCCAACTTCTTAGTTTTTTCTAGTTTGTAATTGATTTTGGACACAATTTTTTTATATATACACATACATGGATGAAGAAAAAAAAAACGGTACATTCTTCTAACACTATATGTTACTCTATTCCTTTTATTCTAGTTTATTTATTGTATGTACATATTCCTTGTTTTTTCCTTACATATCAACTTACGTTCATGTTCATTGTGTTTTGCACTTTCCTTCATTGAAACAAACAGGAAAATTGGACAAGGCTAATAACTCTTAACCATAAATGTATAAGAATACAAACAAAGGTGCATACTTCTACCCATATTCCATATCCAATTGTTTTTCATTTACTATGTCTATATCTATTCCACTGCTTTGCAGCTCTTCTATTTTTTTTCCTTAGATATTGCATATCTTCCTATATATTAACTTATCTTCATGTTAATTGTATTTTTTGTTCCGCTACCTTAAAATAAATAAACTTGTACTCCATCTTTTTTTCATGTGTTCCTACGTAGCAACTTGTCTTCATATCCATTGTATTCTTTGTATTGCTACATTGAAAAAAGAACAGACTAATTGAACATGAGGATGTAGTCTTATGTGCCATAGCTGAGAAAGCTTGAGTACAATCTTCCAAAAGGTATGGTTATAGTGGTGCCACAACAAATATAATGTGTATGCCTAATGCACATCCATATCGAGTATGAACAATATACACATGTTCATAGCCATTGTTTCAGAAGTGACATGGGCATGAGCAATGAACCATCACAAACATTAGCACAACGACAATGTCAAAGGTAAGGATTCATAGATTACGCTCTTGTTATGTTTATGAAACAAATATCTACAATTATTTATTCTACTATGCCATGGTAAATATGTTTATGTCGTTTACACCACATTTTTTTTAGTTCACAAGAACTATCAACAAGTAGAAGTGAAACCTCCATCATAGTACAAGGTCCAGAGACTAAGAGGTATGGTTACAAAACTCTGATCTGCATACGTTATCCAATTTGTGCATATATTGAAGCTTGTCATATTTTAGAATATGCTTGCATGTAAGAATGCCAAGTCATATATTGTGTCTATTGCTTGTTGAAAATAGATATAAACAACATCTCTTTTAACTTGAACCAGGGTCTGTTGAGCTCCAGCCATATTTCATGGCTGAGAATGTTTTTCCCATAGTTGATTTTTTTCTATCACTTGATAATTACTACACTAAGTGTTGTTGTGAGAGGCATAAAGTTCTTTGCTCCCTTTCTTTTTCCTCTTCTATACTTACATGTTTTTCCCTTTTCTTCTTCCCCTCTATTATTCGTTTCTGGTTCTACACTTAGTCGCATATCTATGCTCGTAGGTTTCGGGGTGGCAGAGTGAGAAATTTTATATCCATATGTATCTTCACATCATGAGTCTGACCGACCGTCGTTCATTTCCATACTTATCCAATTTTATGGTCGCGGGTTCCCACGTAGGCGCTATCGAACTCCCATGCCCCGTGTTCGGGGTATACATCTTGCACCCAAAACTTCAGTGATCTACGATTCGACGCTGGGCTCCTCGAATTCCCAAGCCTCACTCTACCTATGATGACTATGTTTGGATGCTTGCATACAATAATGCCAAGTCATATATTTTTTCTATTGCTTGTTGAGATAGATATAAACAACATCTCTTTTATCTTGAACCAGGGTCTGTTGAGCTCCAGCTATATTTCATGGCTGAGAATGTTTTTCCTATAGCTGATGTGTTTCTATCACTTGATAATTATCAGACTAAGTGTTTTTGTGTGAGGCATAAAGTTATTTGCTCCCTTTCTTTTTCCTCTGCTATACTTACTCGTTTTTCCCTTTTCTTCTTTCCCTCTATTATTCGTTTCTGGTTCTATAATTAGTCACATATCTATGCTCATGGGTTCCCGGGGTGGCGAAGTGAGAAATTCTATATCCATCTATATCTTCACATCACAAGTCTAACCGACCGTCGTTCGTTTCCATACTTAGCCAATTTTATGGCTGTAGGTTCCCGCGTAGGCGCTATCAAACTCTCATGCCCCATGTTTGGGGTATACATATTGCACCCAAAACTTCGGTGATCTACAATTCAACCCCAAACTCCTCGAACTCGCAAGCCTCACTTTACCTACGATGACTCCGTCTGACCGCCTCACCTTTCCATACTTAATACCAAGTGTTGTTATGTGACGCATAAAGTTCTTTGCTCCCTTTCTTTTTCCTCTTCTATACTTGCCCGTTTTTTCCTTTTCTTCTTCCCCTCTATTATTCGTTTTTGGTTATATACTTAGTCGCATATCTATGTTCGTGGGTTCCCGAGTTGGCGGAGTGAGAAATTATATATCCATCTATATCCTCACATCATGAGTTCGACCGACCGTCGTTCGTTTCCATACTTAGCCAATTTTGTGGCCACGGGTTCCCGACTAGGCCCTATCGAACTCTCATGCCCCGTGTTCAAGGTATACATCTTACAGCCAAAACTTCGGTGATCTATAATTCGACCGGACTCCTCAAACTCGCAAGCCTCACTCTACCTACGAGCTTGTTGAAATAGATATAAACAACATCTCTTTAGAATTGAACCAGGGTCTGTTGAGCTCCAGCTATATTTCATGGCTAAGAATGTTTTTCCCATAGTTGATGTCTTTCTATTGCTTGATAATTATCAGACTAAGTGTTTATGTGTGAGGCATAAAGTTCTTTTCTCCCTTTATTTTTCCTCTTCTATACTTACCGTTTTTTCCCTTTTCTTCTTCCTTTATGTTACCCCTTTCTGGTTCTCTACTTAGTCGCATTTCTATGCTCGCAAGTTCCCGGGTGGCGAGCTGAGAAATTCTATATCCATCTATATCTTCACATCGCGAGTCTGACCAACCGTCGTTCGTTTCCATACTTAGCCAATTTTATAGCTGCGGGTTCCCGGATAGGCGTTATTGAACTCTCATGCCCCGTGTTCGGAGTATACATCTTGCACCCAAAACTTCGGTGATCTAAAATTCGACCTCAGACTACTTGAATTCACAAGCCTCACTCTACCTACGATGACTCCATCTGATCGCCCCACCTCTCCATACTTAGTCGATTCTTCAAAGTTTCATGGGTTTACGGACTCCCAGTTTCACAAAAGTTTCAAAGCATTTTTCGCTCCCCTCCATCCCCGCCACCTTCGCCCCTCCCCAATGCACATCAATTATGATTTTACTAGTGACAACTCACCACAGATGTTCAAAAATATTGGCATTAATAAGCGGAAATCTCGAGGACATCTCCCATTAAAACACATTAATGGGAGAATATTATGGAATCTGATGATTTTTTTTGTGTCAATCTTGAATTGGCAAAAAAATGTTGGTTATTTTAGTTTTTTTAAGGCATCATCGTAGCAAGAATGAAATATTGTGCTAGCACATTGTCATCTACAAAGGTGTTGACATGATGCCCTTCGTTAGTATTGTGCATATATTATAGCTTGGCATATTTGAGAATACACTTGCATATGAAAATGTTAATTCACCCTTCAAATTTAAACATGGTTTGCATTTGGGCCACAAAAAATACTAGTGAAATAAAAGAATATGAACAATATTTACGTAAATATAAACAATTTGTCTTTTAACTTGAACCTGAGTTTGTCGAGCTCCAGGTATATTCCATAGCTGACAATGTTTTTCCCATAGTTAATGTTTATGGTCGTGAGTTCCCATATTGGCGCTATCGAACTCTCTTGTCCCTTGTTCCATGATATACATCTTGCACCCAAAACTTCTGTTATCTACAATTCGACCCCAAACTCCTCGAACTCGCAAGCTTCACTCTACCTACGATGAGTCTGTCTAGTTCCGTCTGACCGCCCCACCTTTTCATACTTAGTCGATTTCCCTACCACCTTTGCACACTTCCCCATGCAAATTGATTACGCTTTTATTAGTGACAACTCACCACACATGTTCAAAAAGATTGGCATTAATGAGCAAAAAGATCGAGGACATTTCCCATTAAAATGCATTAAACCAAGATTTATGGGAGATTATATTACCATCCTCCAGTGTTCATTCTAAATACTATCACACAATTACTGTCACATGTTGCAATACAAAAAAATCTTCATCAAAACATTAGCTTTTCTCACAGGAACCCAACATGCACCCCAGTCGCTTGAACTGATCGATATTTGGATCCATCAATTAAACCTCCCTATTATCGAATTGGCATAGCAATATCCAGCAAGCAGGCATAATCTAAAGATTATGTTAAACGATAATTAAATATATGCAGCAAAAATACATTCATATACATGTAAATGATAATTAAATTACACAACAGAATTCATTCATACACAGATAGTAATATCCCGACAGAGAGCACTTATCTTTATGAAAGATGACACCGAATGGCTACAGACCAAGGATGTTCCACCCAACCATAGACACCACTGCTCCAAATCTCAACAGCAGTGTCACCCCCTATCCAGGGCTATGAATCCACAAGGACAGATCCAGAGTGTAATTGGGTTCCCAAACTAGTCAACTCTCAAGCTCTCACAAGTTTCCTGACACCCACAACAATCCAAGTACCCACCTCTCTTCTACCCAGCCTGTGCCACCTGAGAGAATGGACCTCCACCCTTCTCTACCACAAAGTCCCTCAGGTAGTGCTTCTCCTTCCTGTCAGGGCTTCCAGCACAGCTGGTCCAGAATCTCAATGTTGGAACTCTCAGGACTCGCAGTTGTGAGGAAAACAGGGAACAGGCTAATGCATTTCAGACATGCAGGCCCAGGTTCTGGCTGGATCACACCAGCAACCACTAAATCCAACTATCCCATGGCTAATTCTTCAGCAGCTCTGTTTCCTTTCACTTTTTCCAGGCCAAGACGCAGGTGAGGATGGGTCGATGAATGGGTCAGGGAGTGCATGAGAGTGTGTGCATCGAAGTGTGTGAGGGAAGAATGAGTGAGTGAACAGGAAAACAACGAATAAGTCATCAGTCGAACCCCCCCATCAGACCAGAGGCGGGTTTAAGTAACCTCGTGGGGAAACAAGAACCTCTTGGCCTTCCCCAAGAATCTCATGTAACTGATCCCCTCCCTTAGACAAAAACGGTAATTAAAAATAGGAAATAAACACTTATTCCCTCAAGCTCCCTCTCTTTTGGAATTGTAGTCCCCTATAACTCTAGTATGTGTCTGTCTAGCAGGCAACGATGTGTTTAATATTATTAATGATCAAAACATTATATTTCTTAGGCATAATGGCCCTCTAATAATTGTTTGGGCACTCAGGCCTCTCTTCATTGTAACAATACATTATTTTAAAAATGGGGGTTCGAAACTTGGGGTGTTACATCCCCTCCCCCTTATTTTGGCACTGTCCTCAGTGCATGTACAAAATAGAGATCACAATCTCAAATTTATTCAAATATTTACGGGTACTCTGCCCGCATGGAATATTCATGCTCCCAGGTAGCATATTCAGGACCGTAGCAGGTCCACTGAACTTTTAATAGTTCTATAACTCGATTCCGAAGAATTTTGACTTTTCTGTCCAATACCCACACTGGCTGAACCTGAAAGTATCCCTCTGTCTCTACCTGAATCAGATGCCAATCAATAACATGGTTAGGATCATGTACATATTTCTTTAGTAAAGATACATGAAATACATTATGCACATTCATGGAAGCAGGCAATGCAAACATGTATGCAACTAGCCCTATTATGTCCAATATTTCAAATGGACCACAGAATCTGGCTACCGACTTTGTACAACTACCCAATTTCAAAGAGATTTTCTTGGGCTTCACTTTCAAAAGTACATGCTCCCCTACTTTAAATTCTCTAACTGTCATGTTCTTGTCTGCATAAATTTTTTGTCTATTCTGAGCTGCCTTTAAATTTTGCTTAATCTTGACCACCTGGTCTTCCATGTCCTTGAGCAACTCCAACCCAAGTACCACTCTATCTGCGGGGTTGTCCCAGCTCACTGGAGTATTTAATTTCCTACCATACAAGGCTTCAAATGGGCTCATTTTCAATGAAGCTTGATACCATTGTTTTATGCAAACTCAACCAAGTGTAAGTAATCCTCCCACTTAGATGGCTTATCCATCACATACATTCGCAGCATGTCCTCAATTATTCAATTGAATCTTTCTTCTTTCCCATCTGTCTGGGGATGATATGCGGTGCTAAAGTTTATATTTGTGCCAAATCCTTTAAAAAATCCCCTCCAGAAATTGGAGGTAAACTTTGTGTCTCTGTCCAAGACAATTGTCCTAGGTATCCCATGCAACCTAGCAATTTCCTTCATGAAAATTTCTGCAATATTAGTTTTTGTATGCATTGTCTTCATAGGCACAAAATGAGTAGCCTTTGTTAATTTTTCAACCACCACCATGATTGAATCATGTTGCTTATTTGTTCTGGGTAATCATTTGATGAAATCCATGGTGATCACTTCCCATTTCTTCTCTGGAATTGGCAATGGCTGCAGCAAACCCATTGGGTGCCTATGCTCAGCCTTCACCTTCTGACATTCCATACATCGAGCAATGTAATCAACGACATCCTTCTTCATTCCTGGCCAAAAGTATTAGCTTCTTACTGTTGTAATTGTTTTCTGGTAACCGGGATGTCCAGCATAAGGAACATCATGCATTTCCTTCAGTACCACATTCCTCAATTCTTCAGAACTAGGAACATAGATTCTATTTTTATGCATGAGTAATCCATCTTCCTTTATCTCATACTCCTTTACTTTTTGTTGTACATTTCCTTGCTGTAAGTTTTCCTTTACCTGTAGGTAATGTTGGTCTGTAACAAGACCATCTAAAATTCTACTCTTCAAGTCTGACTGATGCATACTGACAGCAGTAGCATGCATGAGATGCACTCTCCTACTAAGTGCATCGGCAACTTTATTCTCCTTTCCCTTGATATGCTTGATATTGAAGACATATTCACTTAATAATTCCAACCATCTTGTTTGATTGGCATTCAAGGTCGGCTGTTCAAAAAGATACTTCAAACCAATGTGGTCGGTCCTTAATTCGAATTTCTTCCCGATGAGATAATGCCTCCACATCCTCAAGGCGTGAACAATGGTAGCAAGTTCCAAGTCATGGGTGACATAGTTCCTCTCATGTTCCTTAAGCTTTCTAGACTCATATCCAATGACATGTCCATATTGAGTGAGGACTCCCCCAAGTCCTTCCTTACATGTGTTTGTACATACCACAAAACTTTTATTTGGGTCAGCAATCTTTAACACAGGCGCACTAGTAATTAATTCCTTCAACAAATTAAAAAAAAATCACACTTGAGTGTCCACTCAAATTTAGTTCCCTTCTTTTGCAAAGAAGTGATGGGATGAGCAATCTTAGATAACCCTACTATGAACCTTTTGTAGTAGCCGACTAATCCCATAAAAGATCTGACATCTGACACATTTATGGGTGTTGGCCATCCTCTAATGGCTTCGATCTTCTCTGGATCTACTGCTATGCCATGCTCTGAAATAATGTGTCCCAAGTAATGGATCTGCTTTTCATAAAAAGAACACTTACTCAACTTGGCATACAACTGATGTTCTCTCAGTACTTGCAACACCAGTCTTAAGTGATGCTCATGCTCCTCTTCAGACTTAGAATAGATAAGTATGTCATCCAACAATACTATGAAAAACTTGTCCATATAATTTCTGAATATGTCATTCAAAGCACATGAAGATAGTTGGTGCATTGGTCAGTCCAAACTGCACCACTACAAATTCATAATGCCCATACCTGGTCCTAAAGGATATCTTATGAATGTCTTCTTCCTTTATTCTTACCTGATGGTATCCTGCCCTAAGGTCAATCTTTGAAAATATCTTTGCTCATCTTAGTTGATCAAAGAGGTCATCAATTTGGGGTAAAGGATACTTGTTATTTATAGTTTACTTGTTCAGCTGTCGAAAGTCAATACATAGCCTCAAGGTTCCATCCTTCTTTTTGACAAAAAATATTGGTGCTCCCCAAGGTGAAATGCTTGGATGTATGTACCCTTTCTTCAACAATTCCTCCAACTGCATTTGTAATTATTTTAACTTTGGTGTGCTCATTCCATAAGGTGTTTTTGACATCGGGGCAACTCCTGGCACTAAATCAATTGAGAAATCTATCTCTCGTCTTGGTGGTAATCCAGGTATTTCTTGGAATACATCTTCAAATTCCTGTAGCACCAAAAAATCTTCAAGGCTTGGCCCCTTTGTATCAACTAGCTCCTCCACATGAGCTGCATATAGTTGACATCCTTTTCTAAAACATGTTTTCATCTTTAAGGCCGGAATTTCCCTTATAGAGATGGATCTTGGAATTCCTTTCATAGTGCTCTATTTTCCATCTCCATCAAGACATGTAAATGTCTTGTTATGACAATCTAGGATAGCATGATGCTTTTCCAACCAATCCATCCCAATCAGAACATCATAAAACCCCAATGGTATGATTTTTAGATCAGTACTAGTATTCATGCCATTAAGACTTATGGAACAACCGTTGACCATATCATGGATTCTTCTTTTGGTTCCAATGGCTAACTGAACCAAACTAGATTTTCCAAGTTTACTCCTCTCCAAATGTAATCTATCCACTATCTTAGGATCAATGTAACAATTACTTTCTCCTTAATCAATCAAAATAGCAACATGTTGATTCATGATCTTACCTTCCACCTCGATCATATTGGATTGGTACTCTGCTTGTCGATCATTTAAAGCTGCATAGATTCTTCACATATCTTTGACTGTTGTAGCCTCTTGGATGTTGTGCATAGTCTTCACTATGTCCTATCTATGTGGGTAATCTTTGTACAGGTGATCTTCCTTGCATCCCCAGCATTGGATTGGTGGTCTTCCCCTTTTTCCCAAGGAGTCTTCCTTCTTGAAATCTCCCTTAGCATATTGATCTTGATGATTTCTATTAGGCTCATTCCTATTGAAGGGAGGTTTGAATCCTTTCCTCCTCTGGTCGTACTTCACATTCTTCTTGTCCTTCCAAGATTTATGCAGGGATTCTCTTCCCTGGCCTTGCTCACACAGGTATTTAGCCTTCCTGATGGCCTCAGTCAAGGTCTTGGGTTCATCATACTTGATATTTTCCTTATAAAAGGTTGGCAATCCACTTAGAAATCTATGTATTTTCACTTTCTCATCACCAATGAACATGACGTACTTTAACAATCCCAATAACTTCTTCTCATATTCTGCCATAGTCATGCTTCCCAACCTGATCTCAAAGAAATCCTACATTTTCTTGTCATAGAAATGCTCTGAGAGGTACTCCTTCTGAAAGTACTTCTTGAACTGCTTCCAAGTGATCCTACTTTCATTAACATGCTCCAATTGCTTCAGTTGGTCCCACCATATTGCAGATTTTCCGTGTAAGTGGTAGGTGGAAATCTTGGCTTCTAGGTTTGATGAATAGTTATGCAACTGAAAATATCTCTTGAGCCCAAGCAACCATGCTTCGACATCATTTTCCCTTTCTCTTTCACCCGCAAAGAAAGGTGGCTTGAGCTTCCTCATCTCTCCTTGCAAACTATCTACCTCTTGTTTCCTTCTTTGGTGTCTAACAGGAGACACCTCTGGACTACTGACGGGATCATCTGATGCATAAAAATTTATTTCCGAGTAAGGAGGTGAATGGTGTCCATGAGCTCTGCTAACACTTCTGAAATAACCATCTCCTCCACGAGCATCTCCTTTTTCATGATAACTGCCTTCTTCCTCTTGTCTTGAATTTGATCCCCTATTTGTTTGGCTCTGCAACTGATTTAAGCTCTACAACACTCGAGCATTTATCTGACTTTGTTGTCTCATTAGTCTCTCGTTTTCTTCCTTGTAGCTCTGCACTTCCATCTTCAGGCTTCTTACCATTTCTATTAATGTTTCATGCTCTCCTTTTTCCTTACGTCCATTGGAATTTGTCTCTGCATTACCAATCCTAGTATTCTGGCCTTCGGCCTCCTTATCCTGACTATAGGCTCCCTCGCCTTCTTCCATTTCCTCAATACGCATCTCTAGCTGACGTGCTTAAGCCTCTTAATTCTGCAAAATGTGCACGCGACAATTTTGTTAGAATGATGCATATGATAAACAAAATTGCCAAACCATGCTACAGGTCTCTTTCTTTTTTTTTTGTTCACGAAGATCATATCCCCATTCTATGAAAAGAATAGTGTCCTATTATCCTTGGTTGATGCATAATTTCATCCTGTAGAAGCGCTTCCTTCAAACCACTTCCCAGTTGACCACGATTAGAAACTGCGGCTAAATCCTTCCCTGACACTTTTCTGTCTCGGAGACAACCAATTCGGCCCTTATCCCTCCTTCCCTCATCTCTCAATCTACATATGACCACGACCATGACCCTGTGCTTATCTAAAAAAGTGCTTGTCCGGAGCTTCGGGACTTAGAAACCTTCAACTAGGACCAGATCAACGGTCCTCATCCTCCTTTACGATCAATGATTGGGATCCACTTCGGGACTCTGCGCTTTGGAAGTTTCAACTTTTGACCTCCGCTTTCCTCTGGAGAACTCTTTACTCGAAGTTCGGAATCAGGTGCCACGCGCCCTCCTCAAATCAACATATCTAGTCCACTTCGGGACTTCGGCCTTTAGAAGTCTCAACCTTCCTTGCTTGCCTCCTCCTAGAACTCTTTTACCCAGAGTTCATGATCTGTCGATGGGTGTCCTTCCGCAGATCAGTGGCTGTGAATCACTTCAGCGCTTCAGGCTTCGGAAGTTTCAAACTTCCCTCCTGCATTTTCTCTCAGAGTGCTTTCACCCATAGTTGACGATCCTTCGACGCGTGTCCTCTAAAATCGACGGTCGAAATATACTTCGGCCTTCAAGAATTTTTGATATAACGCAACCTATCACACATTTCCCTTCTGGAGTGCCCAGTCCTCTGGACTGCACGATCTGTCGCCACGTGGAAAAATGCTGAAAGCAGACACGTGGCCCAATCAAGTGGGTGACACGTGTCACATTCTAATTGACTTTTCAATGTTCCAAATGCCTAAAACTTATTGACACGTGGCACACATCCCATGTGTCCACATCATCCCAGGTGACATCATCGTGTCCCATCACTTCGGCTCTTCGGGCTTCGAGGCTTCAGGAGTTTTCAAACTAGCACACTTCCAAATCTTTCGAACTTTGAATTCCCTAACTAGCCAATCTGTTGCCACGCATCCTCCTGAATCGGACGACCAAAATTCACTTTGGGTCTTCACCCGGAGTCCATGGATCTGCTCCACATGTCCCCCTCAATCTGACGGCTATGATTTCTTCGAGACTCCGGACTTCGAAAATCTCAAATTTCAAACTGATCTGGCCACACTGGCTTTTATCCGAAGCCATAGATCTGGTGACGCGTGGCTCTCGACAGATCAATGGTTGAGATCCTCTCAGATGATCAGACGGTTGAGATTTACTTTGGCTCTCTAGCTCTCTGGGCTTCGGGAGTCTCAAATATCAACTTCTCCTTGCTCGCTCTTTCCCGAAGTGTTTTCACCCGGAGCACACAATCAGTTGACGCGTGTCCTCTTATGGATTGACGGTCCCCAGCTACTTCAGCTATTCGGAGTTTCAATGTTCGAGCCCTAACCTGTCACATCATTGCATGCCTTTCAATTTGCAAGGGCATGCATCGGCGGTTTGGAGTAACCTGCTTTTCGCCCCACAATTCTCCTGATGATGACACGTAACCCCTTAGGGAAACCGTGGTTTGGATTGCGAGACCGCCTTGGGAAATTATCTCACGTACAGCTCGGTTCCTCGTAATGCCTACTAGTTGTTGATCTCTCTCTCCAATGGGATCCAGTGGTCCCGACCTTAACCTTGCTTCCTTTTCATCGAATGACCCCTGTTTACCTATCCTCCGATCCAATGATCTCAGATATCCCCGATCCTATGGTGGCGATCGCTCCCAAATTAAAAAGGAATGGTCACGATCCTTCGAACCCTCACAGAGGTTCTATGACATTTTGTCTCCTACGTAGCATCTGCAATGCCATTCCTCCTAAGCTTTTTAATTTCACGGTCAAATTTCGATATCGACCCCGAGATTCTGACCAATAGACCCGGCCCATACCAGCCCAGTGTTTCAACCAGAAGCTATGATACCAAACTATAACATACCCAGCCATCCACAGGCCGGGGTATGCTACTTGCAAGCTCGCCCTCAGACTTCTTTCTCATACTGATACCTTATTTATTTATTAAGGATGCATAAGATAACAGATTTAACGACATGCACGGCAATATCCAGCAAGCATGCATAATCTAAATATTATGTTAAACGATAATTAAATATATGCAACGGAAATACATTCATATACATGTAAATGATAATTAAATTACACAGTGGAATTCATTCATACACATATAGTAATATCGTGACAGAGAGCACTTATCTTTATGAAAGATGACACTGACTGGCTGTAGACCAAGGATGTTCCACCCAACCGTAGACACCACTGCTCCAAATCTCAACAACAGTGTCACCCCCGAGCCAGGGCTATGAATCCACAAGGACGGTTCCAGAGTGTAATTGGGTTCCCAAACTAGTTAGCTCTCAAGCTCTCACAGGTTTCCCGACACCCACAACAATCCAAGTACCCACCTCTCTTCTACCCAGCCTGTGCCACCCGAGAGAATGGAACTTCACCCTTCTCTGCCATGTAATCCCTCAGGCAGTCCTTCTCCTTCCTGCTAGGGCTTCTAGCACAACTGGTCCAGAATCTCAATGTCGGAACTCTCAGGACTCGCATTTGTGAGAAAAATAGGGCACAGGCCAATGCGTTTCAGACATGTAGGCCCAGGTCATGGCTAGATCACACCAGCGACCAATACAACCAACCATCCTGTGGCTAATTCTTCAGCAGCTCCATTTCCTTTCAATTTTTCCAATCCAAGATGCAGGTAAGGATGGGTCGATGAATGGGTCAGGGAGTGCATGGGAGTGTGTGAGTGAAGAATGAGTGAGTGAATGGGAAAACAACGAACAAGTCATCAGTCGAACCCCCCCATCAAACCAGAGGCGGGTTTAAGTAAGCTCGCGGGGAAACAAGAACCTCTTGGCCTTCCCCAAGAAGCTCACGTAACCAATCCCCTCCCTTAGACAAAAAGGGTAATTAAAAATAGGAAATAAACACTTAGTCCCTTAAGCTCCCTCTCTTGTGGAATCATAGCCCCCTGTAACTCTAGTCCTTGTACGTCTAGCAGCCAACGATGTGTTTAATATTATTAATGATCAAAACATTACATTTCTTGGGCATACTGGCCCTCTAATAAATGTTTGGGCACTCAGGCCTCTCAACATTGTAACAATACATTATTTTAAAAATGCGGGTTCACAACCTAGGGTGTTACACCAGAGTTCTTAGAGAACCCAACAGCCGGTCTCGGGGACATGACCAGATTACAGGTTAGTGCATTTAAAAACCCTTTCCGGGAAATTGCATGGCTTTTCATGAGGATAACGGGACAAGAAAGTACAACCAACATCTCTTGGATGATTCTATATATTTTATATTTTATGGTGAAGGAACAAGCCATCTTCCATTGGGGCAAGTTCATTTCCATTGAAATTTCTTCTTAGTTATTTTTTTTTTTATGGCTGGCGGAATCAGCAATTAGCTGGGCACGTACTCGCGTTACACATGGTCGTGTTATCCAACTGCTACCACTATAACCTCCAGGTGTGGATAGCGGCCCTACACGTTACACACTAGATTAGTCGGGGGGATTTGAACTCGAGACCTCTTTGGAACTTCATTTTCACAGCACTTGTCAATTGAGCTGCTCCCTCGGGGGCAATCTCTTCCTAGTTATTGCAATACACAAGGTAGAAGAATTTATTTATGTCATCTTATTTAATTTTCGCGGTGGCGCATTGTTGTCCATTCCCTGGATTATCTATGTGTAAGAAGGTAAACTGCGAATTTGACCCAATAACCTTCTGGTACCAAATATTATGGAGACACGACGCCTCCCAACATTTTTATGAAGTCTTTAATAATTTTGTTTCAGTTTTTAAAGGATTTTCCCTGGATGTCTGACCAGCCGACCAAGTTCCTGGATAGGAAGGGCACACTAGAAGAAATGGAGAACTATAATGTTGGAAGGATTTTTGGGTCCAAACAAAATCCTTGCTTCCTTCCATGTCACATATCCGGTACAATGTTTTTTTTCTGAAATAGCAAGGCAATACACCTGTTGGTTGCATTTTTTCCATGAAAAAAGAAAAAGGCAATTCATCCCTCTACCTTGGAAATTCGGGAATTTCATAGTCAGGAATATGAACAAGATTGATGGTTTCACGGGCCGCTTCCATAGCTTCAATTTGAAATGTGTTGAAAAAGAAAAAAGGTTTGACCTTGATGGTATTTTTGTAGAACACATGTTGGCTATCGGTTTCAACAGTTCTTTCACTGACACTATATTGAATGAATACGAAGATAACACCTCAGCAAGTCCTGCTCATGACACCGACGACCTGGAGACAATACTCAGAACCAATGAGTCGTACAAGCAGAAATGAAAAGGCACGGGTGAGAAAATTTCCCAATCCCTGACTGCCACACCTAAGACTACAACATCTCAGAGTAGCACTCCAACGACCTACCCAAGCAAGAAATTCACACACAGTTCTTCAGGCAAAGGAGGAGATAAGAACCCTCCCTCTGACAAAATTGAAATTTCTCACAAACTTTCCACAAGCAAAAAACGAAAAACAATAGTGCAAGAATAAGAGGGACCGAGGGGAGAAATTGATATCCACGATCTCTCCCTCGAAGATATGGAACTAGAAATTTACAATGACAAAATGTTCCCCGATGATGACCAGCTAGAGAGCACTGCTCCCCATAACCCTGAGATGGAAATAATTGGGACCGATACCTTGGACGAAGAAGAGTCTTTTGCATTTCATAACGTTGTTTCTGAGAATGAATCCAAAAAATTAGTTATTGAAAAGAGAGATGTAAAGAATAAGAAAGGGAAATCTCATTCAGAAATGAACCTACGGAACATGCACCCTTCCCAGATCTCCTAGATACACCGAGCAACTGGAAATGCTCTAGATAACTCTATTAGCAGCCTTGAAGCGGAGAACATCAGGTTAAAGGAGCGAATCAAAGAATTGGAGGGAGCTATAATGCCTCTTCCAATGTTTGCTACTCTTTTGGCAATGATCGGGCCCACCGCGCTTGCGACAAAGTTAAAAGGATCAGTAAGCCTTCTCACATCAGCCTGAGGCTATGTGGAAAAGAATATAAATATAAGAATGGAATTAATAACAGAATCTTGGGAGATGTCAAAGAGTATGGTCTCTTTTGGAACAAGAGCGCATGCTTTTCATGAGTATCTACAAGAAGATCTCGAGAACGAGCAAGGTTTCTACCTTGATGCAGTTGTACCATTTGGTGTTAAAGTTACTGGTATGACGGAATTCAAAAGAAGAGAGGAGGATCTCCCTTCCTTGGATCGAATAAACCAACTAAACGCATGCTGGAAAGAAAAGATTAAAAACCTAAATGGTATTGTTCAAGCATGTAGCCAAGCCATATCTAGAAGAGGCAAACTATTCAAGAAGCTAACTGAGATAGATCTAGCTGGCAACACCAATGAAGTCCAAGACCCGGAATTGATATTCAACTCATTGTTTTTAACAAAGCAAGCATTTGATGATTGAGTTCAGATCTATAAAAGATTGTCATTTGAAAATTTCTATGGCATTCTTGAATATGGTGAAGATGACTTGAAAAACTATCTAGTCGGTTATTCGATTAAAAACCAAGATATTCAAGAAGCATTGCACATAATCTCTATTGATCTAAGGGACTTGGAAAGTGAATAGTTCAATATAAAAATCCGGCATGAAATCAACGGGGCGCCCATGAGGAGCTACATCAAAGAGTGGTTGAAAAAGGTTGTTGACAAGATTACCAATGAAGGGCAAAGGACGCTTCACACGGTTCCCATAATTGTCTAGGAAAGCCATAAAAGGACATCAGCGAGCAAATGATAAGGCATGGGACACAATCATAGTAATTTTATATTGATCACATTCTTATGTCTTTGTCGATGTCCAATTACTCTATCTCTTTAAATACAAAGTTTTAACCGAGGACTGACAATTTTCTCTTTCTTCTTGCTAGTCTTGTTGTTTTCCATCGCTGACTTTCTTCTTTATACAAGCTTGATTCTTGTACATCTTTGCTTTGTAGTCTGCGAGAGCCCCAATCCCAGTCATTATGGCAAACACATTTAAATTTCACAAAATATGTACTGAACTATATATTTTTTTACAAATTCCAAGACAACTATTTTGGGAAATATTCTCAAATGTGTATTGTAACCCAGTTTATCTTAATATAAAATATTTGAGGTTGTTGTATGGTGATTTTCAATGTTTTGTGTTGTTATTTTGAATTTTGTAATTTTTTTTAAATTAACTCATTTCCTTGTACATGTTGGGGTCATGTTTCTATTTAATATTGTGCATATGTTACAACTTCCTATATTTGAGAACATGCTTCCATATACAAAATGTTAAGTCATATATTTTTTCTTTGTTGCTTATGGGTTTGACCAAAATTTGCGAGTCAAAAACACCCTTCAAATTGGAACATGATTTACAATTTGACCACAAATAATCTATTAAGATACATTAATATGAATACATTTGAAATAAATATAAACAAAATCTCTTTAAACTTGAACCTGACTTTCTCGAGCTCCTAAATTGGAACACCCTTCAAATTGGAACATGCTTTACATTTTGACCACAAATAATCTATTAACATAAATTAATATGAATACTACTGAAATAAATATAAACAAATTCTCTTTGACTTAGTCACATTTCTATAATCGCGGGTTCTCGGATTAGTGGACTGACAGATCCTCATCTCTATCTATATTGTCACATCATGAGCCCGATCGACTGTCGTCCCTTTCAACACTTAGCCAATTATGTCACCGCAAGGTCCCGACTTAGCGCTATCGAATTCTTATGCCACGTGTTCTGTGATATTCATCTTGCACCCAACACTTCTGTGATTTACCATTCGACCCCGAACCCCTGGAACTCGCAACCTTCACTACACCCGTGTTCACAAAAGTTTCAAACCATTTATTGCTCCCTTAAATCCCCACCACATTCCTGCCCTTCCCAATGCACATTCATTGTGATTTTACTAGTGACAACTCAACACACAGGTTCGCTTATTGGCATTAATAAGCAAAAAACGCATTAAACCGTGATTTACGAGAGTTTGACCAACCGTCGTTGTTTTTCATACCTAGCCAATTCCATAGCCGCCGGTTCCTAGGTTGGCGCAATCGAACTCTCATTCCCCGTGTTCCGTGATATACATCTTGCACCAAAAACTTTCATGATCTACAATTCCATACTTAGCCAATTTTATGGTCGTTGGTTCCCGGGTTGACGTTATTATAAATCTTGCACCCAAAACTTTCATGATCTGCAATTCCGTGATATATATATTTTACCCAACACTTTTGTGGTCTACGATTCCTCCATATCGCAAGCTTCACTCTACCCGAGTTCACAAATGTTTCAAATCATTTATCGCTACCTTCCATTCCCGCCACCTTCGTGCCCTTCCCATTGCACATTTATTGTGCTTTTACTAGTGACAACTCAACACACATGTTCAAAAAAATTAGCATTAATAAGCGAAAACCTCGAGGACATCTCCCATTAATACGCATTAAACCTCAATTTACAGGAGTCCGACTGACCACACTTCCTTTCCATGCTTAACCAATTTTATGGTTGTGGGTTCGTGACTTGGTGCTATCGAACTCTCATTCCCCGTGTTCTGTGACATACATCTTGCACCCAAAACTTTTTTTCTCTACAATTCCACCCCGCACTTGAACTCACAAGCTTCACTCTACCTGGGTTCACAAAAAAATTTAAAACATTTATCGCTCCCTTCCATCCCCGCCACCTTTGCGCCCTTCCCAATGCACATTAATTATGCTTTGTTTACTAACAACTCACCACACAGGTTCTAAAGGATTGGCATTAATAAGTGAAAACCTCGATGACATCTCCCATTAAAACACATTAACCCACGATGTACATGAAAACCTCAAGGACATCTCCCATTAATACACATTAAACCGTGATTTACGGGAGTCCAACCAACTACCCTTCCTTTCCATACTTATCCAATTTTATAGCCGCGGGTTCCCGGGTTGTCATTATCGAACTCTCATTCCCCGTGTTCCGTGATATACATCTTGCACCCAAAACTTTTGTGATCTACAATTCCACCCCGCACTCCTCGAACTCGCAAGCTTCACTCTACTAGGGTTCACAAAAAGTTTCAAAGCATTTATCGCTCCCTTCCATCCCCGCCACATTTGTGCCCTTCCCAATGCAGATTAATTATGCTTTGATTACTGACAACTCACCACACAGGTTCAAAAGCATTGGCATTAATAAGCGAAAACCTTGAGGACATCTCCCATTAAAATGCATTAAATCGCGATTTACGCCACATTATATTATCAGATATCTTCTTCACATGTTACGTTTCATATTACTTTATGGGAAGATTTCATTTCATACTAATTGCTTTGTTCCTGCCATCTATTTCTGGGTAGATTATTTTTCAATAATTGTAAAGTAAGATATAAGTTATATCTTAAATTACTATTTAATGTAATTTCAATATAGCTTCTAATATTTACTATTTTATTATCATTTCCTTTCTAAAAAACAATTGAACATAACTTTTTAATATATTTTTTTTAGTTTTTTTTCATATACTTTTACATATTTCAACTTTCATTTGGTTATTGTTAAAAATCTATTCTAATTACCCTTTACTTATCATACTGTTAATTTATGTTTTTTTAACAACATTCCTTGTCTCTCCCCATCTTCCAAAAATCATCATCGTGAATAATTATAAGGTGCCAACTATCATCTCCATTCCCAAATCTACTTGGCAAGGACTAAGCTGCCACGCAACACTTGTTCATAATGTGATGGCCTATAAAATATTATACAATGAAAGAATATTATTGATTTTATACCTAAAGTGAATTATTTCATACAAATAGCAAAATAAATGTTTATTAAAATTAGCACCAAATACAGGTTTTAAAACTAAATTTGGTAGAGTATTATCTTATGCCAAAAACCAATTACCTTGGTGCATCCTTAAATATAAAACTCTTTTATTTGTGGGTTAGAAATTCTAAAATTCCATAAAACATTTTACTTTAGAATTTCTCAAGTATAATTTAAAATGTATCTAAATATATTGGTATGAGCCTTTTTTAATTACCAAAGTAGATCCATTTTAAACTCAAATTTATCAAGTATCAAGAGGGATCATTTTTTTCTCAAGTAGGGCTGTGACTGGGGGAAACACGCCACACATAAGACAAGGTGGACAAAGTAGGCCATATAGAGGGAAGGGACAAGGGCCGAAGTCGTGGAAACCTAACAAATCAAAGCGAAGGGTGGTTCTAGGGGGGGATGTCGAGCTGGAAGAGACCTGTAACCTGGCTCTTTGTGCATTGGTTGGTAGGCTATATTATAGAGATCTGTGTAGACAGAGCTTACAGGAGTGGGTGATTAAAACTTGGGCTCCTATGTTGGGATACTCACCGGAGCTAGTGACCCTAACTAGGGGCTGGTATTGTTTCGTTTTCAACAAACCATAGGACTCATTGAAAGTCTTAGGTAAGACTTAGGTCATTAATGGTGGCATCCTAATGTTGAAGAGATGGAGGGTTAGTTTTGACCCCACAACTGAATATTTCCAGTTCAAACACATATGGGTATTGCTTCTAGGTCTACCTTTATAGCTCTGGAATGTCAGAGCTCTTGCAACTATTGGAAATGAGTTGGGTCGTTACATTATAGTGGATGAAGAGGCCCTCAAAGGGACAGATAAAAGAATCGGGAAAGTCTTGGTCGAATTGGACATACACAATGGTCTACTGGAGACCCTGGACATAGACTGGAGAGGGAGGGTCTATGGACAAAATTTGGACTATCTAGGAGTTCCCTTCAGATGCTCTTATTGTCATAAAACGAGGCATTTTACATAAGGATTGTCAAGGGTTTGATCTGAATTATTTTCAGAACGAAATGAAAGCAGAGATATTACAATGAAATTCACATAAAAAATGAAGAAATTGAGAAATACAACAATACATGATTTCTATTAATGAAAGAAATGTACAGAGACTGTAAAAATATAGAGTGCAAGACTCACTAGAATGGTGGCGGATTTATCTCTGAAAAGAGATGTAATGACTACGCTCATTCGCAAGAAGATGATTACAATGAGGCTCTGAAGGTCTTTTTATGATAAACATGAATGCCAAAACCCTAGACATCCAAAAACCTAACCCTAGGAGATGAAGCGTCAAAAGTCATGTGGGCCCCATTGGGGTAAGTTAGTACATTAATTTCTCGGGGTCGTAAATTTTTCATACGATCTCTGTTTTAGACGTGTGATAGCCCATTGGAAAGGTATTTTCAAGAAATACGCATTATGCCATCAAAATTTGATTCTGTCTACAGTTTGACTGTGGCAAGCCAAAAAAATATTGTTTAGAGCCCCAAAATGGCCCTGGAAGTACAAAAAGATGTACTGACATGAAAAATTTCAAAATAAGCCAATTGGAATAGGTCGGTGGCCACCAATATCCACCTAGATGTTGTGTAGGGATTCAATACATCCACGTAAGTGCAGAACCCACAATTACAAAGAAATGTACCCATTATAGAGAAACATGTTGAACTGAAAACTGTCCAGATGAGCCAGTTGGAAGTTGGAACAGGTGGGTGGCCACCGATATCCACATGGATCAATCCTCCCCCTTAGGAAGCAATAGTCTACATTTCGTTGAGTGCCTAGGGAAGAGGGGAAAGTGTTTTCTGAATCTGAATCTTGGTGAGTTGTGTGCCCTGTTGGAGAAGTTGCGCTACTTGGTTTGTGGAAGGTTATCACGAACCTGTTGCTGGCGGGGTTGAATATGTTCCATCAACCTGTTGTCTCTGGGATTGACGGGGCATTGTGTAGGTACCATCGTAGGTGACAAAACAATTTCTGCAATCTACTTTTGCTCGATAGAAGGTGTTGAGGTTGCAATGGTTATTAGGGCCTTATGTCCATCCTTTGAACAGATTGTGAAGAGGATGAATTTTGCAGTATGAGAGATTACATTGCGACATTATTTTGGTGGAACAGTAGTCGAAACTACCTCTGGTATCATGTAGATCTAACCCCCAAGAGTAATAATGACACTATGACATCAAGACTCATAAACAACGTGACGTTTTGTTGGCAGCCAATAATCATTTTTCATTGTCTCGTAAGCTGCCCACACCAATGTTTCACAAACATTGATTTTTTTCGTCGCAAAATTCAAATGAACGATGAATTTATTCTTTGTGCCTTTTCGCACGTTTGTCTTCGCTAAGTCTTCACAATTGTAAGCATGGAAATTTCTCCTTTTGAGGTCACTTTTGGATCATTATCTGAACTGCCGATATCTTTTGTATCATGATGCTTATTGCGCCTATCTTTTTATTGATCTTTACATGATCGACAATGTCCTTTGATCGGTTTTCATACTTCGATGGATTATATAAAGACATTCAGCCTTTGATTTCGCATTTTTATGATTTGCCTGAATTGCATTGGGGTCTTGATTTATCTTTTGTAATCATTAGTGTTGATCCTTATCATTAGCTTTTGACATATCAATTTATGCAATATCATTTGCACGCCTTGGTTAAACGTTTGATTGATGCATTGGTGAGAACATGATTGTAGGTTTTGAACTACATGTCAGTGTTTGGACATTATGGTATAATACTAGCACGCATGTGGTATACTCATTGACATTCTTATATCAAATGTATGATTGGATTTCGTCGAATTTGCTATGCATTAGCATTTGTGTTGGCTTCGCATTTGGCATACTCAATCCTGGTTTCATAAGAGGTATGGATATTCATGTACAATGCCTACGATTATTTTTGCAACCACTGATATGTTGTTGGTTAAGCTATGGGTATTGGTGGCTACATTGACGCATGGTTTGGTATTGATTTCCTTTTGATTGCGCATGCAGTTACCATGATCGATGGTCAACCAATTGATGAATTGTTGAGCTGTGTTACAGGGGATGTTACAGCTGTAAATGCATGCCGCATCACCAAGAATTAAGCCATTCATCACCTGCCACGTTCATAATGACTGCTTTAGATTCGCAAATCATACAGAGGTTAACTTTGATCTTTTTGTTATATGGTTTAATGTTTTCAGAGCTAGATTTGATGCATGAAGAGGAAAGAGTTAAGATCTGGATACCTCTGCGACCTGTGAAGGTTTCTGGCATTTTAGGGTTTCCCATCCTGACTTTTATTGTTGTTTGGAGA
>ML789203.1:143345-158863 GCA_009831015.1 Picea engelmannii
ACGAGACCTCAGAGCGGCCAACGGAGCCGTTAAACTCGTCAGGGTGGTCCATACCAAACGGCTTGGGTTATTTAGACAACCCCGGACCGGTTCCACTCTCCCAGTTGACGGACGGTCAGTTTCGCCCGTCAACACGTTTCTACATATATGGTTGACCCAAAACAACATCACAGATATCAAGAGGGGCAACATCCCACACTACCTCATCCTTGAAGAGTTGGATGCCATAGGATAGGCAGCACTGCTAGCTAACATGGAGATCTCATCCCTGGTGAAGGCACCCGATGTTGTATGGTTGTGGGTGTGGTGTTGTTGACAACCCTAATTATTTGTCGACCTTAGCTGAGATGATGTTCTTCTAGTTGTCATTATCAACAATGAAATGCAATGGGGTCCCCTTTACCCACATCTGTGAATGGAAGAGGCACTCCCCCTCTTCAGGATCTACTAGTTCTTCTTGTTGAATTGTTGCGGTCACGAAAGTAGCAGTGGGGTTTGTGTCGATGATCTGTCTATTTTGAATATTTTCTTGATCAGATTCTGAATCAGTGTTCGGATCCTTGACTTTGACCTCGACCACCAATTATTGTTTCGAGCGCCATTCATCGGTGTTGTGCCAGGGGATTTTGTGGAAGTCGCACCACTTCCTAGTGTCATTCTTCATCTTTCCCTTACCCTTCTTTTCCTGTCCCTTGGACTGGTTTTCTGGAGGCTTTTGGTTAGGGTCATCTTTACCATGCTTTGGTTGTTGCGGATTTGCAGACCCAAACTCCCATTTGTTCTGGTGCCTAAATATCTGCTCGATTTTGACAGCATATCGATAGGCATCTCCCAATGATGAGATGTTTAGGAAATCCATTTCGGTTTGGATGTACCTATGCAGAGCCCCACGGTATTTCAGAACCATATGTCGCTTGGAGTCTTTGATACCCAGCTTGGTGTGCAAGGTATGGTAAGTGTTTTTGAACTCCGATATTGTTTGGCTCTTCTCTTGCCACAATGTGGTCCATCTCATGTACTGGTCTTCATAGTTATCAATAAGGTACTATTGTTCCTTGACCACATCAAAAAAAAAATCCCAAGTGGGCTCGACCTCATATATTCTAGATTCCTCCGTGGAACTTTGCTCCTAGTAAGTTTCCCACCAATCTTTGACATGGGGGAGAGCCTTGAGGAGTGCGAAGGTGATCTTTTCCCTGTCGGAAAAATTATGAACAGATAAATAACCTTCTAGTAGATTCAACCATTTTTCTAATGCATCTACATATATCTGACCTTCAAATATTGGAATATCAAACTAACTTGTACCTTGAAGGGAGAGGTTCCTCCAAAGTGGCTACTTGATGAAAATGCACATGTTGTTATCGACAGGTGTTGAAGGATGTGGGAAAAATGATCCATCGTTTCGTCCCTCTATCGCATGTGATCTTGCTCAAGCAATAGGTTAATAGAATCTTCTACTCCGTCGTTTTTCTTTTCTGCGGCCATAGAGGGTTTCTTGGGCGTGCGAGAGAGATTATCCTCAAGAGAGACAAGATCGAGACCCAACTTTCTATACTCAAACCTCGTCGAGGACATGCACTGAAAAACAATCAAGAGCAACCTTCTCTGATACCACTGATTCAGATTATTTTTGAAACGAAATGAAAGTAGAGATATTACAATGAAATTCACATCAAAATTGTCAAAAACAAAGAAATACAACAATACATGATTTATATTAACGAAAGAAATGTACAGAGACTGTAAAAATACAGAGTGCAAGACTCGCTAGAATGGTGCCAGCTTTATCTCTGAGAAGAGATGTGACGGCTACGCTCATTCGCAAGAAGATGATTACAATGAGGCCCTGAAGGCCTTTTTATAATAAACATGAATGTCAAAACCCTAAACATCCAAAAACCTAACCCTATGAGATGAAGTGCCAAAAGTCATGTTAAGTTAGTACATTAACTTCCCGGTGTTGTAACTTTTGCATATGATTTTCGTTTTAGGCATGTGATAGCCCATTGGAAAGGTATTTTAGAGAACTACGCATTATGTCATCAAAATTTGACTATGTTTATAGTTTGACTATGGAAAGCCAAGAAAACACTGTTTAGAGCCCCAAAACGACCCTAGAAGTACAAAAAGATGTACTGACATGAAAATTTCCAAAATAATCCAGTTGGAATAGAAGGGTGGCCACCAATATCCACCTAGATGTTGTGTAGGGATTCAAGATAGCCCTGTAAGTGCATAACCCACAATTACAAAGAAATGTCCCAATTACAGAGAAACGTGTTGAACTGAAAACTGTCCAGATGAGCCAGTTGGAAGTTGGAATAGGTGGGTGGCCACCGATATCCACCTGGATCAGGGTTTGAGGAGGAAGAGGAATAAAAAACTTTAATGCTCAGGAAGGAGATACTTTGTGAGTCCGCGAGGGTGGACTCATTCTGGAATGGGGACTACAACGCGACTAAGGAGGAATCAATGTTGTCTCTTGCGCCGGACACTGATGCTGGTAAGTTACAAAAACTTTTCCCTTCTTTTGTCTCCACGTTGTCGGCCTTCGATCTTGATACTTTGAAAATTTATACCATTCCGGCCTATGCTACACAACCTACTTTACCTACACAAGTTAGCCCCATTCAAGAATTGGGAGGGATGCAGGCTCAAGGGACCGACGACTCTATCCTCGAGCTGGGGGGAGGATCTGACTGTACACCCTTCAGTGGACAGCCAGGGTGTGGAGGGTCTTACTTCTGATACTGTTGGGTGGAGAAGGGATGTATAGGGTTTCAGGGAGTCAAAATTTGGGGAGTGCTCATTGGGGGTGATCCTAGATTCCCTGGTTCCTTCGTATCGAGATTCTTTGACACTAACACCACTTCCATTTTATAGGGGTCGAGATGAGGTTGGCCGAGAGGTGATTACACTTATTGACAATTTTGGGGGGTGGGCTGAGGATTTAGTAGGGAATGATTGTTCCTGGTCGAGGGGGTTGGGGTGAGATATATCTCCCTTAATGACTATAATTGCACATAGGAAAGTACTAGCAAGTGCTACGATTTCGACTCTCCAAGAGAACGACAAAACTGAATAATGGGCTCTTAGAGGCATTAAATCCCTAGCCAGAGCCAAGTAATGATCCTCCTCACACTAAATCTTAGGGGAGTTGGAGGGGCTTTGAAGTTAGCCTCCCTCCGCAGATTACTTTCGAGAACTTTGCTTAATATTTTGTTTTTCCAAGAAACCCTGGTAGAGGAAAGGAAATCTATAGATGTTGTGACAACTTTACGTCCTAGCTAGTTATTTACTGCTTGAATTACCAACAACGAGTCCCCAATCAATGATGTTTTTGATATTCCTTCCTCCTTAGCCATAGTAATCCCACATCACGGCTCATAGACTTCAACCAGATTGTTTGACACATTCTCTAGGCCCCAACCATAATTCACTACTTAATTTCCTTTGAAATCTTGGATTGTCCCCCCCGTGCCCCTGAAATTTGATCCCTCTTAGTGCTCAATAGATATGGGTGTTGATATTATGGTAGTTGCGGGAGGTATTTACCTCCACATGTAAACATGACGAGAATATAATATTTCTGGAAGAAAGAAGAAACCCTAATGAGTTGACTAGTAACCTTAGAAGACAAGTCGGTTCAAGAGGATAATTTGTATTAGGTTATTAGCCTCCAAGAGAAGAAGTCATCCAGAAGAAATATTATATACTGGGTAAATAGGCACCCAGAATGAGAAGTCGGCCCAGGCAGTTTTCTAGTTTTAGTATAAATACGGGAGGCCAGTCTTCGTTCTGGTAGGCATACTTAGAACTGCAGAGCTCACTTGTGCACACTGCAGTTAGCCAGTTTGTGCGCAAGTTTGGAGGAGAGCTGTCGTTGCAGCTAGCGGATTATGTTTTGGCTTGGACTATCTCTTGGTTATGGTTTGGACTATCTGATCAACTCTTGTTTATTGCGCTATCCTTGGAGAAAGGTGTGCCACCCTTTGTTTGGCTATCTATCCTAGGGTTTGCTTCCGGAATGATTCTTTGTCAAGGTTAAGGTGCTCGGAGGGTGGCTTCGGCATATGGCTGGGTAACAATAATGATATTGGCTATGGTACAACGAGCACATCCATCATATTCTAACATGTTATGGGCCCACACCCCCTTCATTCAGTCTAACCGATGGAAGGGAGCATAGCCATAAGGATATTAAGCTCATTGAAGAACTGTCGCTAGGGTTTCTAGCAGGAGCAGTCACCAAAGCACTATCGCTAGGGTTACTAGCACGTGCAGTTGCAGAAACCCTAATCCTCTCGTTGAGGCACCTTAAGTAAAGTGATTGACCTAATTTCCTAATAGACCAGTGCGCCTCAGCCTAACGCATCTTCTGGTACTCTCAACAAGCTAAGACGTCAAGTTTGAGTTTTTGGTCAAATCTAGGGTTGACCAAGTCAAGGCAACCACGAATTACTCTATGAAGTCAGAAAACAAGTTAGATAGGGCCTCTAAATTCAGAGCGTGGAAAACAAGGATTGACCTCATCCTTGCCAAGAATAAAGTGTTGGATATCGTGAAAGGAAAGATCGTGGAACCAAAGTTTGAAGAAGGAAAAGAGAAGGAACCGCAGAACGTTGAAGTTATGGAGAAGTTCAAAGACATACCACTAAAAGACAGAACATCAATGCCATGAGTATCATAGTGGACTCTATAAAAGACCACTTGATACCCTACATCTCCCATCTTGACTCATCGAAGAAGATGTATGATGCCCTAACAAACCTCTTCTCAGTCAGAAACATTGGACAAGTAATGAGTCTGAAGAATGAGCTCTGTGACATGAAGATGAATGATGATGACATCATAACATCATACTTTGTGAGAATCTCTCAGTTAAGAGATCAACTACAGGCTATTGAAGAGATCACTTCAGATAAGGAATTGGTAAGCATAATACTCAATGGTATTCCCAAGACATGGGATGCAGTTGTCGCAAACATGAACACAAGGAAGGAGTATCCTACATTTGAAAAAATTTGGACTTGTTGTGCTCAAGAAGAATCAAGGATAAGTGAAAAGAGAAACCTCAAAATAAGTACGATGATTAAGCCTTCACAACAAGATTCAAGAATTTAAGGAACAAAAGGAAGTTTGGTTCAAGGAAGAAGCCAAATCAAGAGAAAGATATGTCAAGAATACAATGCTTCAATTGTCAAAAGTATGGTCACTACAAGAATCATTGTCCTGAGTTAAAGAGAAGGAAGGAAACACATGAAGCATCAGTTGCCGAAGAAAGGGAACCCACAAAGAAAGCCAAGCAGGACAAAACAAACTTCTTCTTCTAAGACAAGGTAACAATACACTTCATAGTTCTTGTATATACCATGTTTTTATGTACATATCTTGCATATCTATTTTCTAGAAGATAATATGTTCAAAGAGAAACTATACTTATGGAAGAACAACAAGATAAGGACTGCTATCACTATGAATATAAGACAAGGTGCAAGATAAGCCAAAAATCAGAAAGAAACCTAGAAGAAGTAAAGACAGAAAGAAGTCAACAATCAAAAGGAATTTGGAAAAAGATTTGTGACACTTTGCATAAGGCAATAAGGATGCAGACGGAAGCGTGGACTCTCCTAGATGGAGGGAGCCGATTATTTATTACCAAAATAAGAGCATGCATTCATACATGAAGCAATGATTATGAGGGAGCTAATCCTATGATGCATTGAGGATGATGAAGTATATATATCCATGGTAGCATCCATGAAAAGTAGTATGTATTCAGTTTGACTTTAGAAGAAGTCTTCTCCGGAAGAGAAGCCTCAAAGTATACCTGGTTGTCCATTCACATCCATGATCCTATGATGAAAGGAAAAATACGAAATATTCAGGGCATGGAATCTATAGAAAACTCCATGAACTCAAGAGCTAAAGAGAAACATGAGAAATAACATGAAGATTCCAAAAGAGAAAGAAAAGACAGAACAACCAGTCATTGTATCGAGAATCACAAGACTACCAGCATGATATGAACTCACTAAAAGAAATCAAACAGAGGAACTAAAAGTTGTAATGAAGAACAGTGTATGAAATACTTATGAATGTAAGCATTGCGATATCCATAACTAGAGGTTCTCCCATATGAAGGGAGAAGACTATGATGATTGTTTGTTCCAGTAAACCAGACATACCTCTACATGAGCCACTATATCGTCAACAATATCCATGGGTTGGAGTTTACATTAGATGAATGCAAAGACTTTTCTCCAGAATAGATGAACAAAGAGCATATGTAGAGCAACCTCAAGGCTTTGAGGTATACCAGAAAGAGACCCTTGTATGCAGATGGAAGAAGACAACTTGGTGGAGAACCTCCAATGCACAACAGAAGTGTGGCGAAGACTTTCTATAACAAAGATATTGTATCAGAATGGTTACTCAGAAGCTCAGGATGATGGTTTGCTAATCCATGACAAACTCTCATGATGGCAGAAGAAGTACCACTTGGATATGTTCTAGTTTGACCCTTGCCACAATGTCATGAGCTAGCAAGAAACAAAGATGAATCCAACAATGATATACTATATTGATCAGAGCTATATGAAGCCTTCAGAGAAGACCAATGTTCCAGAAAGACCGAAGTACATTGAGATCAAGCATTACATTCCCCGTGATGAAGTCCAAAAAAGGGAAAGTGGTTCTCCAATATACATCTCCACATATGAGCAGATAAGCATACATTTTGGTAAATCCTCTGTCCAAGATGAAAGAGTTTGTGTACTCAAGCTAGAGCTCGTGGAGACGACTTCCTTATTGAAAAAGGAAGAGATGGCTCCCAAGTTGGGAGGGAGAAATGATGTGTTATTGATTTATGGATAGTCATTTTTCAGTTCGAAAAATGGTCCAGGATGAGCAGTTCCTTTCCAGTTCGGAAAGTGGTTTGAGATTTCTGACGAACAAGCATTTTCCAATTCGAAAAATGGCTCAGATCGAACGGTCATTTTCGTAATGAAAATGGTTCGATGGATTGTTGATGTACCATAGACATAGATTTCCCATTGTGGTTAACATGGGGAATGGTCTAGGACAATATCTCTTCTTGAGGGTTACTCAAGAAGATTGGTCCGCCTCACCGAACAATCATTCTTTCGAAGCTCACAGTTGTGAGAAATTTTGAAGAATAGTCTATTTTGGAGGTTGGTGTAGGACAGTCATTTCCTTTGGAAATGTTCTGGACAGTCATTCATTAGGGCAGATTCATTCTCTCTAGGTTGCACTTTGTTTAGTGCCGGAGGAATGGCCCAGGGTGGGGAATGGTCCAGGCTCAGAAATCGGGACAATTATTCTTCCTTGCTTAAGAAGAATAGTCCAGATAGCTCATCATTGATGTTTGACCTTTTGAGGGAAGATGCTCTTCCAGATCTCACATATGTGAGTGGAAGAATGGCCCAGATGATTCAGTTTATATCATAACAATGTTTTTGATGCAGGTTGATATCGAATGATTATTATGGAGACTGTATGTCTCTAGACAATAGATGTATGCTACTGTGGTGGATTGTATTCCATTGTTTTTTACTATACGTCACTGATTAAGTATCTATGTGCTACTTGGTGTGGTAGTGTACCACTGGCTTGTAATTGAGTACTACTATGGATAGACACAATTGTGTTCTATTGGATGATATTGTTTTGATTGCCTTGAAGACTATCAACAGTGTTGAAAATGATTATCAGCTAGATGGATGATCAATGGACAGAGATTTTCCAGAAGGAAAATGGTCCAGGACATTTATTCTTCTAGGACATATGTTCAGATTAGAAGAATGGTTCTTGTGTCACTCTATGGAGTGAGTGACTTATCTAGCATCATGTCTGATTACTCAGATGGAGTATGATTTCGAGAGATGATGCAGTTGATGACACTGACAGTGATGATGGTGCTCATGATCTAATCATGAGATAGTCTATACGACTATGTTGATGCTACTGGGTGAATGGTATGTTTGTGCTCAAGACCATTACCTTCAATACCTCCCTAGCTAGGAGGGAGTGTTGATATTATGGTAGCTGCGGGAGGTATTTACCTCCATGTGTAAACTTGGTGAGAATAGAATATTTCGAGAAGCAAGAAGAAACCCTAATGAGTTGGCTAATAACCCTAGAAGACAAGTCGGCTCAAGAGGATAATTTGTATTAGGTTATTAGCCTCCAAGAGAAGAAGTCGGCCAGAAGAAATATTATATACTGAGTAAATAGGCACCCAGAATGAGAAGTCGGCCCAGGCAATTTGTCAGTTTTAGTGTAAATACAGGAGGTCAGTATTCATTCTAGCAGGCATTCTCATAACTGCAGAGCTCACTTGTGCGCACTACAGTTAGCGAGTTTGTGCGCAAGTTTGGAGGAGAGTTGTCGTTGCAGCTGCTGCAGCTAGCAGATTACGTTTTGGCTTGGACTATCTCTTGGTTATGGTTTGGACTATCTGATCAGCTCTTGTTTGGTGCGCTATCCTTGGAGAAAGGTGTGCCACCCTTTGTTTGGCTATCTAGCCTAGGGTTTGCTTCCGGAATGATTCTCTGTCAAGGTTAAGGTGCTCGGAGGGTGGCTTCGGCCTATGGTTGGGTGACAATAGTGATATTGTCTATGGTAAAATGAGCACATCCATCATATTCTAACAATGGGTTTAAGATGGATCTACATTGGTTTAATTTTTTAGGTGTTGTCATGTAAGCATACATAGTTGTTTATTTTTTATTTGATTTTTTAGATGTTTCCATGTAAACATACATAGTTATTTGTTTTTTATTTATTTATTTTTGTCACATAAACATCTCCCCCATACTGGGTTTTAGAGAACCTCGATACTCTCGGTGCAACAAGTTTACTAAATTTGAATATTTAGATGAAAATTTATTAAAAATTAAATTAAATATCATAATAATAATGACGAAGAAAAATGCTCATTACATTTAGTCTAAGTAATTGTGTGATGGAATGTTATCCTCCCTACTGAATGAGTACGCAGTCATACTAAAGATATTAGGGAAAGCTTAATTAGGATGGGGTGCGGTGCTGGGGAGATATTAGGGAAAGATTAATTAGGGTGGGGTGGAGGGAGATATTAGGAAAAACTTAATGAGATTTCCCTAATACCTCCACCCTCATCCTCATTTAATAATCTCTCCAACTTTCCCGACTATCTCTCCCCACCACCACCACCACTCTCACCTAATAAGTTTTCCTTAATATCTCCTCCCATTTCCACCCTCATATGAGGGTGTAGTAGGGTGAGAGTGGGGACGAGATATATGAGGTGGAGGAAGATATTAGAGAATGCCTATTCCCACCCTTATATAAAGCTTAATAAACTTTCCTTAATATGTCCCCCACCCCATCCATAATATCCTCCACCTCCACCCATAAGCTTTCCCTAATATCTCCCCTCATATTAGGGAAAGCTTAATGATGGGGGTGGAGGGAGATGGGAAAGCTTAATGGTTTCAACCTATTACTCCACCATCTATCTATTACTCTCGTTCTTTATGTTTCGTTCCACTTCATGCTCCAATTAGAGCTCCCCAATAATGCTAGTTAAATAGAGAGGAAGGGACAACTTAATTCTCACAAGGAGGAGGAAGGAATAAGATTTAAAGAAGTAAAAGGAAAATTAAATTGGATAATTATATATATAATATCAAAATCAAATAAATAAATAAATAATATATATATATATATATATATATAAACAAATAAATTAAAATGATAACGCACCCAGGTTTGGTGCATGTGCGAAGAGATGTATCCGGGGTGAAGTTCTGGTGCATGTGCGAAGAAAAAATGTATAAAAAAATAATAATAGTTACAATACCAATTAAAATAAAATAATATGATATAATCCAAAGGTAGGTTACGCGCACATCCGGGTATCCGGGGTAGGGTAATATAAATGATGTAATTGTATCCAAATATTCCGTCGACGCACTGAATTTAAGACATACTTACATTTAAAACTCCCGTGCGCACTGAATCTCACACGCATTTCCATTATAAAAGACAGCGGACCCCAACCTATACAGAATTGCGCTTCATTGCTTCTTCCATTCAATTATACACACAGTGCAGCAGAGGAATATTTCCAGAATTGCGCTTCATTGTTTCTTCCATTCAATTAAATACACAGTGCAGCAGAGGAATCTTTCGTCATCGATTTAGATCTGATCTACTCTGCTTCGGCTCCCGGGGCTTGGACGGTCATGGCGAGCAAAGTACCCGTTCGGCAGCTTTTCATAGGCGGCAAATGGAGAGCCCCTCTCAAAGGAAAACGCCTTCCCGTCATAAATCCCGCCACTGGAGAAACCATAGGCATGCTCCTCCTCCTCCTCCTGTTCTTGCTCCTTACCCTTTAGTTCAATTCTTGTTCCATTGAAGATTTATCTTGAATTCCCTTTATTTAGTTCAATTAGAGATTTATCGTGAATATTTTTTTTTTTTTTTTAATTTGTCAGTCTTTCTTCTTCTTAATATGCTGCTGAGTACAAAGCAAGTCGGTAGATAAGATCTTTAATATGCTGCTGAGTACAAAGCAAGTCGGTAGATAAGATCCGGGAAAAATACACAGTCCCGCTACTTATTTATCTTTAATTCTTGTTCTATTTAATATTTATCATGAACATATTTTTTTGGAAGGTTTGTCTTTTTAATATGCCGAGTAGAAAGCAAGCCGCTAGATAAATAAGTAGCGAGATCAAACAAATTTAACCTTTCGCCATTAAAGATTACATGTCACGAAGTCTGCAAGTGTCGGCCGTGAAAGCCAAGCCAAAGCAGTAAATAATCACATCCATGGAATAACGTTGACATATTTATTATTATTTAGGTCCATGGGAATGAGCCGGATGGAGCTCATATCTGCCAGAACCCCTTCCACCTTGGGTGGAGAGTTTCTTGGAGACTCGCTGATCCCATATCTGCCAGAACCCCTTCCACCTTGGGTGCATAGTTTCTTGGAGACTCGCTGATCCCCGCTGACACAACTGGCCTTGCAGCCCTCTCCCAGGACTCAGAATAACAAGATTCCGACCCAGGGGCCAGGGCAGAGGACTAACGACAGGGCAGAGAACTAATGACAAATATGCTGACCTAGTTTAAATATTTAATTTTGGGGGTTTTCTTTAATACTTTTCAATGAATTTTGCTGGAGGTGAAATTGTAAATTTAAGTTATTGGGATTATACAGTTAGAATGTTCTGATCTTTCAAAACACTAAATCATTTATATATTTTAAATACTAAATCCATTTATATATTTAAAAAGTAATTTAACTTAAAAAAAAAATCCATTTATATTTATTCTCACCTATTTTATAAACAAATTTCAAAATTTAACTTAAAAAATTACTATTCCCACAAATTTTGACAATAATTATTAAAAACATAAAAGGTAAAACATTTGGACTACTCCCAAATATAATTCCGTGCAACGAGTTTCATTCCCAGAGCCACTTACCATATAGATTTAGGATTTTAATTTATTATAATATCGACAACGAGTTTCATTTCCAAAGCCATTTGACAATCAAGCTTTATGATTCTAATTTACTAACTCGCCTAGTTTTTAGTTTTTGGACTCTTGAACTCTATAAAGCCTCTATGATCATAGTACAAAATATTTCCATACAGATTTATTATTGATTTCTTTAACAAAATGTCCCAACAAAAATGTTGTTTTAAAAAACATTTACTCTTGAAAGGATTTGTTGTCATGAATTTCTTGCTCTATGATGGTAAAGATTCTTCTTCCATTTCCATAGGGATTGTGTCACAACCCTTAAGATCTTCATCTGAATTACCTTTGTAGTAGGGAACTACAACATCTTGGTTTATTGAAGTCGAATATGAGTGACCTAAGATATTGACATTTTATTTCTAGGCCATCAATTCATTGAGTTTGAACAGTGAGCAGGTTTATGATGTTGGTAACAACTTGTTCCATATCCACCATTTTTTCCAAGATGTGTTGAAGCACTGTGTTGTTTCTCGATATTCTTCGTGTCGACGAAGAGTTTTTTTCGGTTCCATCCTTGTTCGGGGCAAGCAACAACTAGGGTTTCCAAAACACACAGACCCATGCAATAAAACCCTAATTCCAACTTTAACAAAGACAAAAGGGAAGGGATAACCTTTAGACTTGAACCCTGAAATGTCAAAAGAGAGATTTCTTTCACGAGCAGAAACAAGGAAAGAAACTTGGAGACCAGGGGATGCATGGTCGAAATCCAAACCAAGTCCAGCATCAAGTGAAGCCCAGTGCCCACAGACACTTGAGACCAACAACGCTCAACCACAACCACCCAATATCGCGACCGCAAAACTTCCATAGAGGACTTCCGAGCCACACCTTCAGAAGAAAAAATGAGGTCCATAACCAAAGGAGTCCCACATTTGAATGTGCCTTCACACAAGTTACCATGGATAATCCCATCTTCTCCCCTGCTTTTCATATGTGCGAGCAACATCATAGACCAACTCACTGCCACTTGTCCATCGTCATTTATGATCAAGGCCTTTCGATTTATGTGATGGAGAGAACCCCCCAACCCCATTTATTATGATAGTGCCTTCATTTAATCCTAATCCAAGCTTGGTCCAATAATCAACATATGAGTTGAATTCAAGGCATTAAAGGGATATGATACTAATATGATCTTTTTATTGTTTCCAGAGCCACCATCATTGGGTCACCAAGGATCACCATCGAGTCACTAAGATTCAAGATCTAATAAATTCTCTTTTCACTAGTGATTTAGATTCCTTTTGGATTCCTTCCCACAAGACATAAGCCTCATTAATATTGTTTGAGACATTTCCTAATCCCCGTGCATAAGAGGCTATGTAATTTCCTTTAGGATTTTGAAGACTCCCTCCACACCGGCCACCCATAACAATGAAAGTAAATAATAATATATGAAATAAAAAGAGCATTATGTGAAATAACTTCAAAGTAAATGCATAAAAACCATGCTCCACTGCAAACAATTAAGTTAAGATAGCCAAGGGATTTAGATAGCTAAAGTGAAGCATAACTATGTTGTATGCATCATAACTAGTGATAGATGACAAGTTGCCATTGAGTTCCTTGCTTGTAATGGAGGTGTTGGTCAAAATCCTCTACATGAGAGAAATGAACAGTCTTCGACGTTCAAGAATAAACTCTCTAACCTTGAACTGTACATATAAAGGAAAGACCTCTCTCTTAAACCTAGTCGACCTGCTTGCTGGAAATGAGAGAATAAATCACTTGGAAGTAGAAACTCTGCATGCACACTCAATATGACTTCCTTTTCTGCTTTTAGAAAAAAAAAATCTTTGGTGTTTGACTAACCTTTTCCTACCTTAGAAATGGCGAAATCTTGTTGCTTATATAAAGCACAAAATACATCCTATTTATCATCTTTAAACTTATGATTTTGTCTACAGGAAGGTCCCTCATTCCACCGTATATCCATTCAGTAGTTCAAACTGTTCAAACTGCTTGTAACAGCTGCACAAATTTACCCTTATTGACATCACAAGGTTGTCCATATCAAATATAAATGGAAATCATCATAGAAGGTAACCCCTGTAGTTGTGCATGTTGTCTTTACATAGAAGGTAACCCTTGTAGTTGGTATAAGTTCCATAGATTCATAGGGATATTTGATCCTGTGATAAACTTGAGAAGGAGAGAGGTATATATCTTGGAATGTAGCACTGTTCCTCACGTTCCAAACTGCCCCTAAAACAACAGATGACCATGAATCAGATAAAATATACGAAACAAACACACGGTGAGGCTACGCTCACTTCTCTATTATTCAATGAAGACCGATTACATTCTTAAATAGGAAAAGACTCTACCAAGTCGGTTACATGCAAACCAAAGACAACTAGACTCTCAACTACGAACCGACTCTTAGAATTGGCGCTTACAACTGGCGCTTACTCAATTATTTCCAAGTCTCCGCTTCAATGGAGAATGGATTGACTTCTACACCTAACATCTCCTTAAACAGATCAAACTTAATCTTTCCAAGAGGCTTAGTGAAATATCAACAACATTTTCACTGGTATTACAATACATAAGAGCTATTTCATTTGACTACAACTTTTCTCTAACAAAATGAAACTGAGCTTCAACATGCTTTGTCCTTGCATGAAAAATCGGATTCTTCGCAATATTGATTGAACTCTGATTATCACATTTGATCATCGTAGGTTCCTTTCGTTCTTGTCCAACATCTTGAAGAAGTCTTCTTAACTAAACAACTTCACAAGTTGTTGCACACAAAACTTTATATTCTGCTTCAGTAGACGACAAAGATATAGTAGGCTGCTTTTTACTGCTCCATGAAACAACCCCGGATCCAATTCCAAACGCATATCCAGTGGTTGATCTTTGATCATCCATATTTTCAGCCCAATCAGAATCTGAATAACCTGTCAACTCAACATCAGATGCATGAGTATATTTAATACCATAATCAAGTGTACCTTTTAGATACCCGAGTACTGCCTTTGCTGCATTCCAATGGCTTTCATGAGGTTTCGCCATAAACTGACTTAACACACTCACAGAATATGCAATATTAGGTCTGGTTGTGGTGAGATAATTCAGACTACCCACCATCTGTCTATACACAGTGCCATTCACCTCCTTCGAACCATCATCACAAGAAAGTTTCACATTCTGTTGCATGGGAACAGTAGAAGACTTACACTGATTCATTTTGAATCTCTTAAGTATTTCTCTGATATACTTACTCTGACAAACAAAAGTTTGGCATGCATTTCTCCAAACTTCAAGACCTAGGCAGTAATGTAACTCACCAAGATCTTTCATTTCAAATTCTTTTGACAACTGTTGTTTGATTTCATCAATTAATTTCTCTACATTTCCTGTAATTATCAAATCATCAACATATAAGGAAATCAATACTATATACCCTTGCTCATCAAATTTGGTATACAGATTTGGATCACTTTTGCTCCTCATAAAACCCTGTTGAAGAAAGAAAGAGTGTATCTTCTCATACCATGACCTAGGTGTTTGTTTTAGTCCATACAATGTTTTTTTTTAACTTACGCACTAAGGGTTCTTGCCCCTTTTCCACAAACCCTTCAGGTTGAGTAAGGTAAACCTCTTCCTTTAACTCACCATTCAAAAATGCAAATTTAACATCTAACTAGTGTAGCTTCCAATGGTACTTTGTAGCTAAAACAATTAACATTCTGATAGTATTCAATTTAGCTACTGGTGCAAATGTTTCAGCATGATCAATACCTTATGTTTGTGAATACCCCTTTGCAACTAGTTTAGCCTTATACTTATCTATACTACCATCTGATTTAAACTTGGGTTTGTATATCCATTTGCATCCATTGGGCTTCTTATGTTTAGGCAATTCAGTCAATTCCCAAGTATTGTTTTTCATTATAGATTCATATTCTTCCTCCATTGCATTTCGCCATTCATCATGTTCA
>ML789203.1:159728-181829 GCA_009831015.1 Picea engelmannii
TGGAAAAGTACATCTCTACTTGCAAATACTTTGTGAGTAGCAGGATCAAACAGTTTGTATGCTTTAAATTCAGAACAGTACCCAATGAAAATACATTTAATGGCTTTAGCATCCAATTTCCTCCTATTCTCCTTTGGAATATGAGCAAAAGCCTTACACCCAAATACTTTCAAATTATGAACTGCGGGTTTGGAATCATACAAGGCCTCGAAAGGAGTAACATTATCAAGACACCTTGTTGAACTTCTATTCTTTAAATAAACTGCAGTATTTATGGCTTCAACCCAAAATGCATTTGAGAGATTCTTACCTTTCATCATATTGCGTGCACACTCTTCCAGAGTTCTATTTTTCCTTTCAGCGACTTCGTTCTACTGTGGAGTGTGAGGTACTGTAAACTGTTGTACTATTCCATGATCTTTGCAATATTTGTTGAAGTCCCCTGATTTATACTCTCCTCCTTGATCTGAATGAAGGATTTTGATGGATTTTCCTGTCTTCTTTTCCACCATGGTTTTGAATTCCTTAAAGTACTCGAAAACATCACTTTTTCGTCTAAGGAAGTAAACCCATGTGTATCTCGTGCAATCATCAATAAATAACAGAAAGTAAAATGCACCTCCTAAAGACCTAGTCTGCATAGGCCCACAAACATCAATATGCACAAGATCTAACACATCTATCTTTTTCTTATCAGGATTAGAGGGGAATTCATCTCTGTGCATCTTCCCTAATGCACATTCATCACACGCAACAATCTCATTCTTTAACATGAGAAGTCCTTCAACCATATTATTTTTCTGTAATAACAATAAATCAAGATGATTGATGTGTCCATACCTTTGATGCTAAAGAATATCTGTTGGCATAGTTGCAGAAGTCAGTGCGTGATGTGCTTTGCTGGTAACATCAAGTTTGTATAGGCCTCCTGCTCTTCCCGTTGCAACAGTTTGGAAGTGGTCCAGCAGATCCTTCACTATGCAATAATTCTTGAAGAATTCAACCTTCAAGTTCTGATATGTAATGGTGGACATAGAGATCAATTTTTTATTTATTTCTGGCACATACACTACATTACGAATGTGACGAACAGTACCATTCAACAATGTCACAGGAATGTCTCCATATCCCTTGATCTAATGAGCACGGTCATCTCCAAGATATATGCTGGCACCATTCTGTGTTTCTTTAAAATTAGCATACCAATTTTTATTACAAGTCATATGTATTGATGCTTCATAATCTACAAACCAGGCATCATAATCATTTGTTTCAACAGATAAAACAACGTTAGACACAAATATCCTAAGATCTCATGATTCAAAATCTGCAGGTTCATCAATCTCATCACTAGCAATAAATAAGCTGAGATCATGATTTGACGATTTTTCTGCATAATGACCTGAATGTGTTCTAGGTTTATTCCTAGCTTCATTGCTCTTCTTCTTATGACAGTCTTTAACAATATGTCCAGGTCGACCACAATAAAAATAACTCTTTGACTCATTCATGTCAGATTGCATACCTTGATTTGGAGATTGTCTTCTCTGCGATGAACTGCCTCTCTGCCATGAACCGCCTCTCTGCCATGAACTGTCTCCTCTGCCTCTTTCTCCTGATCTCTCGCATATCTCTTATTTGACCACAGTGCCAAATCTTTATTCTGAGGCTTCAGATTCTTGCGCCTCTCTTCCTCTTGCAGTAAAATACCTATTAGTTCTTCAAACGTGGGAGGTTTCTCCCTTGCCGTGAGACCTGTTATGAACATATGATAATCTTCTAGCATACCATTTAAGGTAATAGTGACTATGTCAGTGTTGGAAACAGTTTCCCCTATATTTACTAGCTTGTCTTTCACCTCTTTAATACGACCCAAAAATGAACTAACAGATTCATTTCCATCCATCTTAATTCCTAGCAATTTAGTTTTCATAAACAAAATGCGATTTGTGTTGCTAGTTTCATACAATGTTTTAAGCGTTGTCCATGTTGCAGCAGAAGTTGTAGCATCTCTAATATGTGGAATTATGCTATCTTTAACTGACATGCGCAACAATACCTTTGCCTTGTTTTTGCGCTTCTCCCAATCTTGGATCTGTGATGTTGTCGCACCGACAACCGCATCAGGTTTCAGTTCAGTTCCCTTCGCAATGTTCCAGACACCATATCCTTCCATGAGTGATTACATCTTGAATTTCCAGTTAATGAAGTTCAATCCATCTAACTTGTTGGCTTCGTTGAGGTAGGTCTCCGCCAGCGGATTCGCCATCGCTGCAATTTAGTCTCTGCAAGTAAATCACCAAGGATATGCAACTTTCTGTCGATTTTTCTCCTATGCTGAGCAGTTCGTCGCTCTGCTTTCGGATCCACTGATCCAACTCTATCTTTGTACTCAGCTTAAATCATGCATGCATCCACCTTTAAATCATAACACCACCTCACATGCATATATTCAAAATATCCAAAATATTCACTTTTTAAAGTTTATACTTCAAAACTAAAACCCACTTTAAAAAAAAAAACACTTTTAATAAAAAAATGAAGAAATGAATAAGTCCCTCTTAATAACTCACTCTTCACTTCACGCTTCACTTAATAAAAAAGTATCCACTTTTTTTTAATAAGAAACTAAAAAAAACACATGTCTTATATCCACCTTTTAATAAGACATGAACCTGTAAACTTATGATTCAAACTCACTCAAATCGTGGCATGCAAATTCAATGCTCCAACAAATAAACTGAAACTATAACCTCACGCTTCAATGTTCACGATGAGTAATAGCTCAGACCTCACGCAAAGTCCCCTCATGACCTCTTCTACACAATCCATCCACACAAACACAACAAATCTGAGTATGCCTTCAAACTCAGCAGCAATAACAATAAACTCCATGCATGCAAACGTTTTTAAACTTCACGATTTGCCTCCACAGGAATTTTCGCACCTCACACTTGTCTTAGCCTGCAGAAATCTCATACGTTTCCGCACCTCACGCTGTTGTGGACTGCAGGGAGTTCGCACCTCCCGAATAATTTAGGTGCGGAAATATTTGAAACCTTCCGCACTGTAATTGCAGCTGGACTGCGGAAACTTTGAGTAGTGTGTCGTCGCACCCTACCAGAGGAGGGACCTGTGGACTACTAGAAATTTACGCACCTCTCCCCGTGGCTTTGATACCAAGATAAAATATGCGAAACAAACACACGGTGAGGCTACGCTCACTTTTCTATTATTCAATGAAGACTGATTACATTCTTAAATAGCAAAAGTCTCTACCGAGTCGGCTACATGCAAACCAGAGACAACTAGACTCTCAACTACGAATTGACTCTTAGAAAAAATATGCGAAACAAACACACGGTGAGGCTACGCTCACTTCTCTATTATTCAATGAACACTGATTACATTCTTAAATAGGAAAAGACTCTACCGAGTTGGTTACATGCAAACCAAAGACAACTAGACTCTCAACTACGAACTGACTCTTAGAATTGGCGCTTACAATTGACACTTACTCCATTATTTCCAAGTGAATCCCTCGCTTCAATCATATACGAAGCTGCATCCTATGCTGCTTGAGTGAACTGGCACGAAACTAGCAGTTGATGATCTCCCTCATTATTTTCTTTACATAATAAGCATTGCCAATACTTTGCAACGTTCTCCTTTGGAGGTTGTACCATTAGAGAATCTTATGGAGAAAACTACCCAAAGAATGGTTCTAACTTTACGAAATTTTTTCAATATTTCATGCCACAGTCCACAACCAGACTTAGCTCGGAGCTTTGTTGGGTATGATGTTTTCCAGTGTTAAGACCTCCACACATATTCACAACATGGATCTGCAATATACGTTATCTCTCGTCTGTAAATTTTGGGCGAGTGACATCAAACCCCAAGGATTTTTTCCCAGCATGAAAACTTTCTTATCCATTACACCTGTACCTGTTGTTTTCCCAAGAAAAGACCTTTGCATTGACCTGGGCATCTGCACTTTAGGCTGTTGTTTATGGCAGCGAATCATCTCAATATTAACTACCAAGGATGACAGAGAACCATTTGAATTTGAGACTATTTCTTACACCTTTTAGTCCCTCCATCATTATAGAAGGATATGGTGTTTCCTTCCAGCATGCACATGGTGATAAACTTGCTTGTATAAAGTGTCAAACCTGCATGACATACTTGCCCTCCAGAATCCACGTGTGGCTATGAATTTCTACAACACTGGTTTAAGTATGGAGTGGGCTAACTCAAGAGCAATCTTTCCTCCCGAGTTATCTTTCCGACCGGTTCTTTGGTCGTATGGTTTTAAATTTTTCGTTAATCTAGAATTTTGTCAATTTTCTAGCATGCTCCTAGTAAACAACCAAAGGGGAAGGATTGGATCGGAACTAGGGAAAGCAACAAATCGAGAAACTACCCATTGAATGGAAGGAGGGTAGGTCCCACCGATCCACTGACTGAATGAGACTGTTGGAGTACATAAGGCCCCTTTAAATGGTAGAAATCAACAAATCGAGAAACTACCCACTGGATGGAAGGAGGGCAGGTCCCACCGATCCACTGACTGAATGAGACTGTTGGAGTACGTAAGGCCCCTTTAAATGGTAGAAATCAATGAGATCCATTTTAGACCAGTCTCATTATGTAATAGATCAATATGTCAGACTTAAACCTCATTCTAGGTGGGCTCTTCCTCCGCAAGGTCGGGTTGGGTTGGTTTAAAATTGGACAAAACCCTTGAGTTAAAGTTCTGACTGTTGACTCACTGCCTTATGCTTTTTGAGACATTGTTTACAACTTCCTTCACACTACAAACCTGGTATACCTACTTAGGTAGCGAACTTCCTCTTCGTAGTAAAATACTGAAGGTAAAAAAAATGAGTGAGGTCGAACCTGGTATACCTACTTAGGCAACGAACTTCCTCTTTGTAGTAAAATACTGAAGGTAAAAAAAAATGAGTGAGGTCAAACCAGGTTTCTGCCCATAATAACCAGATCATAGGACTACCAAAGTATCTCACTGGAAAGAGGCTGCTTCAACGCCCAAGCTTGCTTGACACTGCTCAGATAACCAAGCTATGCACTTCTTCTCGCATTGTAAAGCTGTGGATTCAATTTGCTACAGGGACAAGACTGAACTTGTCTTAAAAATTGACATATTAATATTAGCTTTTTCTAAATTTAAACAATAACATTAAAAAAACACAAAAGCTTAGGCAATAATAAAAAACCATATACTAACTTTATAGTGTGTGTATAGACTTTAGAGCCACCATGGTGGGGTAGCTTGTCATCATTGCTATTGGATGACTCATCCATTTTCTTGGTCGGAAGTCTTTATTCGCCATTATGCGGAAAAGTTTGGACGTTTTACCACTTCAGGTTATTGTCCTTAATTTTTTGGGTAGGATTCATTATGTGTTTTAACTAATATCAATTATGGTATCAATGAATTCAATTTCTGCTCGACTAATAAGATTATGAAACACTTAATAATGTGATTATTATTCTTAGCTACATTTTGTAAATAGATATTTGGATGGGTGATTAAATATGATGAAGTTCTATTTTTTTTTTGGGTAATAAGTTAAATTGCAATCAAGTGTAGTATAATGTGTTATGTATGGGATTAAGGTCAAATATTACTTAAAAACACATGACCTTGTAGATGTAGTTTAAGTGATGATAATCTAGGTTGAAACCACTTTGGTCTTGGATTATGACCTAAAACTGCTTCGAATTGGCCAAGAGTTCATCCTCCTACGATGTAAGGAAATAAGTTAACCACCTAAGACCCATAGGCATTTGTCATGAGTGGAAGTTTGCACACTTATCAACCACCAATGAGTTATTTCAGGTGGCCAAGTTTTGTTTACACATGATGATATTGTTCCATGTCAAGGTCTTGATATTGTATAAGAGAAACTAGGCCAATGGCCTTGAATATTGTAGGTTTTTATTTTGCTTTGGGAAAATAAAAAGAAATTGAGTTCACAATGAAAGTTGACATTTTAAAATTGAAGTTTATGTTTTATGAAATCAATGTCAACCTCAAGAAACTAATGATCAATTTTGACTAGTTTTTAATTAAATTTGACCAGGTCACCCTTTTTCCAATGATAGACTCCATATCAACAATTTGTGGTCGATCAACAATATGGGAAATGTCAAAGGGGGATGACAACACCAAAAAGAAGTTCAAAGATATAGCTGAGACTAGGTAGCTCACTTCTGAGGCTTATATAAGGAGCCAAGGAGAGCAAATATAGCATAAATAATCAAAAGTACCTCCTTTTTCCCTAGCTTTGTAAGTGATGAAGCAAATGATTATCTACTAGGAAAAGTGTCTAAGGATGAATTAGAAAAAATACTATTATATTTGCAAAAAGATAAAAGTCCAAGTCTCGATGGTTAGATTATTGAATTTTTTGATAGGATTTTATCCGTTGTTTGAAAAAGATTTGTTGACGGGTAGGGAAAGTTTTGGCAGTGTTCAACTCCACTTTCTTAGCATTTATCCTAAAAAAGGACAATCCCATATCCTTTGAGGATTTTTTACGAATTTCGTCATGAAATTATGCTTATAAAATAATTGCAAAAGTCTTAGCCAAAAAGGTATAGAGAATATTCTTTGATACAATATCCTAAGAACAATTTGGCTTCCTCTATGGAAGACAAATTCATGAGGCCATGGGAGTGGCTTAAGTAGGATTCCATTCTATAAAATTAAATATGTTGTCGATAATGATAGTAAAATTGGATCTTTCAAAGGCTTTTGATAGAGCAAGTTGGTTCTACCTCATACTAATGTTTATTCATACTGGCTTCAAATTACAAGTGATAAATTGGATTATGGGTTTCTTATCCTCTATCTCTTTTGTAGTATTAATTAATGGTTTAACCTCAAGATTTTTCACTCCATAAAAAGGTCTAAGGGCAATGTTTCCTATTATCACCATTACTCCTCCTATTAATTGTGGAAGGTCTAAGTAGGGCCATCATGGAAGCAAAGAGGACATGAGCTTTAAAAGGCATAAAGGTAAGTAGGGTAATTTGGCTCATCTATTATGTATGGATGATGTACTCTCATTCTATAATGGAACACTTAGGGATGCATCAAAGGTCAAGAAGTCCTAGATATTTATAGTACAGCTACTAGAATGGAGATAAATATGTTGAAAACTTCTATAAAATTCAATAACATAGAGGAGGTTTAAGAAAGACTTCTCTTATAGGTCTTTCTCTTCCAAAGGTTTGACTTAAAAGGAAGGATAAATTACCTAAGGTTTATCTTAAAACCAAACAATTATGGGATGAAGCACTGGAGCTAGTTAATAGATACTTGGTTGACAAGAGGATTAATATATGTGTAATTAGTAAAATATGTGTTATTCATTGCCTCCTTGGGTTCGAAGTGGAAATCACGCAAAAATATGTTGATCCTCTATCAATGGTAGAATGGATAATGACTATAATAAAACCAATTAATAATGTGTTTATAGTTTGAAAAACATTAGTATTGTCTTTTCCTTTGGTGGGGAACTAGCTAGCTTCAAAGGTAAGGAACGAGGACCTTGTTAGAGTGGGATTAGATCCTTGGGTTTGAAGTGGAAATGCCTTCAGGCTCTCTTAGAACTTGAATGAAACACTACAACAAGCTGGTATATTCACTTTGTCTCAAACTATCAACTCAATAACAAGGCAACAAGAGTGGAAATCACATATAAGGTTGGGATTGGAGGGAGACAAAAGCGAGCAATGGAAAACATACATGGAAAGATTAGTTCAAGGTCATGTAAGAATAAAAGTGTAGGAAGACATGTCAGTTTGGACCAAAAATATTGAGCTAGGGGGATACACTTCTAAATAGGGATACACAATTGTTTTCTTGTAAACCACCAAGGTGACCCTATAGACTAGCAGTGGAATAAAATATGGAAAAATCTATAACTCTATTAAAACAAAGGGTATATATGTGGCTAGCCTTGAGAAATACAGTACTCTCATAAGGGATTTCTTACAAAAAAGAAACAACTATGCTCTTGGGTGGTGTTCACTATGCAAGGATGAAAATGAATTAATACAACACTTGTTAGTCAAATTCCCTTATACAAAAATTGTATGGAAAAAGGTGGAAGGAAGTTTTGGAATCAGAGATGGTTGGCCAGGGGAAAGTATTGAAAAATGTCTTAAGTTGTGGATGGAGAGAAGGGATATGAAGTCATATAGGGCACTACCCTTTGTAGTATGTCAGGGCATTTGGCTTGCTAACAATATCATCTTTGAAGACAAACAAATCCCTACCTTCTAGTGTTCATCACATGTATGATTGATATTTGAAGGATTAAACAAGAAGATAAAAGTATGTCCCCCAAGACCACTTGGAAACATCCAAATTGACAAATTTGGAGGATGGAGTTTCTTTAATGGGGCTTACCAAGGCCACCCAACTAAGTGTGGAGAAAGGGGTACATTATTTATGAATGACACACACTTTTTTCAAATTAAGGAAAATCTGGAGCATGGAGTTTCTTTAATGGGGTTTACCAAGGCTACCCATCTAAGTGTGGGGAAAGAGGTACACTATTTATGAATGACACACTTTTTTCAAATGAAGGAAAATTTGGGTCTAGTAACCAACTATTATGCTGAGCTTATGGCACTAAAACTACTCTTCATGTGCAATTGAAAACAACATTCAAAATATTCAAATTATGGGGAATTCAAAGGTGGCCATCAATTGGATAAAGGGATTGTGTTTAATAGAAAGTTTGGTTTTAACTCCAATATATGAGCACATGAAGATGGTGATGTATCTGACAAACTTTCCTATATGCACATTTATAGGGAATTAAATATTTCAACAAATACATTGTCAAATGAAGGATTGCATGTGGAAGGAAGTACATGGATGTTGCTAGAATCAAAATATAAGATCTTTGTGCTAGATATATCTTCCCCAATTTGAGATATTCAATAATGGAAACTTAAAAATAATCTCTTAAAAAAATTGTAGTATCATTTTGTGAAGTACTTGATGTGGATTGAACACGGATTATGTATAGAATTCAAATTTATGATTTTTTTTTTTTAATTTTAATTTTTAAATATATAGAAAAAAATTAATTGGAAATCTTTCTTTAACACATATAGATAGTATTTTTTTTTGGGTAAGATTTTTTTTTTATATTAAAAACATAATATACAGAAAATCATGGCCAGTGTAGATGGCATGAGTAGTGCACTTCCAAAAATGATTATCTAGGGAGCTTGTCGGTTTGCCCATAGGGAAACCAGGCCAACGTATTAAATTGAGGCCATAAAAATTTAATATATCCAAATTATTGTCAAGAGTCTAAGCATCTAGTCTATAACAAGAAGAAACTATGATGAAACTGACAATAAAAAAGTAGGGAGAATTGAAACCCGTCAATGTCATCATGTTGATGGAGTTGAAGGGTGAGCCTGGATGAAATCATCATCGAAAATACATGGAGGAGGTGCTTGAGAGGTGGAGGTTGTGTTATCAGAGACCACCTTAAAGTTACCTCCCCGCTTCTTAACAAGCCATGAAACAAGGGTAAGCAGAAACTGGTTCTGTTTTTCCAGTGATTCCACCATGAGCCTGAGATTTTTAAATTTTGGTTCCTTGGCCAACATTGCTTGGGCCACAAAAACCTTTGTGTGCCGGTACAATTCAACAGTGCGGAAAAAATTGGTGTCCCTAGCTATGTTAGAGCCCAAGTCAGGGACAAAAGGGGTCAATTGCTTCTCTACCTCTTGATCTTCACAATATGCCCTGATAAACTTCACGTCCTCCTTAATTGGTTGCAGAATAGCTTGCAAGTGTGGGTCGATGACGGTGGCGAAAGCAGCAGTGGCCACTTTCGTTTCTGAGACAACCTTGGTACAGTGTATGGGACCCTTTCCCCGCTTGGTACTGCGTGAAGCCATGCCGTGTGCACTAGCGAGACCAACAATCCAACCTCCAAGCCACCAACAATAGAAATGTAGAGCCAAATTGACAGACAGAGAACTAGTTTGAAAACTCTCCCATGCAAGCCTAATAATAGGTGGGTTTCCCATAATCACTTCCAAAATCATGTTAGAATGAGGGTAATTCATTGCTTGGGGTGGAAATTGAGTCCCTGCATGTATCTGAACCTTCCCCTGAACTATCATCTGCCAAGACCATCGCATCGCACAAGAGAGCGGGTTGTACAAAATCGCTTATGCTTAAGCATGTGCCCGCCTTAATGCACCGAGAGGTGGGTTTGTGTGGGCACGTGGTCCGCCCCTCTGGCCCACACGTCAACGCCTCATCTGTCAAGTCAAACATCCTATCCGAAGAACATATATAGATATTATAAAAAAGTAATTACAAATATTTATATATCATCAAGGTTTTTTTGTTGAACCTAAATTCTTTGATATTTTAAATGTAATAAACAAATTTCTATCTATTTTAAAATATAAATTATAATTTTTTCTTTAATATTTTAAATGCAATAAATATGTATTTTCTCACCTTAAAATATAAATTATGATTTTTCTCGTGATTTTTTTTGTTAGCTGACCATATCTCATGCACCTCGAAGTGAAAGTTATCACATCTCATGCACTAGTTAACTTTTCACTAATAAAGCTTGCACTTTCTTTATCTTATCAAAAATATAAAATTATTTACTACACATATATTACCTAAATGACAAAGACTTAATTATATAATAAAGAGGAAAATAAATAAAACATAAAGCTTTCTCCTTTTCGAGGTCAAACTCATCTTCCTAGCGGCCATTGCTGGCCTACGTGCCTGAGATTTCTTTACTAACGAGAGGGTGGCTCAGTTTTCATTTCAGAACTCTAGAAGATACTACACTTATTCCGGACTGGCTCTGGTTACTTGACGGTGGTCGTTTAATGTTGAAACAGTGGCGTGTCAGTTTCGACCCGACACAGGATTACTTCTGTTTGCGACATTTTTGGGTACTTTTACCCGGCTTACCCTTGCACCTTTGGAATGAGAATGCCTTAGAGGCCATTTGAAACACTCTCGGTCGATTTATCAACGTTGATAAAATGTCTCTTGTGGCATCAGACAAAAATTTGGCAAAGGTTATGGTGGAATTAGATATCCACCAAGGATTGCTAGAATCCATTGATATAGACTATAGAGGACACCTCATCCGTAAAAAACAAGACTATTTGGGCATACCCTTCAAGTGCACCTATTGCAGACAAATAGGTCATTTGAGGAGACACTGTCTTGGTTTCGTGGAGGAAGAGTTGTCAGAGGACACAATGCTAGAATTATCGTCCAGAGTGGACTCTCCTGGAGTGAACTCTCAGGCCTCTTTCCCAGAGTTTTTTGGAGTGATCGACTCAGCTTGCTCAGAAACTATCACTGGTAAGTTGAAACACATATGTCCTTATTTATTTTTCTCTTTGATTGCTTGGGAAAAGGACCTTCTGGATTCCTCCACTACTCTAGTTGTGGGCTCCCCGACTTCACCCTTGGGGGATAGTTCACAGGCTCGAGATACTACAGGTACACCAAACACTTTTGCAGTTGTCCACTTGAGGGGGGGGAAACAGGCTAAAAAACCCTCAGACTCTGTGAAACCTTGGTATTTCGCTAGTCCCACTGGTGTAACAAACCGGGTCAACTTCACTGATGTAGAATCCCCTGCCTTTCCATTGGAGACTGAGAGGGGTCTTAGAGCTGCGTATTATGAGCCGGTTGAGGGTTGTATCAACCCAGGATTTAAAGAACTAGAAGAAGGAGATAGCTCCCTAGAATTTGTTTTGGACACCTTGGGTCCGACCTACAGAGAAGATCTTTCTCCCATTCCCATTCCTACTTACCTGGGGAGAAATGTTTTTCGCCTTCAGGAGCCTGGTGAGGCCTCGGGATGTCTTGAAAAGTCTGGGGAGGGCTTGGGAAAAGAGTACACCTAGTCTAAGGGGATGGGCTACGAGCTCTTTCCTATAAAGACCAGGAGTGCTCGCAGAAAGGCATAAACTACTTCCTCACTTCCAACTATACACCAAACACCACACACTGATCTTGGGGCGCTTAGAGGCATGAAAGCCCTTGCGAGAGCCAAGCCATGATTTTTCTCTCCCTCACTATCAGAGGGGTGGGGGGGACCTTGAAATCTGCCTCCTTTAGAAGACTGCTCACCGGGACTTCTCCGGATATTATTTTCCTACAAGAAACGTTGGTTGATGACCCGAAGGTCGAGTCTTTTTTGAACAAATTTTGTCCCTCTTGGCTTACCTGTGTTTCTAGCTCAGTAGGTACTTTTGGGGGACTTGCAGTTACCTGTGATCCTACAAAACTTGATCTAGTCCCTTACCTTTGCTGTGGTGGTATCCTTCTGACAGGTACATGTCTGTGGAACAATCAGTGGATCTCGCTACTTAATGTTTATCGACCCTGTTTTGACAGAAAATTATTTTGGGACAAGGTGGCCGCCAGGGGACTACTTACTCACAATAATTTGATAGTAGCGGGGGACTTAAACCTCACTTTAAATGTTGGGGAAGTGTGGGGAGCTTCGGCATTTCAGGACCTTCTAGCTGGATATTTCAATAATCTTTTTCAAGCACACTCACTAGTGGACATTTCTCCGGTTGAATTAGTTCCAACTTGGTGTAATGGTCATTCTGGTACATAGGATATTTCAAAACGTCTGGATCAGGTTATTTTGTCAGAAGATCTGGAAACTAACGATGGAAGGACCAGGTCCTAGGTAGCATACCCTTTTCTGTGGGACCACACTCTGGTTCTTCTTCAATTTGACTCTCCTGCTTTTTCGAAAGCTTATCCATTCAATTTTAATTCGAACTGGTTGCTTGAGACATAATTCTCTTCTATAGTAAAAGAAGTTTGGAAAGATCCTACTTTTCATATCGAGCCGGGGATTCAACAATGGATAGTTTGGAAACTAAAGACATTAAAACATCTTATCAAACACTGGGCAAAAAACCTCAGAAAACAAAAACTACAAAGATTGGAAGAACTAAAGAAAGAATTACAGGTCAACCTACAAGCATACACACAGGAGGGGGGGCTCTGAGGTAGGGATAACACCTTGAAACTCCTTGAAACTGAACGGAACCAGATCCTCCTAACAGAAGAATCTCTTTGGAGATAACGAAGCAGGGAAACCTGGATAAAATGTGTAGATCAAAATTCAAAATTCTTTCATCGATTTGCAAGTTCTAGTAGAAATAAAAAAACACATTTTGGAAATCAAAGATGAAACTGGATTTATCCACACTGGACAACAAGCTCTAAAGTCAGCAGCCACAAAACACTTCAAATATTTTTATGGGGTGATTGAACACTCTAATCTTATTGATCAAGTCTCTATAGCCAGACATTTCCCACGTTCGGTCATAGAGGAGGATTCTAACCTATTGGATAGCCCCTGTACACTGCAGGAAGTTTGGGAAGTCCTTAAGTTGTTTGCAAAAGATAAAATCCCAGGCCCCGACGGCTGGACTGTAGAGTTATTTTTACATTTCTTTGAGTTAGTAGGTGCTGACCTTCTGGAATTGGTGGAAGATTCCAGGATTAGAGGAAAAGTGATAGGCTCGTTAAACTCGACTTTACTGACACTAATTCCTAAAGTAAACAACCCCACTTCATTTGGTGATTACATACCCATCGCTCTTTGTAACTTGTGTTATAAATTGATCTCAAATGTTATTGCAAATAGGATAAAGCCTATTCTTTTGAGGACATTGTCGGGTGAACAACTGGGGTTTTTAAAAGACAGACAAATTTTTTATGCCATTGGTACAGCCCATGAATGATTGCATAGTATAAAGATGAAGAATTCAAAGGCAGTAATATTGAAACTAGATCTAAAGAAAGCCTTTGACTGTATTGATTGGGATTTCTTACGAATGATTCTGATTCAATCAGGGTTTAGTCAACAATCCACAAAGTGGATCTTGAGTTGTGTGACTAGTGTAAACTTTGTTGTCCTTGTAAATGGTGAAACTTCTCCTTTCTTCCACAGTGGCAGAGGCCTGAGGCAGGGTTGGCTGCTCTCTCCTCTATTGTTCATTTTGGTCATGGAAGGTCTAAGCCTGCAACTAAGAAATGGTCAAGTAGAAGGGAAGCTGTCAGGGGTGAAGGTTTCCAGGATCGTTAAGATTTTACACCTTTTTTTCATTGATGATGTTTTAATTATGACAAATGAATCATTACAGGAATGGAAGGAAATATAATACATTTTTATCACCTTCTGTAGTGCTTTGGGTTTGATGATAAACTGGACAAAGTCGACCTTTCACTATGCCAGATTACAAGAGCAATCCCTGGAAAATTTTAAAGAACTCTTTCTGAGGGTTTTAAGTACCTTGGTTATTATATAAAAGCCGACTCTTATAAGGCAACAGATTGGAACTGGCTTGTAGCAAAGGTTGATAAAAGAATTGGTCACTGGTGCAACATATGTATCTCCTTAGGAGGACATTTCACACTCATCAAAGCAGTTTTAGAAGGTCAGTCGGTTTACTGGATGGCACCGACAGCCATACCAGTCTCAGTTTTAGACAAGCTTAGAAAATTAACCTACAACTTTCTTTGGTCGGGTTGTATTGATAATTCACGTCTACACCTTTGTAGTTGGGAATCATTGGCCAAAACCAAAACAAAAGGGAGGCTAGGGGATTAGAAATATCTTTCATTTTAGCAAAGCTCTTGCTGCAAATTCCCTCTTGCGTGTGTTGACAAAAGAAGGGATTTGGCACTTGGTAATAAAAGACAAATATCTCCCCCACTATTCGGTGGCCACCTGGTTTAGAACAACTGTTACTACAGCGAGAGAGGCCTCACAGACTTGGAGAAACCTGGTAAAATCGATAAATCAGATCACCCACTAGCTGTGTTGGAATCTGGGGTCAGGACACTCGGTAATCCTTGGCAAGGACTATATCTTAGGACTGGATAATTCCTCTCACTTATCTCCACAACTTATTACTTCATTAAACTTAAAAAACATTAGATATATTTACCAAGCTAGAGGCATCTCTAGGACTAGGTTTCTATCAGACAGATGGAAAACCAGTGATGAGATTGGTCTTCCAGCTGACTTGGCCTTGGAGTGGGAAGATTTCTGTAAGGAGCTATCAAGATCTGGAGTCCAACTACAAGTCAAAGAGGACGAGATTATGTGGACAGGGGGTGGAAAATCGAGATTTCTTTCAGTCAACAATGTTTACACTACAATCACAAATATTCACTGGCATCATAATATTGGTGGTTGGAGAAGACAACTATGGTCCTGGAATATAGCCCAAAAAATTAGATTGTTCACCTGGCTTTCTATTGAAAACAAAATTCTCATTTGGGACATATTGCAAAGGAAAGGCTGGGAATGACCCAATATCTGACATCTGTGCACTAGTGATGCAGAGACAGTGGTGCATCTATTTGTTAAGTGTTCCTTCACAAGACAAGTCTAGGATAGGATCATTATTGAACAAAAGTTAAATAATGTTTGGGAAGGGAACACTTTAAATGCCTGCTATGATACATGGACTAAAAAGCAGAGAAGCTACCTCTCCCTTCCATCTCTGGTATGTTGGTTTGTTTGGCTGGAAAGAAATAGGAAAGTCTTTGAAAATGGGAATCCATCTGTAAGCGCAGTTGTTTACAAAACATTCGGTATGGTTACAAACTGGACAACCCCAACAAAAGTGGCGATCAAAAATAAAGTCAATATCCACATTCCTGAAGGCATGCACACAGGTTGGTCTGATGGAGTAGTGAAGTCAAATGGTCTCTAGAGTGGAGCAGGGGGTTTGATAAGGATAACTAAAAATTCTCAATACAGGTGGACCTTCAACTATGGTCTAGGAACCAACACCAGGGATGAATTACTTTGAGTCTGGGCTACTCTCCATCTGGCAACTAGATTAAACATTGAAGTACTACAAATCTTTGGGGACTCCAGAATCATCATTGATTGGTTGAATAGCAGAGGAAAACTTTAAGTTATTTCTCTATTGGGCTGGAAGGACAGAGTCAGAGAGCTACAATCCACCTTTAGGAATATCAACTTCACCCATATCTACCGAGAGCACAACAAGGAAGTTGATTTTCTTTCAAAGTCTGCACTCCAAAAACAAGCTGGAAAAATCACATACAACCACTGGGTTGATGGACATGAGGGTCCCTCTCTCATTCTTAATCTCTTTTAGTACTTATCCTCCTATAGTACTTATCTGCCTATCTTGGCAATGAAAGTTTGACAGTTACTTTCTTTTTTGAGGACTCACATGTTTTAGTAAAGAGACATACATAACCTTAGTAATTTCTTTATGTTTGCATATGGACCTTTCTCTTTTGAATCTAGTGTAGTTCTATTTGATCTTTCACATTTTTTAAGGCTGAAAGAACATTGAAGGTTGTAGGTTTTTTGGCACTGTATTTTTTTCTATGTGAACAAATTATATATTAATATAATTGAGAAATTTTTATGGTGGAAAAAGGTTGGACTCATGAAACTTTTGGGATTCTCAAATTCAATATTCTCGCTATTAGTGGTTGTCCATGTAAGCCTTGATTTTGTTTAAAATGGTTCTGTTAAAAGCATTTTCTATATTTTAAGGTGATAATAAATAAAGTGTAGTACGAGTGTTCTGCATAGACGTCATGGCTTTAGAGTAGATGTGGCTTGTCATCATTGGTATTTTTGTGATAGTTAGATAATTGTGGAGTTTAATGTGAAAATTTATACGTTTTATTAGTTGGGTAAAGGGTAAGTTAATTATATATATATATATAACATAAAACTTATTGTTATATTATATTATATAACTGTGCTCAAGGTAGAAAATACATCCAAAGACCACTCTAGACCAGATGCTAAAATAGTAAGAAACCAACATGCAGGCTGTAGCAAAGAGGCAAGAAGCCCCAGATCCAAAACTGTCCCCACAAAAAAGAACAACCCCAGAAATCAACCTAGAGTCATTTACTAAGACTATTGAAAGAACAAAAAAGACCAAAAAGGGTAAATAACTTTCCCCGATAGAAAGCTAAAAGAGGTTTATGAACAAGGTGGGGCCCTCATTTCCACCTTCCTAATGATTGTAAGCTAACTTTCCTTCTTGTATTCGAAGTGCATGCTTGGATAATAGATATGCCTCGTTGTCATAATCTCTGTAAATATGAGAAAAATTGATTGAGTTGAATGTTTTTCTGAGGTCTCTAATTCTTTCCTTCCAACAATCCAGAGAGATAACCTACAGATTCCCTTTGTTGTTTAACCTGTCGATGACAATTCTTGAGTCTCCAAAAAATTGTAATTATGTGATATATAACCAAGATGCCAGAATTAGAGTTGCCCAAACACCTAATAGTTCTGCCCTAGTGTTAGTACCTGGCCCACAGTTGAAAGTCCATTTGTATGTCGTATGATCATTTATCCTTAGCACCCCTCCAGCACCACTTTGTTGACCATTTATTTGAGTTGCTCCATAGAACCATCCCACTGTCATAATGTCTTTGGATAGAGACTTAATGGATCTGATAGCTTGTACTTTCATCTTTTCAGTGTGTCTTCCAACTCCTCCAAGAGATCTACAAACCACTGATTCAATAGTAGGGCTTCCATTTTTGATAATGACTTTGTTGCGTTCCAACCAAACTTGTCAGCTGATAATGGCGGGCAGCGAAGGATACATGGAATCCTATTTATTCCAACTTTCAAAGCAATCTATCAATGTGGATCCCTCCCAAATAGGATAAAAGTTTAGAGCTCTTTTAATCATGGCCCACACTTGTTTAGTAAAAGAGCATTTTACCAAAAAATGCTTAACAGTCTCTGACTTATTTAAACACAAAAGGCAAACACTAGGCCCAAACCAACATTTACCTTGTAGATTATCCCAAGTAAGAATTTTATTTTCAACAGATAACTGTATGAAGAATTTTATTTTGAGAGAACAGTCCCAGGTCCACAATTTTTTTCACCATCCGCCAATGGACTGGTGCCAAAGTTTTGAAGGTAAGGCATAGTTAACATTTTTTACTGTCAGTGTGCCCGAATTGTCACCCCCATTCCATTTAAACTCGTCTGATCTATCTTGTAATTGTACACCAGAGCCAATCAGGGTCCTTCGGAATAAATCCCATTATGTTGCTTGATCTCCCACGAGACCAAGATCAACACTTTTTAACTAAGAAGAGCAAATCGTTCTTGACCGTAAGGCTTTGCTAGCCTGATAAAGATAGTGGATGTTTCTTTGATTTAGTGAGACTAAGAGTGCTTGTGAAAGAAAGGAGGCTTTACCCATACCCAAAATCATATCCTTGCCTATTAAAATCGAATGACCAGAACTAGGACTCCAACTTAACCAATGAGTCAAAAGATGTAATGAATTAAGAAGATTTCTCCAAGTCTGAGAATCCAAAGTCGTTTTTTGGTGGCTGATCTAAGCCATGTAGACACTGAGCAGAAAGGGAGATATTTATCTTTAATGACCTGATACCATATGTCTTCCTTCATCAGAACTCTCCATAGAGTGTTTGTCGCCAATGATCTATTGAATCAATGAATCTTCCTTAAACCCCAACCACCAAAATGTTTGGGTTTAACAATGTTCTCCCAATTGCAAAGATGATAGTGTTGTTTTTCATTGTTGCCCGACCAAAGAAAAGAGAAAACCAATTGTCTGATCCGGTTGAGAACTAATGTCAGAATACTTGCCAAGGCCATCCAATACACAGGCTGGCTCTCAAGGAAAACTTTAATGAGAACATAACGACCACCTAGGGAGAGCCAACGGTTACACCAAAGACTTATTCTTTTTTCAAATTTTGAAATTAGCCAATGCCAATCTTCAGCCTTGTAGTTATCAGGATTTAGGAAGTAACCAAGATACCTAAAACCTTCTGAAAGGTCTGCAAAGTTGTATGGGAAGATATCCTTAAAAGAGTATAAAACCTCCTATTGTATCCCGGAATAGTGAAAAGTTAACTTTAGAAGATTTACCACCAGACCCGTCGCTCTGCAAAAAATATTTAGAATTTCATCAATCGCCTTCCATTCTTCAATCGATGCCCTAGACATTATGAGGACATCATCCACAAAAAGAAGATGGAGAATCTTGATTAGTCTGGAAACCTTGACCCCGACCAGCTTCCCTTCGGTCTGACCTTTCTTTAGTGATAAGTTGAGTCCTTCCATCACTAGAATAAGCAATATAGGCGAAAGTGGACATCCTTGTCTTACACCTTTACTGCTCTGGAAGAAGGGAGTATACTCCCCATTTATTAGAACTGCATAAGTAGTTGTGATCACACAACTCAATACCCAGTTGGTGGTCGGGAGGCCAAAACCCGTTTGCAATAAAGTCAATCTTAAAAAATCCCAGTTTATACAGTCATAAGCCTTCTTTAGATCAAGCTTCAATATCAAAGATTTTAATTTTTTTGTCTTGATACTGTGTAAACATTCATGTGCAATACCGATTGCATCTAGAATCTGTCTTCCCTTTAAGAATCCAATTGCTCACCAGATAAAGACCGAGAGAGAATAGGTCTAATCCTATTTGCAACGAGTTTAGCAATAATTTTATAACACATATTGCACAGAGCTATAGGTCTATAGTCGCCAAAAGAGGTAGGCTTATTGACTTTCAGTATTAGAGCAAGGGAAGTTGAGTTTAGAGATCTAATCACCTCACCTCTTTGCCTAGATTCTTCAAAAGCTTCCGGCAAATCCTCCCCAACCAAGTCAAAAAACTGGATGAAAATTTTGATTGTCCATCTGTCTTTCCCGAGACTCTTGTCCTATACAAAACCTTTAGGACATCACAAATTTCCTCCTTGGTGCACGGTTTTTCAAAAGATTGTACATTCTCCTCTTCAACTAAGCGAGGAAAGAGACTGATTGTGGAAACCTGATCAGTATTGGTGTTTTGTCCCAGGTCCTCAAAGAAAATTTTGTAATGTCTGGATGCTTCTTTTTTTAGTGCCTCCTGTCCAGAATGAATCAGACCATTTTCGTTGAGGATCTCCCAAATATGTTTATTGTTCCTTCTATGGCTTGCAAAATGATGGATACAAATTGTATTATGATCTCCACTTTTAATCCATATCGCTCTGCTCCTATGTCTCCATAGTTCCTCTTCAGCCTGAAGATGTTTATTGCGCTCTTCTTCTTGTGTCTTTAATTGCAGTTCAAACTTAGTACTCATCATTCCCCTTGTTTTCTTCTAATAATAATCATGTAGATCCTCCTCAACCGTATCTAAAATTAAGTGATTTTGGATTCTTTGCTCTTTTGCCCATGCCTTTACTCGATGTTTTAGCTTTTTTAACTTCCATACTAATCTCCTCTAAGCCCCAGATTCCTACAAAAATAGTTGATCATTCCAAACTTCCTGAATAATCATAATGAAGGCTTCATCTCTCATCCACATTGGATTTAATTTGAAAGGATGAGCTGCAAAATTTGAGTTATTTTCTAGTTGTAGAAGAACATAAGCATGATCAGATATGTAAGGATAGGCAACCCAGGACCTATGACTGCCAACAGAGGATATGAGGTCCTTAGATGGATATACTCGGTCCAGTCTTTTAGAGATTCCTTCCCGATCGTTCCTACCATTTCGCCATGTAGAAACCACATCAATAGGTAAAATGTGTCGATTTTTCTGAAAAATGCCTTTAAAATAACCCGCTAGTGGAGCCATATGTATTGAGTCACCAAAAACCTCTCCAACATTGATAGTAAAATTTAAGTCCCTCGCTACAATTAAATTTTTGTATGCTAACATGCCCCTACTATCCACCTTGTCCCAAAAATATTTTCTCTATGTGCAAGGTCCGTAAACATTTAAAAGAGAAAATGGTATTTTATCTTCTAAACATGTACCTGTCAAAAAAATGCCGCCACAACTTAAGTAAGGAGTAAAATCAAACTTGTTAGGATCCCACGTCACTAGAAGTACCCTAGACTTCCCTACCGAACTAACAGCACAAATCAACCAAGCAAGATGAAGAGTGTTCATGAAGAGTCTGGCCTTCTTCTCATCTACCAATGTTTCTTGTAGGAAAACAATATCCGGGTGAGTTCTAGAAAGAAATCTATGAAGGGAGGTTGATTTTAGGGTCCCTCCCACCTCTCTGATGTTTAAGGAGAGAAGAATCATGATTTGGCCCCGGCTAAGGCTTTCATGCCTCTGAGCGCCCCAATTTCAAAGATGTTAGAAAATTGTTGTGCAATATTGTTAAAGTTGGTTCCTTCTTTCTTGAGAGCACTCCTAGTTTTAATAGGAGAAAACTCGTATCCCAGTCCCCTCGACCAAGCAAAATTCTTTCCAGTTTCCTCTCCACTTTTTAACGCCAACCCGATTTCATGACTAAAAAAAAAGGTTAATTTTATATTGATTTTTTTTTTTATAAATATGATTTACATTTTCTTTAAGGTAGCATGATATTTTTAGGGACTTTGTTAATTCTAAATCGATTTAAATAATAAAAAATTCAGTGAGAATTTAACAAAGGTTAAAAACTAATAAACACAATATACACTTGATAAACACACCTAATTAATATTAGTTTTACGATTGATAAAATTCACTAATAAATATGTTCATTAGATTTAATTAAGAGATGTCACATTTCATAAATAGATGCTCATTAGATTTAATTAAGAGATGTCACATTTCATAAATAGATGCATGGATTGGTGATAAAAAATGATTTGGTCAATGATCATCAGTAACTACTATAGTTGCTTTGATCACCATTACCTATAGTTGCATGGAAAGGATCTTTATACAACCTAGTATGAAATGTGCACTTCCTTCAATGCTTTTACTAATAAATATGTTCATTAGCTTTAATTAAGAGATGCCACATTTCATAAAATAGATGCATTGATTGGTGATAAAAAATAATTGGGTCATTGATCATCATTAAATACTCTAGTTATATCGATCACCATTAACTACTCTAGTTACATGGAATGGAATTTTCTACATACTAATATAAGATTCAATGCTTAATATGGGGTTGACTAGTAACATTTAAAAAAAAATAGCAATAAGATATTTCAA
>ML789203.1:181854-197209 GCA_009831015.1 Picea engelmannii
CTATATATATATATATATATATATATATATATATATATATATATAACATTTGAAAGTAAAAATTTATTATGGTTAAAACATTTCAATGGTGTGTTGTTTAGTATGAAGGAGATGTGTAATTCCTTTTGTGGAGTTGACAAGTGGCACGTGCATACACATACACATAAAAGAATCGATGTAGATCCATCTTAACTCTCGATGTATCATGAGGCGACAGGGATCAAGTCCCTCAAGGTGAAAACATTTTTTAGATTAAAAAAAGACTTGAGAAAAGGTTTGCGACCTAGAGGGATTTGATCCCTCTCGGTGCATGATAGATCCAAAGTGAAGATGGATCTACATTGGTTTAATCCCATGAAAATTTTCTTTGTTGTTGTTGTTGTTGTTATATTCTTTGCACAACTAACTCTGTATGTGCTAGGCACAACGGGGGGTGGAGCCCTCAAAAAATGCTTTTGGGCGGTTTTGTTCCGTTTTGGGTGGTTTTTACACACGATTTTCCAGCCCATGGTTTTCTAATTCTGGTTAAGGAATTAAGGTAGTGATCTAATCTAGGTCAATGGATTAAGGTTTTGGATGTCACAGAATCATACATATTGTATTTGTAACTGGTGAAGTTAATACAACGAGAGTTAGAAATGTGGCTCTAAACATTTGTTAGTTTTCTCGATTAAGGGTTTTCGGGGTAAATTTCTTAATACTATTGTTTTTTTCTTGTTTTATAAAGAATCTATGTGTGCATTACTATATTGTAAAGGCTTAAAACATACAGTTTTTTTTTTAAGTGGAAGACTTTCTATTCATAAAATGACAATATACACATGCATATAGCTATGACAACCATTATATGTTCTTTAAAAAATAACCCAAAGGTTGTTGGTCTACCCAAAGGGAAACCATGCCAACTAGAAAAAACGTTAGCATTGTCATACATAGTCTGATAATATATGTCTAACCACTCTACACCAACATACTCAAAATTACAAAGCAAACAAAGAAAGGTTAGTAAACCCAAACTAAAAAAACTCAAAATTACTAGGAAATACCCATCACTCATTAAGCACATGAACTTGGGGAGCCTCATTGGGTTGAGCACCAACAGATGGTGATGACTTCGTCAGGGCCTTGGAGATTGAAGGAGCATCCTTGCCCTTGACAACATGAAAGACCCATCCCTGCTTCTTCACGAACCATGAAACCATAGTTATAAACAAACTAGACTAACGCTCTAGAGCTTCCATCTGCTGATGCATATTCTGAATTTCCTGCTCCCGAGGCACCGTGCTTTGTGCTACCATTGCTTTCACATGCTAGTATAACTCCACCATTCTATAGAATTTTGTGTCCCTATTTTTGGTGCAACCTAGGTCAGGGACAATGTCCCCATCCTGTTCCTTCACAACTTCATTCTCAATCTGGGCACTCATAGCTCTCACCTTGGGTTCCAATGCCTGCAAGGCTTCCTTATCGATTGGGTCGACCCCGAACTAGTAATTCATGAACGCCTCCTCTGTAGTTAGGACAACCCGAGTCTTCTTCTCTAGATGAAAATCCCCTTTGCATTTTATAGGCACCATGGAACCTCAAACAAAGCCCCACGGAGAACCCTTGCTATAACAACATCGAATCACCTGAACCCACCACATAATGCTATCTATCTCAGACTTGATGAACAAATCCGAGAGCCACAGAATGAGAACCGTCTCCATATGAGCTTCTATCTTAGGCCTTCTCCCATGTGCAAGCATAACGTCTGTCAGGATGAGGTCGTCCAATTCATTTGTTTCCATTAATTCCTTCATTATGAACTTATGTTGCATGAACCAACGCATCGTACCTGCCCTCAATCACCATTGATCATCGACTGTCATGCTCTGGTATTTCTTCTCCCTCCAATTCAACAACATGATGCACCTAGGTCGCCCGGCTAGAAGAGGTGACGATAGTCGGTGTTGTAGATGAGACAACCCACATGCGGACTTCATGTCCCATCTCCTCGCCAGCTATCATTTCATCTCGACCAGTGTGGCCATATGGTACTCTATCTCGATGGGTTTAAAACGTATAGTCGTTACCTAGCAAATGAGTGATTAAACATGACCAGTGTTGGATTACATTCGACCAAGTCATTCCTCCTTCAACAATGAACCAAGGAGTAAAATAACTTGTCAATAATTTGACTTTACTATAGTAACATAATAACATGATCTAATTTTTACTAAAATAACCTTCAAAACTACTCAAATTCTACATTTCAATTACATTAATCAATTCAATAACCTTTAAAACCCTCATAATACCTAAATAATATAATTTAAACTCTTAAAAATTTACCATTCTCAAAAAAAATCCAATCAATTTTCCATTAAAAAAAAACTCCAATTTAAAATGCTATGTAATAACAAAAAATACTCAAATCATGAACCCATATTCCTGTTCCCAAACTATTTATATTAAATCACAAGTGTAAACACATCAACTTCAATGCTTCGCCATATTAATACATTCTAAAAGTTTTTAAAGTTACTTTAAAAAGTTTGAAAGTTTCTCGACAATATATCGTACCTATCATAACACATCAACTTCAATGCTTTGCTATTATTAATGTATTTCAAAAAGTTTTTAATGTTACTTTAATTTTTTTAAATTTATTTTAACAATATATTTATTATTTTTTAAATTTTTAAATGAAACCTATTTCTAATAAAATAAAACAATAGAGTATTTCTAATAAAATAAAACAGTATAGTATTATCAAATTCAAAATATTTTAATTAAAGTAATATATTTTTGAAAAAAACATAAATTCTACACAAGTTACATGTTACATATTAAAAATACAAAATTAAAATCTATTTTTTCTATTCTTTCCTAAAAAGTTTCCAACTATACGACTTCATTCTAACTTAAATATGTAAAAAAAAAAACGATAAAAAAAACACTTACATACCTACATTAATGCTAATTTGTAATATTATCTCAATATATATTACATCTAACACGTTACTAAGTTGCCAATATAAAATAATAAATAGTGTATCTAACAAGTTGCCTAAGTTGCCAATATAATATAATATATCTAACGCTTTACTAAGTTACCAATATAATATAATGATTGTTATAGCCTTTATATAAAACTTTACTATCATGATTTCTTTTTATATATATATATAATAATAATAATAATAATATTCAAAATATTTGAAGTACAACATTGTATATCTCAATTTATATATCAATTCAAAATATTTCAACTACACTTAAAACACTACAATAGTATTAACATGTAATAATTGTTTTAGTCTCCTTATTCTCATGTGTTCTTCTCATTGATCATGTGTACTTTTAATGGTGAGATTAGAATAATTGGTTTTCAACACATCATACACTCTTTGTGTCAACAAACATATACTCTTTGTGTCAACAAACATATAAGTTGTTTTATAATTTTAATTTAAAATTTGATTAAAAAAATGAAATTCTATCATATCATAGATATATGTGGCATAAATACTTTATAATGTAATGATTTTGATTATTTACTTAAAATAAATTATTCTATTTGAATTATTTCATTAAAGTGATAAAATAGATACTTCATTAAAATTGACATCAAATACAAGTTTTAATTAAATTTAATAAAGTATTATCTTTTATGAAAAACCAATTACTTACTTTGTGCCTCATGAAATATTAAACTCCTTTATTTGTGGATTAGAGTTCTTAAAATTCTATAAAACATTTTATTGTAGGATTTTTCAAATAGAATTTAAAAATGTACATAAATAATATTATAATAATGATGTAGAAGAATGTCCACTAAGTTTAGTTTGAGTAATTATGTGAGGAGTGTTATTCTCCCTACTATATGAAAGTGGGGTGAGATATTAAGGATATCTTAATAAGCAACGAGAATGGGGTGGGAGAGATATTAAGGAAAATTTAGTTTGATAAACAATGAGGGTGGGTTGTGAGGAATAAGCTTTACCTAATATCTCCCCCACTCCTACAACAATGAGGGTGGGGCTAGGACGAGGTATTGGGGAAAGCTTATTAAGGTTTCCCTAATACCGTCACCCTCACCTAATAAGCTTACTAACATTTCTCAATATCTCCCCACCACCCTCACCTAATAAGCTTACTAACATTTCTTAATATCTCCTCCACCACTTTCACCTAAAAAACTTTTTAATATCTCCTCCCTCATATGAAAATTTAATAAAATAAAAATAAAACTGAAATATATAAAATGAAAGAAAATATCAAAAAATACTTATTACTAATATAAAACTTTTAACTTTCCCTAGTATGCTTCCACACCTCCACTCATAAGGCGTTTCCGTACCCATCTAGTTGAAGACCTTACACAAAACTTAATAAGCTCTAATGTGGGGTGAACCTATAACTTACGAAGAAAACACATTAAAAAAAACTTTTTATTCCTTAATTAAGAGTACAAAGCTTCGAATCTTTTGAAAAATCCACACCGCTAATATAGAAAATAGGTGAGAATGCTTCTATCTAAATATTCCGTTTGCGCACTGAATCTCAGGCATATTTCCATTAAAAAGCCAGCGGAACTCAATCTATCCAGAATTGCGCTTAATTGCTTCTTCCTTCAATTATATACAGAGTGCAGCAGAGGAATCTTTTATCATAAAACCTATCCAGAATTGCGCTCAATTGCTTCTTCCATTCAATTACATACACAGTGCGGCAGAGTAATCTTTCATCATAAAACCTATCCAGAATTGCGCTTAATTGCTTCTTCCATTCAATTATATAAACAGTACAGTAGAGGAATCTTTCATCGTCGTTTTACATTTGATCTACTCTGTTTCGGTTCCTGGGGCTTGGATGGCCATGGCGAGCAAAGTACCCGTTCGGCAGCTTTTCATAGACGGCGAATGGAGAGCCACTCTCAAGGGAAAACGCCTTCCCGTCATAAATCCCGCCACTGAAGAAACCATAGGCATGCTCCTCATCTTCTTGCTCCTTACCCTTTAGTTCAATTCTTGTTCCATTGAATAATTATCTAGAATTCTTGTTCCATTAAAGATTTATCGTGAACATGTTTATTTTATTTGTCGTCTTTCTTCTTCTTAATGTGCTGCTGAGTACAAAGCAAGCCGGTAGATAAAATCCGGGAAAAATACACACTCCCGCTACTTATTTATCTTTAATTCTTGTTCTATTAAATATTTATCCTGAACAATTTTTTTTTTTTGGTCCGTCTTTCTCCTTCTTCATAGGCCGAGTAGAAAGCAAGCCGCTATGTAAAATCCGGGAAAAAAACACTCCCGCAACCGAGATCAGACAAATTTAGCCATTCGCCATTATAGATTGCATGTCACGAAGTCTGCAAGTAGCGGCCGTGAAGGCCGAGCCAAAGCCGTAAAGAATGACATCCATGTAATAACGTTGACATATTTATTATTACTTAGGTCCATGAGAATGAGCAGGACGTAGCTCATATCTGCCAGAACCCCTTCCACCGTGAGCGGAGAGTTTCTTGGAAACTCGCTGTTCCCCGCTCACACAACTAGCCTTGCAGACCTTCCCCAGGACTCAGAATAACAAGATTGGGGGTAGGGCAGAGGACTAACGACAAATATGATTCCCTCCAACGAGTTTCATTCCCAAAGCCACTTACAATATAGCTTTATGATTTTAATTTATTATAATCTCAGACAACGATTCTCATTCCCAAAGCCATTTGACAATCAAACTTTCTGATTTAATTGATTAAATTATAGTTTTGGTTTTTTTAATTAATTTTTTTTTTATATATATCTATATGAAATTACAATTTTATGTTATTTAAATTATATTTTTAAATTTAAAAATAGATATTAAAAAATCCTAAAACATTTAAATTATATAAAAATAATCAATCAAATTTATATATCCAACAATTTTTTATCCAATTTCAATTATTTCAATTAAAATTGAACAAATATATATATATATATATATATATATATATATATATATATATATATATATATATAATTGCACTCTTGAACTATTGAAATGCCAAGTGGAGCTATGGAATTTTACTTGTTTATGGCGGTAGGTTGTTGAGGGAAATCTCTACCCATTTAATATCATTGATGCTAGTGTTAGCTAATCCTATGGTAATGATAGAAAATGAAGTGTTCTAAATTTTGTTGTAGTAATTTTAGAAAACTTTTTTCATTTTGTTAGAATTTTAACACAAGAATTAGACATTCTATCTATTTGGATTTTTAATGAATTGGGTTGATTTAAAAGTGCACAAAACCATGAAAACATATTATCATGCAAACTTGCTTGCCCAACCCTGTCATGATTGGAAGTTGGTAATATCCTAGTATCACGAGGGTATACCTGTCACGAGGGTATACCTAATAGATTTATGGTGCTGTCAAAAACATTGACCTGAAAACATATTATCATGCAAACTTGCTTGCCCAACCCTGTCATGATTGGAAGTTGGTAATATCCTAGTGTCACGAGGGTATACCTATCACGAGGGTATAGCTAATAGATTTATGGTGCTGTCAAAAACACTGACCTGAGAACATATTATCATGCAAACTTGATTGCCCAACCCTATCATGATCGGAAGGCTCTCTCCATTTGGATTGGTAATATCCTAGTGTCACAAGGGTATAACTAATAGATTTATGGTGCTGTCAAAAGCTCTGAAGAGTGAGGGTGAATTTAAATGATGTTTTTAAATTGTTGATTTTAGATTAAGACGCTTATAACAACGAAAGTAAATAAATATGTATGAAAGAAATACGCATGAAGTGAAATAACTTCAAAGTAAATACATAAAAATCAAGCTCCACATTAAAAAAATTAACTTATTACCCCAGAAATTGAAATTAACTTATTATCCCAGAAATTGTCTAATCATAATGAGCGATAGGTGATAGGTTGCCATTATATTCCTTTCTTGCAATGGAGGAGCTAGTCAATATCCCGTGGATGAGAGAATGAGAGGTATTTCACTGCTAACCCTATCTCAAGAATAAACTGTCTAACGTTGAACTGTCCATTCAGTCTACATTCAAGGCCTCTCTCTCAAACCTAGTCGATCTGCTTGCTGGAAATGAGGGAATAAATCACTCCAAGGTAGAAATTACCCTGTATCACACTCAATATGACCTCCTTTTCTGCTTTTAGAAAAGTATTTTTTGGGCTGTTTGACTAGCCTTTTCCTCCCTTAGAAATGGCTTTCTTGCTGTTTATATCAAGCACAAAATACATCCTTTTTATCAACTTTAAATTTAGTAAGGTTATCTTCTAACACACTCGTCCTTATTTATATCTTCAGCCATCCCATTGGATTATTGTACATTAGGATAAGTTGCTGAAGACCTTCTTGTTTCTACTATAGAGTGCTGATCTTCAGCATGAAATTGAATTTTTTATTAGCAAGGTTATCTTCTAACACACTCCCTATTTATATCTTCAGCCATCCCGTTGGATTATTGTAACATTAGGATAAGTTGCTGAAGACCTTCCTGTAGGTGTTGTTTCTACTATACTGTGCTGGTCTTCAACATGAAATTGCATTTTACGATTTTGTCTACAGGAAGTTCCCTTAGTCCATGGTATATCCACGCAGCAGTTTCAGTTCAAATTGCCTGTAACAGCTGCACAGATTTACCCTTATCGGCATCACAAGGCTGTCCATATCAAATATAAATGGAAATCAGCATAGAAGGTAACCCCTGTAATTGTGTGTTGTCTTTGCTTTACGGGTTTGGCTAGAAGTTCCATAGATTCATAGGGATATCTGATCTTGTGATAAACTTGAGGAGAGAGTTATATATCTTAGAATGTAGTACTGTTCCTCACGTTCCAAACTGCCTCTGAAACAACAGCTTACCATGAATCCCTCGCTTCAATCATATACGAAGCTGCATCCTATGCTACTCGAGTGAACTGGCACGAAAGTAGTAGTTGATCTTCTCGTCATTATTTTCTTTACATAATAAGCATTGCCAGGACTTTGCAACGTTCTCCTTTGGAGGTTGTCCCATTAGAGAGTCTTATAGAGAGAACTACGTAAAGAAAGGTTCTAACTTAAGAATTTTCAAATTTTTTTCATGCCACAGTCCACAACCAGACTTGGCTCAGAGCTTCGCTGGGTATGTTGTTTTCCAGTGTTAAGACCTCCACACATGTTCACAGGATGGATCTGGAATATACGTATCTCCTGGCTGTAAATTTTGGGCGAGTGACATCAAACCCCAAGGATTTTCCCAGCCTGAAAATTTTCTTATCCATTACACCTGTACCTGCCCAAGAAAAGACCTTTGCGCTGACCTGGGCATCTGCACTTTAGGTTGTTGTTTATGGCAGCGAATCATCTCAATGTTAACTACCAAGCATGACAGTGAACCATTTGCATTTGAGACTATTTCTTACCCCTTTTAATCCCTCAATCATTATAGAAGGATATGCTGTTTCCTTGCAGCATGCACATGGTGATAAACTTGCTTTTCTTAAGTGTCAAACCTGCATGACGTACTCGCCCTCCAGACTCCACGTGTGGCTCTGATTCTCTACAGCGCTGGTTTTAGTATGGCACAGTGTGACTGCTGACTCACTGCCTTGTGCTTTTGGAGAGCCTGTTTCCATCCCCCTTCGCAATACAAACCTGCTATACCTACTCAGGTAGCGAATTTCCTCTTCATAATAAAATACTGAAGGTAAACAAAAAAGGGAGGTCGAACCTGGTTTCTGCCCCTAATAACCAGATCACAGGACTGCCAAAGCATCTCATTGGAAAGAGGCTGCTTCAACGCCCAGGCTTGCTTGTTACTGCTCAAATAACCAAGCTATGCACTTCTTGTCGCACTGTAAAGCTGTGGATTCAGTTTGCTACAGGAACAGCAGTGAACTTGTGTAATAAATGATACTTGGACCAAAAATCCTGAGTTGGGGGATATAAATAGGGATACAGAGTTGTGTTCTGGTAAACCACCAAAGTGACCCTATAGACTAGTGGTGGAAGAAACCATGGAAAAATCTACAACTCTAATAAAATCAAGGGTGTATATGTGGCTAGCCTGGAGAAATAAGGTACTCATATGGGATGTCTTATAAAGAGGAAAAAACTAGGTACTCATATGGTATGTCTTTAGTCTTATAAAGAGGAAAAAACTAGGTACTCATATGGTATGTCTTTAGTCTTATAAAGAGGAAAAAACTATGGTTTATGGTATTGGGTGGTGTTTATTATGTAAGTAAGAAAATGAAACAATATAATATTTGTTGGTTAAATGTTTTTATATAAAAATTATTTGAATAAAGGTGGAAGACAGTTTTGGAATTAGAAAGGCTTTGTTTAACTGTTTTAAGAAATGATTTTTTGGCGGGAATCTGGTGACATAAATTTATAAAAAATCACTATTTTTGTCGTTTAAAATTTATATTTGAATGTAGAAATTGATTTAACATGGTGAAAAACTCTTAAGAACACTCTGATTATACAGAAATAATCACTCAAATCTACAGATCTAACAATTTCTCACCAAATTTCAAACAAATATCCTCAGAAACTATCACAAAAAAAAATCATTTTGTAAAACATTTAAACAAAAATTATAAAATAAAAAATCACTAACAAAATTAAAGATAAACTGTTGAAAAATTTCTTAAGTGATGTTTTGAAGAGAAGATAATTAAAATAATGTAGAGCAACTACCGTTTTAGTATGTCGAGGCATTTGGCTTGCAATGAACAAACCACTAACAAAAGAAACTGTTGAAAAATCTCTAAAGTGATGTTTGAAGAGAATTAAAATAATGTAGGGCACTGCCGTTTTAGTATGTCGAGGCATTTGGCTTGCAATGAACAATATCATTTTTTAAGACAAGCAAATCCCTACCTTCCAATGCTTATGACATGTATGCACAATATTTGAAGGATTAAATGAGAAGATAAAAGTATATCCCCATATTTTAAACTTAAACCCTCTCGAATACAGAGTAAGTAAAAAAAAATTAATTTCTCTTTAAATATAAATGATGATTTTTCCTTTCACTCAGGATATCTAATGTATTAATTAATTCTTTTTATAATGTTATCACATCAGTTTTCACCAATAAAGCATGTACTTTCTTGGTCTTATTATAAATATACAATTATTTACATACCCATACATTAACCAAATGACAAGACTTATTTATATAATAAAATAAAGATGAAAATAAATAAAACATAAAACTTTTCTCTTTTCGAGGTTGGATTTTTATAACTATTAACATTTTCTTTTTTCAACACTTTTTTACATACACATACATTAACCAAATGACAAGACTTATTTATATAATAAAATAAAGATGAAAATAAATAAAACGTAAAACTTTTTTCTTTTCGAGATTGGATTTTTATAACTATTAACATTTTCTTTTTTCAACACTTTTTTTTTCACTTGGAATGGAAATTTTTTTATAACTATTAACACTTTCTTTTTTCAACACTTTTTTTTTTCCATTTGGAATGGAGAAAATGTGAGACCGGCCCATCCTATGAACTTTTTCTAAATCATATAAACTAACTAAGCCACTATAAAAGACTAAACTTTAAATAGCTTGAAGCCCCTTCCCAAAAAACAAACAAACACAAATACGATAATATTATCCCAAGATATATTTGTATTTAACACTATAATGTTACTAATATAATAGTTGTTATGACATTCTTATAAAACTTTATTATCATGAATTCCATTCCTTTGAAGTATTATCAAGTCAAAACATTTCAAGTGCCTAACATATTTAAAATATAATAATATATATTTTAATATATCAATTCAAAATATTTCAAGTACAATAGTATCTTCAATATATGGATGTATCATAAACATATATTATATTTAAGGCTACAATATTTTTTATACATTTTAACTACATATAACTATTTATATTAGTATAATCATAAATTTGTCATAAATTTGTGGCTGGTGAATGTTGAAAGGTTTTGGTTGGTTAATTCCTAACGTAGTAAAAATCCGACGCGTAGTTAAAGAAAACTTTAATCGACACAGTGCAATTATTCTTTCTTGGTTCTTTCATTTGCGTTGCCAGAATCTACGCGGCTGATTGTATTACGACGAACAAAATTCACATTACGCCAGCCAAGAACGGAGAATATGAAAGGGTTGGAATTAAGTTTGCTAATCATTTGAACCTAGCAATTAGATGGTCACACATTTATTTTTTAATCATATTAAGTAAATGTTAAAAAGTAAACAGGTTAACTCATGCCCTTAAAAATGCAAGAAAGTTATGAACATGAGATTTCATTCATTGATTTGGAAGGACGATGAAGAATATGCCAACATCTTCAATTGATAACCATACGATTGGAATTTATGGTTAAAAGATGATTAAATGTGCCCATTTCCAATTGGTGTACGCCTTTCGGCGTAATTAATTTAGTTGTAGAAAATTCATATAATTTCTTTTGCTATCGGTTTGTTACTTGGAAAACTAGACCAACAACAAAGAAATAAGTCTTTTGTTCATTGAGTATGAATCAAGTTCCTTCTTATATTATGTCTAGATATATAAATATTGTAAGAAAAAAATGAAGTTTACTGGAGGCTATGATATCTTTGTTATTGTCCATCATGATACAGAAAACCAAAAAGAAGTGCATACTATTCATTCATTTTGTAAAGATGCCTTGGGATCCTGAGGTGGCTCAAGGGTTGCTGGCGGAGCATTCTTTGACACCGTCGTTGTCGTCCTAGACTTGGAAGGTGGGATTCGAGCCAAGACTTCTCAGAGTAGTAGGTGGAGCTCATCCAATTGCAATTGAATTGTGTTCTGAGCATCCTCTCTGGTTTGCAACATCATCCTCTCTGGTTTATAACATTTGACCCAACAACATCTTGAGGTGCCAATATAGTTCTATTGTTTTCCAATATTTGGTTTCTCGACCTCTCGAGTTGCCTGTATCCGGAACCTAGTTGACAATTGCCTCGTCCACCTCCTGGTTCGACATTAAGCTATGTTCCAGACAAATTTCTGCTTCCATGTCCTCTAGGTGTGCTTGAATACGTGGTGAGGTTGCCACATGGAATGTCATCGCTGCGGCATGGGCGTCTCCCTGCACACGGGTACTAGAGGTTCCCTCTCTTGGATTGATGGTCGGTGACTCCACTAGTGCACCCCCCTCACCTGTACCCACATCAGTATCCTCATCGTGGTGCCATCAAACCCGTGTTTCTCTTCCCAAAGCCAAAGCTGATTTGAATCAGAGGTGCACTGGGTGTCAATTCACATAATTCCCAATTGTCGCCACCTTCGCTTGCTAAGCCAATCTAGGATACTCTACCCTAGATTTACGTTGAGGTCTTGCCATCCCAAGGAGAAAAGACAGGCCGAGTTTCTGTGGCTCATGCTTTCCACATTTCTCCTTGGTAGTTTATCCAAGAGGATTCAACAAACGAGGCACATGTACTACGTTCAAGCGGTAATAACGTCTGCATTGAATCTTCTCTAAACCTTTTGTCTTGCAGATAGAACCTAGTCGAATATCGTGTGTCATATCCATCTCCCTGCTCCCTCGACAGCTAAACTCGGAGGGTCTGGTGTCCGAGGCACATGTGCTACACTCACAACTAATTGATTTTTTCATTAACCGGTCTAGGGTGGGTGTCAATGTTAACATTTCCAAGGTTCTGCATGGAGGGACGTGGCAAACTCCTTCATCCCTACCGCAAGTTCACATGGGCATTTAGCTCGATCTTTGATATCCCTCTCCTCATATAAAACCTTATTATCATACGTTTTTTTTGATTGATCATATGGAACTGATTACTTTTAAATGATTATATAAATAAATTTACTTTCAATAAAATCAAATAATATATATATATATAAAAAAACACATAAATTATTTTATCAATTTTAATTTAAGAAATTATTTAATAAAAAATAAATTTCACCATATTCATAATATGATGGCCTATAAAATATTATGTAATGAGCTAATACTTGTTTGTTTAATTTGTTTAATTAAAGTGAATTATTTCATACAAATATTAAAGTTAAAATAACAAATAGATACTCCATTAAATTGGAATCAAATACAAGTTATAATTAGCATACTCCGAAGTAGCGGAAATGAAACATTGAAGTGAATTGGGGTGGTGACGTTGTTTAAATACCATATAATTTTGTCTTTGATGGAAAATGAATACTTCACAAGGTCCATATTTATTCTACATCTCACAAAATATTTTCAACAATTCTGTAACTCAAAAACTAAATCGCCTAGTTGCAATAATCACAAATATGTAATCGACTTTTCCAAAGAAAAATGAAAGAGGAAGAAGAGACATGTAAAAATATTAAAGTTGCATTTCTTATTAATCCACCCTACAAGATACAATCTCAATAACATTGATATAAAGTGCACAATCAACTAGTAGTTGTTGATGTGGTCTTTCCAAAAAAAAAAAAACATCGTTTGCTTTTGTGGGTAGAAAAAGTCACGGTTGTAAGCTTCAAAATAAACTCTCCTAAAAGCCATAACATCGTTTTTTTAAGTTGTGGGCATAAGAAGTCATGATTATAAGCTACAAAATAAACTCATGAATTGTAACTACAAAACAAACTCATTATTCATGATGTTAAGCCTTAAATAGTGGCTCATTACCCCTTAATTGGGGCATATTACATTAGTAATGTTATTTTATTTATGTCGGCTTTAGTCCATTAGTTGTAATTATACTTCCTAGTCTCCTATATATACCAAGGAAACATTTTCATTTGGAATCATTTTATATTTGGATATTTATGTGGGCACAAGGAGGTTGCCCCCTCTAAGAGGTTTATTATCTGAATTTATCTCTTTTTCAAGGCGTTGAGTACTTATTTTGAGGCTTTTCTATGCTATATTGATATTTGGTTCCTAACATATGGTATCAGAGCTCAAGGTCTTGGGGTTTCGCTGCTACATATGAGACACCTTGGCATTTTCGCTATAACTTTTTCTCTACAACAATTCAGAAGGAACGACTTGGAGGATATTTAGTAGACGGATCAAGGTACGTTGGGTTAAAATTTTAGCTCTTGAGACCTTACACTTTCAGATATACAACCTTTTTAAGATAGGGTTATGGAATCATCCTGAATTGAGTCATTGCGAAATTTTCGCTATAAATTTTTTTCTGTAACGTTTCAGACCCTGAACTCCAGAGGATATTCACAGAAATTAGTAAGGTATCTGTGGTAACAGTTTCAGCTTCTGGGTCATCTTACATTTGTAGATACACCCTGTGGAAGATAGGGTATCTGACTAGTCTCAAGTAGGTGTTCCAGGTAAAACAATCATAACTTCTTCCTAGAGTATCCAAATTGAGTGAGACCAGTTGCATTGGATAGTGGACAGGCCGTAGTAGTTCTGGTACAAGTTTCAGAATTTTATATCAATTATTTTGTGCGGGGCACACAATACAAGTGAGATCTCCTGGAAAGGCAAAAAATCAGCAAGTTGTGGGGAAGTTATCGTAAATTCCACTTGACACATCCAATTTTGATCAAACTTGTGGCATTGCAGAGAAGAAATATCAGAGAGCTACAAAAAAGAAAATTTCATGCTCAATAAAATAAAGATTGTCTAGCAGAACCACCTCAAAATCAAGGTTTAAAGTAATACTTGGCCAACATGCCACCAAAAAAAGGAACTTCTACACCAAATAAGCCTCCAGACAATCCTACTTGGACTCTTGATGAAGGTGAAGAAATGCGTAGGGACATAAATGATTCACAAAAGAAGACAGTAACAAAAGATGAACTACAAGAGATGATGGATTCAACGGAAGCTAAGTTGGAGGCAATAAATACTAAGATGGATGGTTTAAAAGGGGAGATCATGGAAGGATTGAAAACTTTCCTAATAGAGAGGACACCTGAAAGTGAAAATGTATCCCATGAAATTCATGATGAGGACACAAGGAAGGTGAATCAAGAATGGAGAAACTCCAACTTTGGGTTGAAGACCAACCACGTTCCTAAGATCGTTATGAGGAAGTTTGATGGCAAGGACCCAATCACATGGATACTTCATATTGAACAATTATTTGATCTACATAATGTTCCACATACACAAAATGTATGAATTGCTTCTTTATATTTAGAACCCAATCAATTTGTATGGTATCGATGGCTTTGTTCTCGTAAATCACTCGTCACTTAGACAATTTTCACGAAAGAAATGATAACACACTATGAGGATACAAGGAGCAATACCTTCTTTAGCCAATTGATAAATCTCAAGCAAAAGGGTTCAGTTACAGAGCACATTGAGAACTTCCAAAGATTGAATATAAAGGTAACAT
>ML789203.1:208522-246398 GCA_009831015.1 Picea engelmannii
AAGTTTGGTCATTTTTGAAGGCAGAATTTTAGGAATGAATGCAACAGCTCATCAAATTCGAATTTGTAATCTTATGGAGGAGCCTTGGAAGGCTAGTCATCACTTCACCAACTGTTCAAACAGATTTTAAGGACCAGCTCATATAGATTATCCTCCTTTTTGGGTGTTATCCCTATCTTGTTGCAAATTAGTTTTCTTTACTATTTTTAGCAAAACATATCCATACTTTTAGGATCTGAAACTGATCGTAAGAGGCTATAAAGCCAAAGACATTTGGAGTTCTAGGGGTTCAATCTTGGAGAGAATTTGGCCTATGTTTTGGTCACTTATCTTAATACAAAATCACAGTTTTCTTTTGCTGTTGTAAACAGATTTTCATCCATCTAATTTCTGTACTCTGTTTAAATTAGTTCAGCTTATGCTCATGATTTGAATGGAGGAACTTCTCATTGCTTAGTGTGACCCTGCATTATTTATGTATTTGGTTGTTTAAACCCTGCATTCCAATGTATTTGGTTGTCTAAGCTATATTCTTCATACCTCTCTTGTTATCTGGCCTCTGATTTACAGTTTCTAAAAGCACTGGTTCATTAAGTTATTCTGATAAGTAATCTCTTCATTGTGCTATTTTAGTATCCCATTGATCCACCTACTGAAAAATATTCAATTCTTAAGTTACCAGGCATACTTAGTTTACAACCCTAAGTAGTTCCCTGGAGTGATAACAGTATGCATGTTAAACTTGTCACTTGCAATGAAATTTAATTTACACTTGTTTATTTTTCTGTACTCGGTTGAAGATTTCAGTGCAATGAACTTTCTTGTACATGCATCCCTGCGGTACTTGTAATCCCGTTGTTGCTTGATTTATTCAGTAAGAACCCTTGCTATCTACTGTATCCTTTATTTAGGAGTTATTGTCTCTTTGCGCATGGCTAGAATGAGCCTCGGGCTCAAAACCTTGCCTGCGTTCTTATATCTCTTGCCTGAGTTTTCTTTATTTCTTGATTGCGTTTTTATTTCATTATTTGTTTCTCCACGGAGAAGATCTAGATGCAGATTGTGTTTTTATCCTCTGTTCCGTGATCCTTTAAGTTATTAGTCTATGCCTGAGCAGTCGGCCAGGAGACGAATCGACGGTCGTCACTCCGGTGTTTAAAGACTTAGATTCAAATGCCATGCTTTCCTGTGCATGGATATTAACTGTAGGATCATTCTCTGCCCAACAAAGAATTCTCTCCTGGACGTTTATTCTTTCCTGTCCACCATCGTTTGTTTCTTCGTGTTTTCTTGAATGATAAATATCTGTGCTTGATTGATAAATCCCAACGTTTTTGGATGGAAAATCTCCGTGTTTTGATTGATAAATCTCAGCGATTTCGAATGGTAAAATCTCTGCGTGTTTGAATGGAAACCCCAGGTGATATCCTTGCATAGACAACATTATCATTTAGACAACGTTCTGAATAGACCACATTGTTTAATAGACAAGGTTTTTACAATTGAAGGACAACGAATTCATGGCTGAGTGTGGTTGCATTGAATGGTTGCAGTTAATAGATTTTTCACAACGAATCTATACATATGTCTGCGTTTTTTGATGATAGGTCTGCATTTTTTTTAATGATATGTCTGCATTTATTTTAATGATATTGCTGTGAATTTATATATATCTGCGAATTTATTTATGTCTGCGTTTTTTTTTATGATATGTCTGCGATTTTCTTGACATTTTTGCCCAGCTAAGGTAGCGCCCCTGGGCAAACTTCTTGGCATTTTTACACAGGGATTTGCCCTGTCTTTACCCAACAATATCTTTACTAGACAACATTATTGATTAACATCATTATTGGACAACGATTTTTAGTATATCGATAGCATTATTGATTGATAGCATTAATGGGTAGTGAGATAATAATGGATAGCGATTTACCCATCCTATACACAACATTACACCATGAATTTTGGGCGACTTCACCCAGTGTTTACACAGCCTTTTCACCCAGATTATTACACAGCGACCTCATATTTACACAACGATATCTTATTGTTATTCACATAACAATATATTACAACGATGTTATTATGATGTTGATAAATTTCATCCATATTGTTATTTACACAACGATATTTGTGGATCATATGGATCATATAGATACACAACGATATATATTTATCAATAGTTTTATCAACAGACTTAACAATAGATTTATTAATAGACAGTAACATTGTAATAGACAACATTATATTTTGTTGGACACTGTTTTGCATGTGAATGTCAGCGTTTTTGTAGGTGAATGACAGTGTTGTATTATGGGAATGACAACGTTGTGATCACTGTTGTGTGTGATTGCATTTTCATCCAATATATGATTAGACAACGATTTATTAGACAAAGATTTTATTAGATAGTGATTTTATTAGACAACGAATTTAGTTGTTGCTAGACAACACCTTTGTATATAGATGACAACAACTTTATATAATAGACAACAATTTTTATATGTAATAGACCGCAATTTTATATATGATAGACAACATTTCATACGATGACAATGATTTTATATATTTTATAGACATCGATATCATGTGTTTAATAGACAACAATATCATAGGGTTGATAGAGAACATTATCATATGGTTGATAGACAACATTATCCTATATTTTATAGACAACAATATTATGTGTTTAATAGATCGCGATGTTTTTGTTGACCACGAATAGTAATAGATAGAGATATCATTATTAAATAGTGAAATAATTGATAAACATCGATTTAGTAACAAACAAATGGTTAGCAAGGTATCCCTACGTACTGCTAACTTAATTTAATCTGGATTCTTATCTTTTTTTTTTAGATGGTTAGGGTAAAGATCTATTGATTGTTGATTTCTTATTAATAGATAGCATGTTATTGTAGAATGGATTCTCGAGGGAATATTTCCTCAATGGCTAATCGTGTCATTTAATTGATGTATGTTTGCATTAGAATTTGTTGCGCCAGGAATTTAATGTGATTTATGATTGTATAGTAGTCAGATTTCCCTTGCATTTTGTTGACTTGTCGATTGGGTACTTGATATAGTCTTCTTGTATTTCTGATAGTTAATTTGGTCTCCTAGTGCGTTGGATTTTTTCTTGGGTTATTGGTCTAGATATGTTATGTTGCGCTATGGTTACTATCACGCTTATTGCCTTGTGATGGCTTGATTCTTGATTAGGGGATCATTGCGCGCCTTGATGGATAGATGCGAATGATAACCTAATCGGAGTCTTGTGCTTCCTGATGTGGGCGTATTGTTCGTTGTAATTGATGTTGGTACTTGTTTTGTAATGCCTTAATGCGTTTGGTTTTGCACGCTGTAGGGGTTTCTAGTTACTGGTCGTCGAAGCTGTTGTGTCGGGTTGTTGATGTTGACCTTTAGCGTGTAGGCGTTGTCTTGCTTGTGTCGGGCGGGTAGTTGTTTTTATCTGTCTATTGATTATTGCATGTTTCGTCCAGTTGCATGATGTGCTAGTATGCTGAGTCGTCGTTGTTTGTTGCTTGATTTGCGTGTGTTGTGTTCGTCGTCAAGTTGTGTTGTTTAACTGTTGTCGTCGTTGCCTTCTTGCTTAAAATAAAAAAATTGCTTTTGCGTTGAGTCGGTTGTAGTCATAACGATGGGGTTGTTACATATGGTATCAGAGCCGGTTCGACCTGCAACTTGAGATCACTATGGCTTCCGTTGATTTGATATTGATTATAAGGTTGATAATTAATTTGATTTGTATTCGTGCAGGTAATCATGATTAGGGGATGCCGCAGAGGCAGACGATGGGGTGTTAGGGGAGGAGGCATGACGCCCCTAGTAGTATCCATGCCTGAGGAGTCTAACCCCTAGGGAGACGAACAAGTAGTTGTGGGTGATGTGGTTGGGCTGATGAGGTACTTTCAGAGGATGTCTGAAGCACTGATCAACCGTTTGGATAGAGATGAGGCCAGGGCACCGACACCCCCTGAGGGTCCACCGCGCGCTCTGGTCGGTATTGGTAGCATTCATCGCGAACTCGAGAAGGTCAAATTTCCCGAGTTCTTTGGTGCCCCGGACGATGCAAACATTGAGGCATAGTTGGAGAATATGGTGATGTGCTTTTCACTTCGTGATTATACCTCCAACATGAAGGTCCGCATGACAGTCTTTCAACTGAAGGGGAGCGCTCTTTTATGGTGGAAGACGCTCCTGTCGCAATTGAATATGGTTGTCGAAGACGTGTCATGAGAAATGTTTGAGGAACAGTTTCGAGAGAGGTATCTATTAGAGGAATTCATTGAGCGTCAGCTCAACGGGTTCAATGCCTTGCGACAGGGCGACCGTACGGTGCCTGAGTACGAGGCCCGTTTTATGGAGCTGCTTCGGTATGCTTCGCACGAATACCGAGAAACTTAAGGTCAACAGGTTCGTGTTTGGCCTTAATGGCAACATTCGTGCAAAGGTTAGGATTTTGATGCCCAAACCTTACATGATGTTGTCCAAAAAGCCCTCATATCAGAGGAGGAGCTTATCAGTAGGGTTCAAAGCAGGACTCCAGCGAGACCAGCAGGACATGTGTCATCTGGTGCGCAGCAGCATCAGACACTAGCTAGACATTCATCATGATATCGTGGTTTTCATAGAGGATCCACTTTCACTACACCTCGACGACCAACACTTCAGCATCAAACTCCTTACCGAGGACCACAACACCAACAACAGCGTCAACCGCATCAACAACAGTTTAGGCCTATTCAGTAGAACAAACCAGGATTCCAGGTCGGTGGGCCGTTAGCTTCTACTTCGGGTACTGGGGGTACTGGACCGAAGAAAGGATGTTGGACATGTGGGGAGCCACATTACCAGCGTCACTGCCCAGTGGAGAGGACTAGAGCATCTGGATCAGCCGGACCCGCTATTGTGAGAGATTTGGGCAAGGCCCATCAGATCCATGCAGCGGTGAACAACTGTCAAACAGAGCACCAATCGACCGTGCTCGAGATGTCAGGTATCGTCGCTGACCAAACCCTTAGCATTTTGATAGATCTAGGTGCTACTGAAAGTGTTATTTCTGGTGCAGCCCTAAAAAGAATTAAGGTAAAGCCAATTGAACATGATGAGTTTAGCTTTGTAGAAATGGCTTCAGGAGCCAAACAGAAGGTTGGAGGGAAGGTTATGGGTTGTATCCTTAACCTGTGAAAGTTTGTCACTAGGGCCAACCTGTACGTCACAATCTTAGGATCTAATGACGCCGTGATCGATATGGACTGGTTGGAATCGCATGAGGCGATACTCAACTGTAAGACGAAACGGTTGAGCTTGGTCGATGATGAGGGACAGAGACGTGTGATGGTAGGTAGGAACCAGGGAGTTTCCCCGAGGTTCATCTCTTACTTGTAGCTACGGAAGAGCATGCACAAGGGATGTAAGCTTTATGTGATCCTTGCGTTAAATGAGAAGGGAGTAGCAGAAGGTATAGAACAACTTCCGATGGTGAGAGAGCTTGCGGATGTCTTCCCTGAGGAGTTACCTGGGATGTCGTCGGAGAGGGAGTTGGAATTGACCATAGACCTAAAATTGGGAACTGAATCGATAACAAGAACACCTTATCGGATGTCGACCCCGGAGTTACAATAGTTAAGAATGCAACTGAGGGAGTTGTCGGACCTAGTACTTATACGTCCAAGTGTGTCACCGTGGAGTGTGCCTATTATTTTCATACGGAAGAAGGATGGGTCGTGGAGACTTTGCATTGACTATCGTCAATTGAACAAGGAAACAATCAAGAATCAATATCCGTTGCCAAGGATTGATGATCTGTTTAATCAGATGAAAGGCACGATGGTGTTTTCGAAAATCGACTTGATATCAGGGTATCACCAGTTACAGATCAAGGAGGACGACGTCCCTAAGACCGCCTTTAAGACAAGGTTTGGACATTACGAGTTTATCGTTTTACCTTTTGGACTGGCAAACGCCCCTGGGGTATTTATGAGTTTGATGAACGAGGTGTTCCGCGAATACTTGGACAAGTTCGTCCAAGTATTCATTGATGATATTTTGATTTAGTCTCAGACATTGGAGGAGCATGACGAGTACTTACGCTTGGTACTAAAGTGTCTACGAGAGAACAAATTGTATGAGAAATTGTCTAAATGCTCGTTTTATCAATCGAAGATTCACTACTTAGGGCATGTCATCTCTGACGAAGGTATCGCTGTGGATCCAACAAAGGTCGAGGCTATTATGGAATGGCCCGCGCCAACGAATGTCCCCGGAGTGTGTAGCTTCATGGGTTTAGCGGAATACTATCAACGGTTCGTCGAGGGTTTTTCGAAGATAGCAAATCAAATTACGGAATTGCAGAAGAAGAACAAGAAGTTTGTTTGGATCGAGAAATGCGTGGAAGCATTTCGGAGGCTCAAGGAGCTGTTGACAACAACATCGATACTAAAGGTTCCTGACATGGACGTGGACTTCTTGGTATGCACTGACGCATCCAAAGAAGGCTTAGGCGGAGTCTTGATGCAAGACGATCGAGTGATCGCTTACATCTCGAGAAAGTTGAGAAGGCATGAGGAGAACTATGCGACGCACGATTTGGAGTTGTTAGCCATTGTTTATGCTTTGAGAGTTTGGAGACATTACTTGATTGGATGGAAATTCGAACTAAAAACAGACCACTGTGGACTACAACACATCTTTACGCAAAACGACTTGAACGCGCGACAATGACGTTGGTCGGAATTGCTTAGCGAGTATGATTTCGAGATTACTTACATAAAATGAACAATGAACATAGTGGTAGATGCGTTGAGTCGGAGACCACACATCTTGTCATTGATGCCTCTTCAGACGAATATATGTGAAAATATTCTAACCTTACAACGCGACGATGACTGGTACAAAGAGGTCAAGGATTTTAGTGGACAAAACACAATGATGGTGCCAAATTTTGAGGGATTTACTATGGACAACGATGGATTATTGAGATTTAAAAGTCAAATTTACGTACCGCCCAATGACGAGTTGAGGAGTTTGATCCTAAACGAGGCTCACAGAGCAGTGTACATGGCTCACCCCAGAGTCACGAAGATAAGGGCAGACCTTAAACCCTTATTCTTCCGGAAAGGAATGAAGGCGGACATAGTCAACTATGTGGCAAGATGTCTAGAATGTCAACAGGTGAAGGTTGAACATAGACATCTGACATGATTACTACAACCACACGCAATTCCAGAATCGAAATGGGAGGTCATTTCGATGGATTTCATTGTTGGATTGCCACTGACGACAAGAAGACACGACTCGATTTTTGTGGTAGTCGACACTCTGACGAAGAGTGCTCATTTTATTCCTGTGCGTGCGATGTATCAAACCCCTAACATAGCTAGAGTTTTCGTTAGTGAGATTGTGAGGCTGCATGGCATACTTAAGAGGATTATATCCAATAGAGGATTGGTGTTTACAGGACAATTTTGGACTAGTTTCTAAAAGGCCTTGGGAACCCAACTTAACTTTAGTACCGCGTATCACCCAGAGACAGACGGGCAAACCGAACGAACAAACCAAATCTTGGAGGATATGTTGCGTATGTGCGTTATGGACCAACAAAAGCATTGGGAAGAGTTCTTGCCACTGGTAGAGTTTGCGTACAACAACAGTTATCAAAGCACCATTAAGATGGTGCCTTTCGAGTTTTTTTACAGGCGACCGTGTCAGACGCCTTTGAGTTGGGATCGACTTAAGGATAGGGTCCTGGTGGGACCATAAGCAATCCAAGAAATGGAAGATAAAAAGCAAACAATAAGACAAAGGATTAAGGAAGCACAGGATCGACAGAAGAGTTATGTCGATGTGCATCGTGTCGACCGTAGTTACGAAGTTGGCAATCGAGTCTTCTTGCGGGTGAAACTGCATAAGTGTTCAATCAAGTTTGGAAATGGTGCTAAATTCTCTCCTAGGTTCGTGGGACCTTTCGAGACTGTGGAAAAGAAGGGGCTCGTGGCCTATCGACTAGCCTTGCCTAATTCTTTAAAGTGTATGCACGATGTTTTTCATGTATATGTTTTGAGACATTATATTAGTGATCCTACACATGTTATTGACATGAGTTCCTAGTAGGTATCCGACGAGGGTGTGCTCACGGTTGAGCCAATCCGCATCCTGGACCATCGCATTCGACAATTACGACATCGAATAGTAGATCAGGTCAAGGTCCAGTGGGACAACTATAGTCCGCACTCGACGACCTAGGAGGATGCATATAATATGCGCCAACAATTTTCATTTTTGTTTGATAGATAGACTTATGATACTGTGATACACTTTATTTCGACACTTATATACTGTGAAACTTCGAGACGAAGTTTCAACCAAGAGGGGGTGTATGTAACATCTCGCTCTTGCGCGCACTGAGCGAACTTATTTTTTGAGGACACTTATGTGCAAGTGATCTGGGTTATTATACTATTGGTCGTTTTGATTATGATTATGAGCTCTTGTGGATTTGATGATATGTTATTTTGTCGTATATACATAGAAATGTGCTATTAACTGGGTTCTCCTGAGAGTGTAGGACTCTGGACATTGAGGATGCAGAGGCATCGATGGAACCCCTTGGACTCCAGATCGAGTCAGGGAGTGGACTGTTGGGTTTGAATGTTGTTGTGTGACATATGTACATATGATTAGATGTTATGATGATTGATTATTATTGCTGACATGATTTGTTGATGGATGCAGGCTGACTATAGCTTGTCAACCAGACTCACATTTGGAGTAGAGGGGTCACGCACGACAACCAAATACTTTGAGGGAGAGGTGTGGAAACATCCCTGCCACAACCTACTAGCACTCTCGCCTTGGCTCGAATTATATGTTAACGATTACCTAATTCGAGAAGACCCACGATGTCGTGAGGAAAGACTGTGACAGTCGCTCACGATGATTCTAAGCGGTGCACAATAAGCCAGGGGCCTTATTCCTTAGAGGCCCTTAGTCTCTCACAAGATCACCTGGTGGAGTATTGACGCTAGGGGTTTGATGTCTATCAAATTCAGTCAAGAGACGAGTGACACCCTTGGAGCATGTAGTGCGTCTTGAAGGGCACGTCGCGCAAGGAAAATTGAAAGAGGCGAGTGACACCCTTGGAGCACGTAGTGCGTCTTGAAGGGCACGTCGCGCAAGGAAAACAAAAAGAGGTGAGTGACACCCTTGGACCACGTAGTGCGTTCTGAAGGGCACGTCGCGATTTTAACTGGTAAGTGAATAAACCTAGTCGGTCGTAAAATGAATGATGTGATAAGTAAAGTTTAATGACTAATTTTTCCCTTAAGAACTGTCGCCAAGCCTAATGAATTAAAAACCCAGGTCTGAATAGAACCTTAGAACAAAACAAAAACAAAACAAAAAACTACTAGACGTATAATCGGATTAAAGTGGAAATTTTAATTCCCTGAGGTTCTTTTATAAAATTTTAATTCACTAAGATTCTTTTTATAAAATTTCAATTCACTAAGGGTTCTTTTATAACTAATAAGAGAAATTCAAACTTTAATTATTAAAGTTAAAAAAAGAAATTATAATGGAGGATTAAATTCATAAAAAGAGTAAATGGTTGTTTATCTAAACTATTAATTCTGAACTTAGTTATAAAAAGGGGAAACTTAAAAGAAAATGAAACTTAAAGAAAAAGGTGAAACTTAAAAAAAGGGGAAACTTAAAGAAAAAACTAAATGTCTACCTTATTAAGGAATCTAGCCTTTGGAACTTTCTTTTTATGAACTCAACTAGGAATTAAGTAAGGTGTAAGTCATTTAAGAATTGTAAGGGAATTTTGGGACATCAAAGAGCGTTTTTAGGAATGCTCTTGGTGGGTGAGAGAAATATGAATATTTAATTAATTAATAATATAGATTTTCTAGTGCAACTAGGGGATGGGCGACATGTGTATGGGGGAGGTTTTTCTTAATTAAATTTATAAAAAAGAATCTAATAAGAATTTTGAGAAACTAATTACTTGAAAACTCTATAAAAAGGATGACAGAGAAGGAGAATGGATCTCATCTTTTTGCGTAATGTTACGCTGCTGAAATTTTATCTTGATTGAACTTTCTCTTGTGGGAGTTGGGATACCCAGCTCGGGTAACGAGTGGTAGCTCGACCTTGCGAGGCGAGCTGGGTGCTAGCATTATCTGGTATTGTGTGCGTGGCCCCTTTGCGGCTCATGGGGCTCAGGGGGAAGAAGAGTACCCTTAGCACTGACTCAGAGGTACTGGTGAGGTCACATCGGTTGGCAAGCGAGAGCTGGATGGAGCACGCGCGGGACAATGACCTCGGAGCATTCACATTTGGCTAAGGTACGCCTGTTAAAGTTGTTACTTGCAATGAAATTTAATTTACACATGTTTATTTTTTTGTACTCGGTTGAAGATTTCATTGCCATGAACTTTCTTGTACATGCATTCCTACAATACTTGTAATCCCCTTATTGCTTGATTTATTCAGTAAGAACCCTTGCTATCTACTGTATCCTTTATTTAGGAGTTACTGTCTCTTTGCGTGTGGCCAGAATGAGCCCCGGACTCAAAACCCTGTCTGTGTTTTCTTTATTCCTTGATTGTGCTTTTATTTCATTATTTGTTTCTTCACGGAGAAGATCTTGATGCAGATTGTGTTTTTATCCTCTGTTCCATGATCCTTTAAGTTATTAGTCTGTGCCTGAGCAATCGGCCAGGAGTTGAATCGATGGTCGTCACTCCGATGTTTAAAGACTTAGATTCAAATACCTTGTTTTCTTGTGCATGGATAATAATTGTAGGATCATTCTCTGCCCAACAAGGAATTCTCTCACGACGTTTATTCTCTCATGTCCACCATCGTTTGTTTCTTTGCGTTTTCTTGAATGATAATTCTATGCGCTTGATTGATAAATCCTAGCATTTCTGGATGGAAAATCTCTGCGTTTTGATTGATAAATCCCAACGATTTCGAATGGTAAAATCTTTGCGTGTTTGAATGGAAACCCCGGGTGATATCCTTGCATAGACATCATTATCATCTAGACAACATTCTGAATAGACCACATTATTTAATAGACAACGTTTTTACAATTGAAGGACATCGAATTCATGGCCGAGTGTGACTGCGTTGAATGGTTGCAGTGTATAGATTTTTGACAATGAATCTATACATGTCTGTGAAATTATTTATGTCTACGTTTTTTTGATGATATGTCTGCGTTTTTCTTTAATGATACGTCTGCGTTTATTTTAATGATATGGTTGCGAATTTATATATATCTGCGAATTTATTTATGTCTGCGTTTTTTTTGATGATATGTTTGCGATTTTCTTGGCGTTGTTGCCTAGCTAAGGTAGCACCCCTAGGCGAACTTCTTGGCATTTTTGCACAGGGATTTGGCCCGTCTTTACCCAACAATATCTTTATTATACAACATTATTGGACAACGCTTTTTAGTATATCGATAGCATGTTGATAGCATATTGATAGCATTATTGATTGATAACATTAATGGATAGCGAGATAATAATGGATAACGATATAATGGATAGCGATTTACCCAACCCTTACACAACATTACACCACAAATTCCGGGCGACTTCACCCAATGTTTACACAACCTTTTCACCCAGATTATTACACAACGACCTCATATTTACACAACGATATATTATTGTTATTCACACAACGATATTATTATGATGTCGATAAATTTCATCCATATTGCTATTTACACAACGATATTTATGGATCATATGGATCATATAGCTACACAACGATCATATGGATCATATTGTTATTTACACAACGATATATATTTATCAATAGTTTTATCAACAAACTTAACAATAGATTTATTAATAGAGAGTAACATTTTAATAGACATCATCATGTTTTGTTGGACAACATTTTGCATGTGAATGTCAACGTTTTTGTAGGTGAATGACAATATTGTATTATGGGAATGACAACGTTGTGATTACTGCTGTGTATGACTACGTTTTCATCCAATTATGATTAGACAACGATTTTATTAGATAGCGAATTTATTTGTTGCTAGACAACACCTTTATATATAGACGACAACGACTTTATATAATAGACAACAATTTTGATATGTAATAGACTGCAATTTTATATATGATAGACAACATTTCATATGGTGACAACGATTTATATATTTTATAGACAACGATATCATGTGTTTAATATGCATCGATATCATATGGTTGATAGACAACATTATCATATGGTTGATAGACAACATTATCCTATATTTTATAGACAACAATAGTATGTGTTTAATAGACCGCGATGTTGTTGTTGACCGTGAATAGTAATAGACAGAGATATCATTGTTAGTCAGTGAAATAATTGATAAACAACGATTTAGTAACAAACAAATGGTTAGCATGGTATCCCTACGTATTGCTAACTTAATCTAATCTGGATTCTTATCTTTTCTTTTTAGATGGTCAGGGTAAAGATCTGTTGATTGTTGATTTCTTATTAATAGATAACATGTTATTGTAGAATGGATTCTCGAGGAAACATTTCCTCGATGGCTAATCGCTTCCTTTAATTGATGTATGTTTGCATTAGAATTTGTTGCGCCTGGAATTTAATGTGATGTATGATTGTATAGTAGTCAGATTTCCCTTGCGTTTTGTTGACTTGTCGATTGGGTGCTTGATATAGTCTTCTTGTATTTCTGACAGTTAATTTGGTCTCCTAGCGCGTTGAATTTTTTCTTGGGTTATTGGTCTAGATATGTTATGTTGCGCCATGGTTACTTTCATGCCTATCGCCTTGTCACAACGTGATTCCTGATGAGGGGATCATTGCGCGCCCGGATGGATAGATGCGAATGATAACCTGGCCGGAGTTTTGTGCTTCTCGATGTGGGTGTATTGTTCGTTGTAATTGATGTTGGTACTTGGTTTGTAAGGCCTTAATGCGTTTGGTTTTGCGCGCCATAGGGGTTTCTAGTTATTGGTTGTCGAAGTTGTTGTGTCGGATTGTTGATGTTGACCTTTAGCTTGTAGGCGTTGTCTTGCTTGTGTCGGGCGGGTAGTCGTTTTTATCTGTCTATTGATTATCTCATGTTTCGTCCAATTGCATGATGTGCTAGTATGCTGAGTCGTTGTTGTATGTTGCCTGATCTGCGTGTGTTGTGTTTGTCGTCAAGTTGTGTTGTTTAACTATTGTTCTTGTTGCTTTCTTGCTTTAAAAAAAAAAATTCCTTTTGTGTTGAGTCACTTGTAGTCATAATGACGGGGTCGTTACAAAGACCAACCAGGCCTCGTACTCCATTAAACGCTCATGTTTCTGTCTGTAGGAATCCTTAGGCGGATTCAACTCTTACTCTTCCCTGAGTCGCTTCTTGTTGGCGCCCCCCATATTTGTGTACTGCGGTATAATAAAAGACAAAGGGGAAATTTTATAGACTGCCTCGGTCGGCTCGTAATTTTATAGATCGCTTCTGTCTGAGATTGGGTTTAAGGCAGAGAAAGTGTGAAGGAGATGGCGGTGGATGTGGGGCACTGTGCAATTTGCGTTTGTATGGATTCCACTCTTCGTTGTTCACGAATCCAAGGCTTGCAGATCTCCAGGCTGTTGTTCTTGAGCATTAAATTAGTAAATTTTGTTGCTGCGAGCCCCTCCCCTTTAAAAACTTTTTTAAGGATTTCATTATCAATTGGCATTGCTTAAGGAAGTCACAGAAACCTGGAAGTTGCCACTCGAGATAAAGAAGGAACCTAGCAATTGTTGCATTGGAGTTGGTGAAGTCGGTTAAGCAGAAGATGAGGATAAGATACGTGGATGCAGGATATTGGCGGATGGTTAATGAACGGGTGGCAAGTTATTACAGGCGTTGGACAGACGATGAAAGTTGAGCAAAACTTCCCCTATATGACACCTTCGGTGTAATTACCTTTGGGAGTATTATCTTATATTAAAAACCAATTACCTATAACTAAATTTGGGAGTATTATCTTATATCAAAAACCAATTACCTTTGGGAGCATTATCTTATATTTAAAACCAATTACCTTTGGTACATCGTGAAATAGTAAACTCGTTTATTCGTGTGTTAGAGCTCCTTTTATTTGGTACTTGAATATATTGGTATGAGCTTATGAATATATTGGTATGAACTTCTTTCATTCATTTATTAAATAATAATAATGATAATGATAATAATACTAATACTAATAATAATAAATTTTAAATATAGATGAAAAATTAATTAAAAATAAAATAAAATATCATCATAATAATGATGAAAAAGAATGTCGAGAGGTTTTGTTTGAGTAATTGTGCGAGGAGTGTTATCCTTTATGCTATATGAGAGTGGGGTGATGGGAGATATTAGCGAAAGCTTATTAAGCGTTGTATGAGGGTGAGTGTGGGGGTATTAGGGAAAGCTAGATAAACAATGAGAGTGGAGGTGGGGGGAGATATTAGAGAAATGCTATCATTGAGGAAAGCTTAGCTTCATAAGAAATGGGAGGGGGTTATATTAGGCAAAGCTTGATAAACAATGAGGGTGGGGTGGGCTGCGGGTGGTGGAATATATTAGGCAAAGCTTGATAAGCAACGAGGGTGAGGGTGAGGGTGAGGGTGGAGGAATATATTAGGCAAAGCTTGATAAGTAATTATTAAGGAAAACTTATTTTGATAAGCAATGAGGATGATGATGGAGGTGTGAGGAGATATTAGGTGTAGGTGTGGGTGTGGGTGGGGAGAGATATTAAGAAATCTCCCCTCACCCACACCCTCACCTAATAAGCTTGGATGGGGGTAGATATTAGGGAAATCTAGGGAGATATTATGGAAATAAAGGCTAGGGGTGCGGGGATATATTAAGCTTTCCCTAATATCTTTTCCACCCTCACCTAATAAACTTTCCAACTTTCTCTAGTATCTCTCTTCCACTCTCACCCTCATATGAGGGTGTAGTAGGGTGGGGGTCGAGGGGAGATATAAGAGGCGTGGGAAGATATTAGGGAATGCTTATTCCCACTCTCATATAAATCTTAATAAGCTTTCCATAATATGACACCCCACCCTCACCCATAAACTTTCCCTAATATCTTGCCCCATGTTAGGGGAATCTTTTTGGTGGGGGTGGAGGGAGATATTAAGAAAAACTTAATAATTTCATCTTGCTACTCCACTTGACTATCCATATGTTACTCTCGTTCTTTTTGTTTCGTTCGACTTAATACTCCAATTGGAACTCCCCAATAATACTAGTTAGATAAAGAGGAAGGAAAGACTTGTTTCCTGCAAGGAGGAAATAGGCCCTTTAGAAAACAAGCCTACTTATTATCTACCTATTGGCCAACCTCCCTGGATATAACAATTTCTTTTTGTTTCCCACCCAAGCAACCTAAGGAAAATTTAGGTGGGAAAAGGTTTAAATGCATCATAACAGAGGGGTAGCCTAAACCATACTCCTTTTCTTTCTGTCATGCAAAATAAAAAACTATTCCAATTGATTGCCCAATCAATTTCACCTTTGAAACTTACGGGCCATGTGTGGCTCCTTGGGTCATCTCACATGTTTTGAACAGATAATATTTTTCCCACGAGTATAAGCTTTCCCTAATATCTCCCTCCACCCTCACTAATAAGCTTTGTCGTAGTCTAAACGTTTTACATTTTGGTCCTTCTTCGAAGATATTTTTCAGGGATATTTGCCCGAAATCCGACGAGAAATTGTTAGATCCGCAGATTTGAGTGATTGTTTTTGTGTAATTCGAGTGCCCCAAAGGTTTTTCAATTCGTTGAATCCGTTTTTTGCATTAAAAAATGGATTTTAAACAATAAAAAATAGTGATTTCGTGTAGATTTATGTTGCCAGATTCTGGCAAAAAAAGTCAAAACATAAAACAATTAGACAACACCATAAGCTTTTCCTAATATCTTCTCCAATCCTTTAGACTTTAAGGGTGGGTAAAGATATTAGGAAAAACTTATTATACAAAAGTGATAATGAGGGTTGAGGAAAATATTGGGAAAACTTACAAGGCGATGATGAGGATTGGGGAGATACCAGGGAAAACTTAAATATAAACTTTCCTTACTATCTCTCCTCAGGGGTCCCACCAATAAGCTTTCCCTAATATATTTTCTACTTAAAAATTAAAAAAATATTATGAAAAGCTTAATAACTTTAAAGTAAAAATAGAGTGAAGTGGAAAACTTTTTAATATAACTAATATTTTCTCTTAAAAAAAATATTGAAAAAATATTATGAAAAGCTTAATAACTTTAAAATAGAGTGAAGTGAAATACTTTTTAATATAACTATCAACAGGAAGAAGATATTAAGAAAAACTTATTAAATTTTATTCCAATAATTTATGGCAAAAATAAGTGAGAATATTGTATGTAAGTACACTCGGTTATAGGGATCAAAATTGAGGTCTTCATTGTCCTTCAAGAGCCCTTTAGCCTTTCATAGAAGGGCTTAAAATTATTTTCAATGTAAATGAAAATTAAAATAAAATAAAAAAGAATGTTAACAATATTTTTCCCTGTGTCTTAGCAATAACAAAAAGAATGTTAGCAATTTTTTATGTGTCAACTTTTAAAGAAAGAATTGTTATACTTTTTCTATAATACAATCCTATTTTTATGGAGCTCGTGCATGCATGCATATTTTATTTATTAAATCCATAGAGATGGAAAATCAAATTATAAATTCTCTAAATACCAACAACAAAGTTGTAACTTGAAAATTGGGGAATATATTACTGCATATTGTAAGTCAATTTATTTTGTCAATGCAACCCTTAGTTCTTGATCTCTGTTGTACTATAGGTTTGGTATTATTGAATGTGTTTGTTCTACTCTAGGGTTAGTATTATTGTATTATTGAATGTGGTCTTTGTTTTGTTGTTTTGTATTGTTGAATAAATTGATCCGCTCCAGTATGGTGATTGTTTTATTAATTAATATATTTTAATTAATTGCTAATGTTTGTAGTTTGTATATTGATATATTTATTTTGGTTTTAATTGATTATTAATTATGTTTTTAATTTAGTTATTTGTTAATTTATATTTATTTTAGTTCTAGTTAATGAATTAATATCATTATAAGATTTATTTTTAATTAAAAAAATTTAGTCTTTATTTGTCCATTTCATTTCAATTTAAATGTGTAAAAAATTATTATCAAATTATATTGTTTTTTTTATGTGAAAATTCATCATAAACTTTGCTTTGCCATGACCCCACTCATTTCTTCTCCATAATATTGATCGGCCAGGGTTTCTTCTCATCAAGCACAAGTGAATGTTTTATTAATTTAATATATTTTAATTAATTGTTATTATTTGTATTCTATATATTAATATATATATTTTTAGTTTTTCTTGAATATTAATTGTATTTTGGTTTTAATTGATTATTAATTATGTTTTTAATTTAGTTATTTGTTAATTTATATTTATTTTAGTTTTAGTTAATGAATTAATATCATTATAAGATTTATTTTTAATTAACAAAATTTAGTCTTTATCCATTTCATTTCAATTTAAATGTGTAAAAAATTATTATCAAATTATATTGTTTTTTTAATGTGAAAATTCATCAGAAACTTTGCTTTGCCATGACCCCGCTCATTTCTTCTCCATAATAATATTGATCGGGTTTCTTCTCATCAAGCACAAGTGAATGTTTTATTAATTTAATATATTTTAATTAATTGTTATTATTTGTATTCTAGATATTAATATATATATTTTTAGTTTTTCTTGAATATTAATTGTATTTTTTAATTAAATAGTTGATTATTAATTAATATTTTTTTAATTTTAAATGATTATTAATTTTACCTGTTTTACATTTGTTTGAAAAGAATAATGTATTTTAACATATCAATTTAGAAGGACTATTATAAAATTATTCCTTCAGTTTGAAATATAACTCTTCCCTTCAAATTTATATAACTCTTCCCGATCCCTGCCCGGTTACTTACCGAATCTCAGACATCATTTCCATTAAAAAAGACAGCGGACCCCAACCTATCCAGAATTTCGCTTAATTGCTTTTTCCATTCAATTATATACACTGCAGGATAGGATTCTTTCATCATAAAACCTACCCAGAATTGCGCTTAATTGCTTCTTCCATTCATACACAGCGCAGCAGAGGAATCTTTCATCGTAGTTTTAGATCTGATCTACTCAGCTTCGGGTCCTGGGGTTTGGATTGGTCATGGCGAGCAAAGTACCCATTCGGCAGCTTTTCATAGACGGCGAATGGAGAGCCCCTCTCAAGGGAAAACGCCTTCCAGTCATAAATCCCACCACTGAAGAAACCATAGGCATGCTTCTCCTCTCCTCGCTCCTTAACCCTTTAGTTCAGTTCTTGTACCATTGAAGATTTATCTTGAATTCTTGTGCCATTATAGATTTATCGTGAACATATTTTTTTTTCGGATTGGTCTGTCCTCCTTCTTCTTAATACGCTGACTTCAAAGCAAGCCGGTAGATAAAATATCCGGGAAAACTACACACATGCTACCGAGATCAAACAAATTCAACCTTTCGCCATTAAAGGTTACATGTAATGAAATCTGCAAGTAGCGGCCGTGAAGGCCGAGCCAAAGCAGTAAATAATCACATCCATGTAATAACGGTGATATATTTATTACTGTTTAGGTCCATGAGAATGAGCCGGACGTAGGTGATATCTGCCTGAACCCTTTCCACCGTGAGCGGAGAGTTTCGTGGAGACTCGCGGTTGCCCGTTGACACAACTCGCATTGCAGGGCTCAGAATAACAAGATTCTAAGGCAGAGCACTAACGAGTAACTACACATATGATTCCCTGCAACGAGTTTCATTCCCAAAGCCACTTGACCATATAGCTTTATAATTTTAATTTATTATAGTCTCGACAACGAGTTTCATTCCCAAAGCCACTTGACAATATAGCTTTATAATTTTGATTTATTATAGTCTCGACAACGAGTTTCATTCCCAAAGCCACTTGACAATATAGCTTTATAATTTTAATTTATTATAATCTCGACAACGAGTTTCTTTCCCAAAGCCATTTGACAATCAAGCTTTATGATTTTAGTTTATTTATAATCTTGATCTATTTACTCGGGGTACTCGCCTCGACGGAGGTTTTAGTTTTTGGACTCTTGAACTCTATTTATTGGGCATGCCAAGTGGAGCTATGGAATTTTAGTTTTTATGGCGGTAGTTTCGTTAGGGAAATCTCGAGGCATTTAATATCATTGATGATAGTGCTAATGAATCCTATGGCAATGATAATGATAAAAAATGGAGTGTTCAAAATTTTGTACAAACCTTCTTTATGTTGTTGGATTTTTGAGATATCCGAATTGGAGATGGCTATCGATTCGGAATTTTCAACGAATTTTTAACTAATTGTGTTGAGTTAAAATTGGGTAAAACCCGAGGAACGTGATTTCACCGTGCATAGAATTTGAATAAACTTTGCTCATGTTTGAAATTTCTGCTTAATCTGAATAGATTTGTGGTTGAACTCCATAAAAAACCACCTACTAGCTCAAAGTGTTTCGAGCCATGGTGATAGAGAGATGTGGCTTGTCATAATTGCTATTTGATGACCAATGCATATCCTTGGTGGCTCGATTGTTATCTGCTTAATCTGAATAGATTTGTGGTTGAACTCCATAAAAAACCACCTACTAGCTCAAAGTGTTTCGAGTCCATGGTGATAGAGAGATGTGGCTTGTCATAATTGCTATTTGATGACCAATGCATATCCTTGGTGGCTCGATTGTTATCGGGGTCCCACGCAAGAAATTCAAGCATTCCACCAACTAGGCTAGTGCACTGGAATTTCTAGGGACATGGCTTGTCAGGGTGTTGTGTGCGTTGACAAACACAGTGTGTAGGAAAACAAGCTAACGATTTGGCCTCATAGGAACCTTGTGATTCAATTTTTGCTATTATAAAAAGAAAAAAAAAAAAATCACTTTCAAATCATCTGAAATTATAGATTTTGATTGCAAAAATTGATTCAACAGCCTTGAAAACCCTTACAACACCTGGCTTAGGATATGCAATTCCATGAAAATAATTTTTGTCGAATTCAGGTGGAAACTCTTTGATTTGAGCTACCATTTAAACTTTTTTCTTTTAACAGAACTGAGAGAATTTGTGTTCTAAAAGTTCTAGCTGAAGCTAAACAACAACGTTACAAAAACGGATGGCCTTAGATTTCCAAAATAGCTAGCTCATTATTTGCGAAAAATAGAGCATATGAATTTTCACAAAAATAACATCCTAGTATTTCTTTTTTTTCCAAGATAGTGTTTGGGGAAAATCCCTAGGTACTTCCCCTCATTTTGAGGATAGTACCCAGGATAAATCCTAGATTCTGTAGGGCACAAGGTCGTCAACAATGGGGACTGAAAGCCATTACAACAATATGCTCATACTAAGCTCAACATATCATTCACGGGAATAGAACCTGGGTGTGGAGGATAACACTCCAACCCACAACCACATGGACTAGACCCAATTGACAACATCCTAGTATTTCTTACATGTATATATGTTTAAAAAGATGTCTAAGATCCTAATTACCTTACATAACATGAGATTTAACATAAAACATGGTGGTTGTTTGCCTCTTAAAACCCTAGGTTGGTTGGATGAGATTCATGATTTACAATGTCCGTATCTTCAAGCATTTGGTGCACCGTATCATCCTCCTTGAATTCCGGGTGAACAAAGTTTGTAGACATCTTGTAGTTGGAGGTTGCTAATTAAGAACTTTTTCTTAGATTGAGAACCAAATTATTGAGCATGTTGCATTCTACTTTCAGTGTGTCGATTCGTTGTTTTTGTTGAGCTAATATATCCATGACTATGGAGTTTTGTGAGGTGCAATAGTGCAATAATGTTCATTCTCATGCACTTTTGCTATTACTAAAAAAATAGAGGTCCGATTGCATTGAATGGTTTTCTCATGCTGACAAAAAGCTCTACAAATTTCTTGAACTTGCTTGTAATCCATGAGACATATACACATAACAGAATAGGGCTGCCAATTTTTGACAGGAATGTTTTCAGACTGTAGCATAACACTATAAGCCCAAAACACCAGAAAAGTCCCACTGTGCACCCAAGAAGAGAGACACACCAGAAAAACCGCATTGTGCACACAACCAAAGGGAAACACCAGGCTGTGAATCATAGTACCATGCACTGATTTTTTTCAGATAACGCCAAAGTTCAACACTGTACTAAGGTACTAAGAAAGCTTCAATGGTAACAGAAAGCTTAGAATATTCCATATAAAAACTTTTGTATATATGGATCCTTCAATCTATTAACAAACACAAGCACTCGGTGAATCACAGAAAAGCTAACTTAGTTAACTAGACGCTGCAAATGTGTAGCAATATTACAACAGAGTACGAGTTTCCCTTGAATGACATAAGATCTTAGGGTGTACGACTCAAATGGTCCACACTAACAATTGTTTGCAACTCTAAGGCTCACTTACTAAATTTCACAGGTCTATCTCTCACAAGCACGGATCAATCACACAGTGTTGCAACACTCAATAATGTGCTCATTAGCCTCAATCAAGAGAGTTCACTTTCTATGAATAGATATCTAGATGGGTAATCAAATATGACCAAGTTGTTGATCATCATTAACCACTCCATCTAGGCCCATTCCATGAAATTCAGTGTATGTCTTTGAGATCGGCATCAATGCCCAACAAATTGTTGATCAATTTTGGTAATAGGTCGATGATCAAATTTGACCAAGTCATTCCTTCTGCAACAATAAACTACACACCAACAATTTGCGCTTGATCATAAATATTATGCCGCATCAGCGTCCATGCTATGGTATGTTTGTACTTAATTGTCTCTATGCTATTGCATTTATCTTTTCTTTTCACTTCGCAACTTCACACTTCATTGACCCACACTAGCTGTAAATGACGTTCAATGTATGCACCTTTGCTTCTCTGTTTACAATGTGCTTTAATGTGTTTAGCACACTCAGATTTTCCATTATAATTTCCAACACTCCCCATCTAGGTTAGTTCGTGTTTGTGTTTAAATTTGACAAAATATAATTCAGAAAAAATCTCTTGGACTAAATTTGATAAAATTGACCATTAAGTTTGATATATATATATAATTTAACTATATAACCTATATATGTTTTTAATATGCAATATAACTTATATCATATGAAATACTAACTAATGCTTACTGCAAAGCTTTTCTCCGACTTGGTATAAGTCACAGATAGGTTAGGGTTCCTACCAGTTGTATATACAAAATAGCATCTACCTTCCTTGGATCCTCCTTTGCTGATAGATTCAACCCACTTTCTAATGCTGTTGCCAGTGACTTGCAATAAAACATCCTAGATCTCTTTTGCAATTCTTTTGCATATTTTGCTCGAGAGTTAATGATGTTATCCTCCTTTTGCCATACCTCCAATCCAATACAGTGACGCTTAACGCTTAAGACAAATATGATATATCTTATCTCAAAAGCTGCCCATCAATAAAATCAAGGAAAAATGATAGTGTTTCCAAAGTTTTGGGACAAATTAGGATTCTCCATACTAGATAGACCATTTAATAATCCACTTCTACCCATCAATAAAATCAAGGAAAAATGATAGTATTTCCAAAGTTTTGGGACAAATTAGGATTCTCCATACTAGATAGACCATGTAATAATCCACTTCGTGGTTATGACTACTTGGACTTGCAAACCAAAGAGGGCCCATAAGGCATTATATTGAAATTACGAACTATGTTAATACTAAAGAGAGGGAGGATGCAAACACACCAACATGGGATTTGCACTCCAAAGTTTTTTTCCATACTGGCCAAGTTTTTGGTCCAAATAATGCATCATAACCACCTTTATTTCAAATTCTTATCCACGTGGGATTATTCAGAACACACACAATTAGGAGAGTATAATGTGGAAAGAAATTGCATCATAATGATACGATATATCCCACTCTAATAGTATAGCTTGCAATTCTGGACATCATATAGATACCAACCACAAGCCAAAGAGGCCCACAAGGTCATAATTTTGTCTATAAAAGGCCACCAGCCATAATTGGTAGACTTACAAAGATGCATATAAAAGTTTAAAACCCTCATTTTTCTTTGTTTTATATATATATATGGTAGATGAGTTGTAGACAAGCTCTATAGCCATGCCTTAGTTGAGTAGGATTCTGTTTTTGTTGCTTCAAGATAGATAGAATTATTATTTTCTTTCCGAAGGAAAACTGTGCAATTCAAAGGATGCTTCCTCACATTAGTGTATGGCATCCCACATTAGTGTATGGCATCCCTAGTAAATCTGTTGGCATAGATTAGTGTGTCTAACCCAGGGGATTTGAATTGGGCACCTGCTGGAACAGAACTAGTCAAATTCCCAAGAACATTGGCTACAACTGGTTGAGCTCACTACTTGGGACGGCTCGGTAGATAGAATTATATTTGCATTACATCAAAAAATTAAAAATAAACTTCCTGGTTATTTTTGCAACTTGGTGATGCTTCTGTTTGCAATGTGTTTTTCCCGATGATTGATGTATGTTTGCAATCTAGTATTTTGTAAGAGATTTCTGTTTTTCATAAAGCCTATTTTTCCTTTCCAGGTGAAATACCAGCTGCGACTGCAGAAGATGTCGAGATTGCAATTAAGGCTGCACGTGTAGCTTTTACACGAAATAGAGGAAGGGATTGGGCACGCACACCAGGTGCCTTTCGTGCTAAGTATCTGCGTGCTATAGCTGCAAAGGTATTTCAAATTGTCTGTTTGTGAATCTTGAGAACATTGCAAGCTTGCCTTAATCTCTTGTATTATTTTTTGAGAATTATGGAGATTACAGGAACACTGGATTTAGTTATGGTTCTGAGCTGTTTTTTGGTCCTTGCTGTTAAAGTGCATTCGGCCCTTTTTAGGTGTGCCATGATAGTTAGTGATATTGACCATCAAAATTGACAGCTGAGCTGATCAATGTCTGAAGGGCATTGGTGAGACCTAGTTCTTGCAATAAAAAGACAATGAATTGGCCTCACTAGATTGACTAAAAAAAATGGGTCGTGTCTGATATTTGCGACTGGACTCCATTTTTATGAGCTGCGACTTTCATCATATATATGCATACGTGTGTGTGCATATTCAGGCACATAGTGAGCTTGGGTAATAAGGTAACTGATATCAAGGTGTAAACGCTTTAGGGGAAAATCTTTCAAACGTTAGCTATTTTACCAAGAAAATATAAAAAGTGGAGGATGTGAAGAGGTTCTGTGACAATAATGTAGTTAACATCCTAGAGTGGCATTTCTGTAGATAGGTCCTGTTACCGCTCAAACTCTCACTATATGGGAAAGTCTAACCAGAAAGCATGAGAGCTTAGAGGCAATTACTAGGCAAGCCGCTCACTGTCACCTCCACTGTCACCTCGGTAGCCTTGCCCCTCACTTTAGACTAAGGAAAAGAGAATCCTAGCCTAGGGGGTGTCCCTAAAGGTCAATCTAGCCAATTCATTATAGCGTGGGAGTGATCTTAGCTTAGATTGATAACTTATGTGATTAACCCAATGAATCGATTTGCCTTAGGAAGTGTGCAAATAAATTGTTATATCAACCCCAAATTGAAATGTAAACCGCAAGACTTATCACCAGCAACAAGAAAGTATGGGTTTAAGATAAAACCACCAATGTATATTTACTCCAAACTTATACAATAAATGCTGGAAATGATCAAAAGAAATGTGACAACCTTGATACGAATTCGTGCTGGCCGATTTACTTAGTTTTACCACAAGAGAGTTGCTTCCTCCTCAACTCTCTCCTAGTAGCCTCATCCATCCTTCCCTTACCTCTGTCCATTGCCCTTGATCCTTTGCCCCTTGGTTTATTGGGGTCTTGGAGTGAGTGAAGGGAAAGAAATTGATCTTGTCCCTTTCTTCATGAGTTTGTGGTGCCTTTGGAGGCTATTATCTTCAGTCTTTGAGCTTGTGGGAGCAGCCATCATTCCAACTTGATTAGTCTTCTTGTATCTATCCAGATCTGCAGATCTATTGTATCAGGATCATCTTATTATCTAAATAAAGGTCAGATCTGAAGTTGTTGCTATTCCATTGTGTTATATCTCTTGTATCTTGTTATTTGATGTGATTGTTGTCATACTTCTATCATTTGCAGACCATAAAAACTTCACATAACCCTTCTAGCGCAAATCTGGAAGGTGGACCTGCAAACAAACAAAAGACAAGAAAAAAACCCAATAAAAACCTAAGTTTCCAAGCAAGGAACAACTTGGGAACATTACATAGTGAACACCAAGAAAGGTTGAGTTCACTCAAAACATGTCCCAAACAAGTTTGCCAAAAAATAGTTTTGCTGATTTTTTCCCTAAAAATAAGCGCCCTTTTGTATCAGTTGTTGGAGGGTTTCCTTCTGCATATCTATTTTATTATCCAGTTGGGTGTATTTCTTGAAGAAGGGTGCATCATTCCTTAAGGAGGACTTGAGTTGGAAGGCTAGATCTGGAGTTTTGACTGAAGGACAGTTGGCATCATCTTGCAGGGGTTTAGAGACCATCTTCAAGGAAACCGAAATTCTTAGCTTGCTTCAGCCAGACAGGGCGCACTTTGCTAGAGAAGACAATACTCACAGTAATGGAAAGATTTGGGTCTTGGAGATCTTTTGTATTCAGTTTGGGAAGGCTCTTGGAAGTTCATATCTTCATTTTTCTATTGTATTTCGGAAGCATTATCGGCCACTCTCTTTATTCTGCAATATGTATTCCAGATCTGCTCTACTATTGTATGGAGGTTAGCTATCTTTAATAAATAAATTCAGATCTGAGTTTGTGGCCATTTTGTGTGTTATTCCTACTTGTATGTTGTTGTTACTTGTCATTTCTTTCATGAGAACAACTATTGCTGCAAAACACTAAACAACAGAACCTCAGCACACAACAATAAGATAAATCAACAAACTGTTTGACAAAATACCACAACCAGAAAACACAAAACTTCAAATGTTCCAAGCAAAACCTTTGGGAACATTACATTGAGTAAGTGCTCTCATTTTATCTTCTTGATTTTTTTTATGGATGAATGCTAGTGTAATTGTGCTTCTCTAGTGATGGTTGTGCATTCTCTTTATTTCTTCTTGGACAAATCCCTCTCTTCATATCTCTTGGAAGTTACTAGTGGAGTACCTTCCCTTGAACCATCCTGGAGTTTTAGTAATGTACTAGGAGGATCTTCTAGGGTTTGTAGTGACAACCCTAGATATCACCCTAGATTTACTTCAATCTATTCAAGGGAGTCCTTAATTGATCCCATATGCCCCAAAAAATATAGTAGGGTTACCGCCAAAACTAGCAGCCTCTGTAGAGGTGCTTTTGGGGATAAGCACAACACAAGAATTGCACCATTGTCACTTTAGCATCGTTTCCCCTTCACTTTAGTCCAACTCTTTGAAGTCACGGGGGGTATCCCAATCCTTGGAAACAAACCTGTATAGTACCTTTTGGTAGCTCACGATACAGTTCACTTAAAAATACACACCTCAATATATGGTTAGATAGACCAGTGCCAATGAAGTAGCCAAATGCCTTGAGAATATTCAGCCAAGAGTTAGGGCAATAACTACTACAATATAAAGAGGGTTAGGAGCTAATTAGATGAGTGATGAGATCCGAAATAAATATGCTACAACAGAAATATTAATCAACACTATGGTATCACTCTTTGTATGAAGAAACAAGTACCTTTTACTGTGCAAGAGTGAGATTTAATTGCATAAATCAAGAACAAATGATATACATGGGTTAGCCCTTGATTATATGCTGCAAATTGGACTAGCTTGCTGCTGTCCAACAATTCTTGAATCTGATATATGATAAAAAACACAAAATGCAGATTTTGGGTGAGGAAAAGCACCCCAAGAGTGACTAAAAGCACTTGTAATGATAAACCTTGTGTACTTTAGCTAGGGCAATGAATAAACTATGAAAAAACATCCCAATAAAGATTAATTGCAAGTACAAATGGATAATAACCAAGCAATTAGCTCAAATTTGCCAAGAGAGGTAGTGAATTCCCCTAGGGTTTCACCAAAACTCTTCAAAATGAAATTTAACAGCTACGAAGCACTTAAGAGATGAATTTCACTGTTAGAAAATGTTAGGTATCCTTTATAAACAATTCACAAGTGAAATATAAGCTAGGGTAGGGTTAGAATGTACCTTTTAGGGTTGAACGCTAGCTTTAGGGTTTCACCAATTCTGATTTTTACTGCTGTAATTTAATTTCCCGAATTAGTAAATACGTTAAATCTGTTGTTGTTTTGTAGCATCGGGAGGTATTTCCACATTGGCCTTGGTGTCGGGCATATGGAAATAGTTGTTGGCACTCACATTGCATTTTTCATTTTGTGAAAACCCCTTCTATATTGAGCTGGGGCTTGGTTGGGGTTTCACACCCACATGGAGGAATAAACAATTCTAATTTAATGTTGAGTTTAGAAGGGGTTCCTAAACTCACTCATTAGACTCCTATAAAAGGAGAGGCAATGTGAGGAGACATTGTGACATCTCATTGTGACATTATGGAGTTTGGCGCAAGCGAGTGAGCATTTGTGCCAAGGAGATTGGGAGGCAAAATTTCAGCAAGAAAATTCTTCACTTTGACAAATTTGACCTAGGGTTTCTAGACATTCTTTCTCTATTTTTTTTTTCAGCTAAGGAGGAGGCCACATGTGTGAGGCTACACGTGGGAGGAAGAGCAAAAACAAGCCACATGTGTGTTCGTACAGTCCGTACACGTGATGTCCATACAACCTTTCCTTATCACATTGGTGATAAACGATTTGTCTCCACAATTGTATTTTGAACTTTGGGGCCTCAACAAACATTATGACATTGAAATTTATGAAAAAACATGGGTTGAAGATCACGCGACCTTATGAAAATACATGTAGTATTGACTCGAGGGTTGCCCCAGTCCATGGAATTATTAAGGATTTGGAGGTGAGTCTAGAGAAGTTTCAAAACATATATTTCATATGGATGTTGCAGTTATCGACATAACTGACTCATGGGGATTGTTGTTGTCGAATGAATGGGTCAGCAAATTGGGAGGAGGTATTCACGCAGATTTTTCTTATGTCACCATTCCAACCCCGGATGGTGATCTATTTTTCTTACATCCCAAAGCCGTTGTTACGGAACAAATCAGAGACAAAAAAGCCTATCACATTAGGTCCTTATTGTGGATGAAGGAATTGACAACACCCGTTTCTTGTCAAATCCCATCTTCCAAGATGAAGAAAAAATGGATGGATGTTGGACTTTGGAATTTGATGGGGCGCATTCAAGTTCAAGATCAGGTGCTAGAGTAGTTTTGATATAACCTGATAAAGTAACTACCTTTCTCTCATACAAGTTTGAATTTGATTGCACCAACAACATTGCTGAGTACGAGGCCCTCATCTTAGGATGAAATCTTACCATTGATATGAATATCAAGTTCTTGCATGTAAGGGGGGATTTGGATTTGATTGTTTTTCAAATCAAGAAAGATTTTGCTGCCAAGAACCCAAGGTTGAAACAATATAGAAATGCCATCTTGGATGCCATAAGAAACTTTGATGACTTCTCAATTGAAGCTGTTCCTAGAGAAAATAATTTCATGGCAAATGCCTAGGTTGTATCCGCTTCCACTTTACAACTCTACGAAGAAATTTCGCCTTACAAAGTGCATGTCAACTTTAGGCCCTCAATCCCTGACAATTTAGAGCACTGGCAGGTCTTTGATGATGAGAGTCAGATTCTATGTTTCTTCCAGAACAAAGGCGAGTTTTCAGAAACTCAGATAAACTTATTAATTGAGGAAAGAATTATTAAATTTATAGACTTGCCCAATGATTCTTTGTTGAAAGGGATGGCCCCTTTGGAATGAATGTTTGATCAAAATGACATGTACAAAGGAAAGCCGATGAATGACTTAGATGATGAGGTCATGGAGTGTAATATTGGTACTGACGCGTCCCCTAGGATAGTTAAGCTTCGCAAAGGGATGACCCCTGCCGAAAGGAAGGAGTTATTGGCTCGCATCAAAGAATTTAAAGATGTCTTCGCCTGGTCATATGGAGATTTGAAAGCTTATCGAGAAGATGTCATACATGATACAACATGGCATTCCCCTCAAAGAAGGTGCAAAACCATTTAGGCAGAAACTGAGGCAAATCAACTCGAAGATCATGCCCTAGGTTCAGAAAGAGTTGCAAAAAATGGTAGAAGCAGGGATAATTGAACATATCAGGTATTCGTCTTGGATGTCCAACCCTGTAATTATTTGGAGAAAGACTAGCAACATCAGATTGTGTGTTGATTTTAGAAACTTGAATTAGTCATTGCTCAAGGACAGATACCCATTACCAAACATGGAGCATCTATTGCAAAGGGTCATTGGAGCAGAGATGATGTCCATGCTTGATGGTTTTTTAAGATACAACCAAGTGTTGGTTAAGAAAGATGATCAACTTAAAATTGCTTTCACAACTCCATGGGGAACCTATAAGTATTTGAGGATGCCTTTTGGATTGACTAATGTTGGATCTACCTTCCAACGTGCTATGGACTACTCTTTCATGGATTTGAGTGGAAAGCTTATAGAAATCTATTAGGACGATTTGACGACCATCTCCAAGAAAAGAACGCAACATATTCAACACTTACGAATAATTTTCGAGAGGTGTAGGGAGTATGGTATTTCTCTCAACCCCAAGAAATCAATTTTTGGTGTGGATAAAGGAAAACTGTTGGGACATATCATTTCCAAGGGAGGAATCTCAGTTGATCCTTCCAAGATCGAAGCAATCGACAAGATTCCCCTCCCTAAAGACAAGAAGGCCTTGCAGTCTTTCTTTGGAAAAATCGATTTCATAAGAAGGTTCATCTCGAATTTCGTTGAAATTGTTAAACCACTAAACCATTTATTAAAGAAGGATGTTCCTTTCGAATGGGACAACAATGGTAAAAAGGCTTTTCAACATAGGCTTTTCAACATATTAAGGAAGCATTAACAGTCGCTCCTGTCCTAGTGAGCCCAAACTTTACTAAAGACTTCATCATTTTCTCTTTTGCCTCAAAGGATACCATTGCGAGAGTCCTTTTACAAAAAAATGACAAGGGAGGTGAACAACCAATTGCTTTCATGAGGAAGGTGCTAAGGGACTCAAAACTTAACTATACGATTATTGAGAAACATGCATATGCCCTCGTGAAGTCTCTGAAGCACTTTAGGACATACGTTTGGTATTACAAGATTAGAGCTTTTGTTCCTTATCCAACAGTGAAAGATGTTTTGTCCCAACAAGATTGTCTTGGCTCAAGGGGAAAATGGGTGTCATAGATACATGAGTATGACCTAGAAATAAAACCAACCAAAATAATCAAAGGCCAAGGATTGGCCAAGATGTTGGCTGAAAGTAATGAAGAAGCTATTGAGATGGGAGTGTTGACCACCTATTTCGACTAAGGGGTCAACTCCATGTACCATGAAATTATGCACCTGATGGTGCTACCAAGTTGAAGACTTGTCGGTTCTACAAGGCAGTTTTGGCTTTCGGCACGTGTTTTTGTAATTGGAATTTCCGCTCCCCTGCGTGGGATAATAATGTAATGGGTCTGCATGGATCATAGTTTAGGTTAGTTTTCTATGACTTCATCATTAGAGGAGTCCCTTTCATCGAGTGCTTTTTTTTCTCAGGTTATTAATTTGGCCTAACCAACCTTATTAATTTCCCTTGAGTTTTTCACTCCCATAATAATTCTCCAAAGTGGCAAAAGACATTCTAATGGTTGAGCCCTATGGTATCTAGTGTCTAGGAATATTGTAAATGACCATGCTAGACATCTAGAGTTTTGCGGAATTCCGTCGAGTCTAGATAGTTTTTTTAATTTTTTAAAATTACCCAGTTAATGGTAATTTTAATTATTTTTTGATAAAAATTGTAAAAACTAAGTCCTTGGGATTTTGATAGGGGTATTTGTGCTCAAAAGAAATGGAATGAGACCCCCTACACCCTTGGACCAAGTTTCAACTCAATTGGACAAGTTTTGCTAGGTGATTGTCCACAAGGAGTCTAAGTCAGTCTAAAACAACAATTTAATTGCTGGAATTGACAAAGTCAAATTGTCAAATTTTTGTAAAAAGAGCAAATTAATTAGAGAAAGAGTGGGAGAAAGTTCTAAACCTATCCCGAACCTACCCAAACCCCTTTCCTAACCTTTTTACACCCCCTCACTTAGTATCCACGTCATACCACACTCCCTCCGTAGTGAGTTGCGCCCCCCTTGATGAGTAACTCACCCATACTCACGTTTTAATTAAAGTAAACCCCTCCACTCAATAAGGCGCCCTCCTTTGGTTCTAATTTGATGTTGGACTAAGTCTAAAGGTGCCACCTCACCCTCTCACCCATCTACCAAAACCCTAGCATGCTCAAAACCCTAAAAGTGCGCCCCCCTTGAGATGCTCAATGACTCTTAGTTGATGGACACTTGGAGAGCATCCAAGAGGGGTAACTCTTGGCTCCCAAGTATAAATAAAGGCCCTCCCCTCCCCTCCTCATTTCACAGGATCTATCTCAATGCAAGGTTACTTTACACATTTCTCTCCTCTCCTCTCCATTCTCTCCCACTCTTCTCTCTCATTCTTCTTGCTCTCTCTTTCTTTTCTTAAGCTTGGGCAAGTATTTGTCCTAGCTTGCTTCTAATACAAGAAATCTTTGGAGATACATGGTGTGAAGAATCTTCTTGGTTCCATATTGCTTAATGAGGTGATTTTGTTCTAGTTATTTCTTGTTTTCATTTGTTGTAGATCTATAGTAGGGATCCCAAGCAAAGTATTTTGTTTGGGTAGATCTTTTGGTATTTTTATCATAGATCTAGTGAATATATCTTGTAGATTTAACAAAGTATTTTGTTTTATTATATGAATGTGCTCACCCCTTTCTCTTTTTTGTAGCATTGTTTCAAGAAATTTGCAGGTCACCTAAGGGTTTTGAAGATAGATTTCAGATCTAGAAATCTTCCTCATCATCCACTTAAAACCTCTACTATTTTTTGTTCTGATTTTTTGTTCATATTCCTCTATATTTGGGTGGATTTGTGTTCTGAAATAGACCAAAAACAAACATATATACTGCTGGTTTTGTACTATAAATTTCTGGTTTCCACTACCAAAATTTTTCTGCAGATTTTTTGTCATTTCTGCAGCTTTTCCAACAAGTTTACTTGCTGATTTTTTGCAGGTTTGTGACAAAAACGTGGAGGAACAACCCATTTGGGGCCATTTAAAGTCAAGTAAACTCCTCCTAAGCAAGGGTATTGAATACCCCCTTCTTTTTCTCCTTTCTCAAGTTGTAAGCAAGCCCAAGAGAATCTCTAGGGCTTGCATTTCTCAAACAAATTAAAATTTTCGCGTTTTTAATTTCTAGTTTGCGTACACCTAGGAAAGAGTTTGGCCAAGCCAACCATCCTATATCGTAAGGCTAGTTAATTAGTTTTATTTTCAGCATTTTTTTTCATCTCTAGTTTGCCCCACTTGTCCTTAAGACAAGGTTGTGTGGCTAGGATTAGTTGCCTTTCAAGTTCTTTTACTCTTTATTGTTTGCCTACACCTAGGAAAGAGTTTGGCCAAGCCAACTATCCTATATCGTAAGGCTAGGTATTTAGTTGTGGTTTATTGCTTCTAGTGCTTGTGTTTATGGTTTATCTTTAGATCTTAGAAGCTCTTTTCATTTCATTGCTTAAGCGGCGGAGGCATAGTAACTTACTTGTGTTTTTCAAGCAATTCTTTTATTTCCAAGTATTTACCTTGCTTTCAAGTTCAATCACTTAATCTCTTTCAAGCTTAAGCAATTTACTTTACTTTACTTGCAAGCACTTAACTCAACTTAACTTAACTAATTCTTAAGGCTCAATTTACTTTAGATCCATAGGGCTTCAATTTATCTAGTTAATTAGAGCACCTTTAACTGTCCCAACTTTGCCAACAAAAAATGGACTTAAGGAAAAAGGCAGGGGGTGCTAGATCAGGGATGGTCTCACGACACTACGTGTCCCCCTTGTTGGAGTACTTTTGTTCTTTGGATTGACCTGTGGAGCTAGGGTGTGGCCTTGTTTGCCTCACTTCTTGAGCACCTAACAATCTTTTTGGTATAAGCGGGGAGAGTTATAGGGAAGTCACATAGTTTTAGGATTCACACTCTAACTTAATCAACTTAATCAATCCTAAAACATAATCCACCTCAACTTGGTATAACTTCTTAATCTTTTGATGGTTTATGCTTTATAATCTTGTAAGCATTTCACATTAAGTCATCTCACATGCAATTTTTTTGAGCTCTTGTGGATGGTTAACTAGTTTACTTAGAAGTTGCGCATCTTTTGCCCATGGAGCCTTTACTTGCTTTATCTATTGTGCATTTGAAATTGCGCACTTGCTCGTGGAGGCTTTTACTTGCTTTATCCTTAATCACCCCTTGAAGTTGCGCATTTTGTGAAGGCACTTCTTGTTTGGGTTTGCAGTTGTGTTGATGCCATTGAAGACAACCCCTTGAAGTTGTGCATCTTGTGGAGACACTTCATTGTTTGGGTTGTTGGCTTGTTGTGTTGTTGTGATCTTCTCTTGAATACTCTTTCCTTTCCTTGCACAAGTCAAGTCAAGTTAGTTTAATTAGTGCTTGCCTATTTCATTTGTAGATAATTGTTTCATTTATTTGTATCTAATTCAATTGTTGTGTAAAGTAATTCTTTTGTATCTAGTTGTAAACCTTGTAAAGTCTTTCTTTCTAACTTTTGTAACTCTAGTTGACTCCTTGCCCAACCTTAGGCACTAGAATTAGTTGACTTAGGAAAAGAGATGCTTCTCATTTGAAATATTGCACTTTGCATTGTTGACTCTCATATAGGCTAGATTTCCCCCCAATCTTTAATCAATTAAAATTAACTCCTAGACATAATCTTTTAACTCACATTGTAACTAGGGTCTACCCCCCTTGGCTTCCCTAGGAGTAAGCCTAGACGAAAGAAGTTCAAGTCGAGGTGACAGTGGGCTTGAACTTAGACATTGTGTCTCCGAGGACACACTAAGTGGATCAGACTTAGTCCACGTTAGCAAGTGTGTATAAGGACAGCAACAAGGAGGAAAGGAATAGGTTAATGTTGTCTTAAGTGAACTTGAGGAAAATGAATGGTATTCATATATCATTTATTATTTGAAGAATCTTACGTGCCCTGATCACGTAGTGGATCATAAGAGAAGAGCTCCAAGGCTCAAAGCCATGAAGTATGCTTGACGCAAGATGGTCTTGGATGGAGAAATCCTGATGGAGTGATCCTCAGATGTGTGAATAAAGGGGAAGCAAATAAGTTGATTTCAGAGCTTCATTTGGTCACTTTGCCGCCCGTACCACGACTCACAAAATCCCGAGGGAAGGTTACTATTGGCCGACTATATTTTTTGATACGCACCGGCATGTCAGATCTTGTCAGCCATGTCAATTCTTTTCAGGAAAACAACGACTACCTACCCTTACTTTGAAACTGGTGGTGGTTGAAGCACCTTTTCAGCAGTGGGGGTTGGATTTTATTGGTGATTTTAAGGACAACTCCAGTAATGGTTACCGATGGGTTTTAACTGCTACAAATTATTTTACTCGATGGGTGGAAGGCTACTGGAAGCCATCCCAACAAAGAGGGCAACAAAAGAAGTGGTAATGAACTTCCTTGAAAAGAGAATAATTACTAGGTTTGGTGTTCCTGCCAATATTACTACTGATAATGCCAAGGCTTTCAGTTCAGTGGGTTGAATGAATTTTGTTTTAAGTATGGGATTGTTTTGTTACATTCCTCAAACTATTACCCTCAGGGAAACGGGCTTGTAGAGTCCAACAACAAGAACATCATGAACATTGTGAAAACGATCGTTGGAGATAATAAAAAGAGTTGGGATGGCAGAATTAAATACGCTCTTTGGGCGGATCGCACGACAAAAGACCCAATTTGAATTAGTTTATGGGATGGAAGTGAGATTGCCAGTAAATCTCTAGATTCCAGCTTTGCAGATAACTCAACATTTCTCTACTGATAAAGAATCATTACAAGGAAGGATTGATCAACTCATAGAATTGGATGAGTCCAGAAGAATGGCGTTCGATCAAATGGAAAGAAATCAAGACAAAGTTAAAGGAACTTTTGATCGCAAAGCAAGACAAAGGGATTTTAAGGAAGGAGATTTTATCTTGATGTGGGACAAGAGAAGGGAGAAACCAAGGATGCATCAAAAGTTTGATAGTTTGTGGCTAGGACCTTACCAAATCAAGGAAAGATCTGGGGTTGATTCTTTTTACTTAGCCACTGCCGAGGCGAGAAGAATGCCATTACCTGTGAATGGGTCTCTCCTCAAGCCCTATTTCTCCAAAGAGACCTTCTTTCGACGGGCCTTGGGCCCCAGGTAAGTAGGTAGGTCATTTTTCATTTTGTATTGCATTTGTATCATATCTCGCATATTCATGTAATGGTAGAGTAGTTGCATTTGCATTTCATATTGCGTTTCTTGCATTTCTGCATAGTACTTATGATGCATTTGCTCGAGTCATTGCATGTTAGTTAGAAGTTTTTGAAAAATGCAAAATTTTCTTTTTAAGAAATAGTTGAAGTTTTCAAGTTTTGATTATATGAACAAAGGGTGAGCAAGCCACCCCTTGATTCTCTAATGTCTTGCTTGAGTATCTGTAGGCACCAGTCTTACCAAGAGATTCTGAGGTTCTCATACACTCTACGACGTGCATATGTCCCCATGTAGGAGCCAGATATTACCCCCCAGGCTAGGGGTAACTAAGGAGGTGATGTCTTGAGGCCCGCAGGTAGAAGACATGGAGTGTCGAGAGACAGATGACCAACTGAGCCCACGTTGAGCAGACAAAGCCCCTCCTCTTCACCACACATCACCATTCAGGGACAACAACATAGCAACGTCCACCACACCAACTTGGTCCAGAAAGGACAACGGGTCTTGCTTCATGAGGTAACAAGTCCGGTCTCGTGGTAAGTGTCATTTTAATAATTGAAGCATTTGAGCATGTTGAAAATAGTCCTTTCTTGATTATGAGAATGTTTGCTTGGAAATTATACCTTTTGCCACATTTCACCTTGGTGGTTGACATGGTTTCCTAGTAAGTGGGACACCCTCGGGAAAAGGTTTGCTACTGGGGGGTCTCTTTGAAGGGTCATCGTACCATTCCCGCACATACTTATCACTTTTCACATATTTTCCCCTCCGTTTCCTCATCCTTTGGGTTTTTGGGCTCATTGACCCCAAGAAGGGCTTGTACCTAATTTCATGGGAAGAAGGGGCTACAGGCTTAGAGGTGATGTAGCTGACAAAAGTCAAAAGCCATAAATTATCCTTCTAGATGCTCTCCCTAAGGTCCCGAGAGAAATGAAATGCTTCTCCATAAAAAATGAAGGACCTTTTAAAAAAAAGAAAAGACAATTAATAAATGTCTCGCTTGTTGGGGGAATGCATTTGCGGTGTCTTTTAATTTCCAGTGCATGTGGCACTCAATGTGTTCCTAACTTCAATTGGCATTGCGATGCTCTTTACTTTCCATTGCACATAGCACTCAATGTTCGGACCATAATAAATTAATGGCAAATAAAAGGGCTTGGAAAAAGGTTGCATTGCAAATGAGGGATGCAACACACCCTCCACAACGGCACCCATAAATGAGACAATATGAGCCCTTGATATGTCAAGAACCCCATGCCCAAAAGCCATACCCCATCCACCTCATATTCACTACATGACTTAGAGAAACTCTTCTTGGGAAACACTCCTTGACTTGGGGATTGGCCTACCCAATAGGGCACCATGACAACCCGCCCATACTTAAATTTGACAAATTTTATAAGGTCTTTGAGCATTTGTTTAGTTTGAAAAGGGGGGATTTAATGCACATGTTTGGGTGGTTCTTTTATTAAATGTGGCTTACTTGGCATGATACATGTGACTTGTGGACCCTGTTGAGTGAAAATATTGTCGTTTAATTTCGTCGTAGTAATTGTCCAACCATTTAATTTGTCAATCCGAGGTTCGTAGGCTTACGAAGCACATGCACTATATATGCAGGATTAGGCACCTAACTTCTAATGAAAATTCAATCAAAACCTGACTCTTGCATTCCACTTAATAAGACTTAGTTGTTGTAGGCATGAAAACACTAGCTCCCCTTCAGGAGGCCTTCTCGGAATGTTTCAAATAACCCATCAACAATCAAGATCATCAAGTAAACACTCACGCATTGAAAATAAATAAACTTAAAAAGGCTTAGTTGTTGTAGGAAAGAAAACACTAGCTCCCATTCAGGAGATCTTCTCAGAATGTTTCACAAAACCTATCAACAATCCAGATCATCAAATAAACACTCATGCATTGAAAATAAATAAGCTTAAAAGGCTTAGTTGTTGTAGGCATGAAAACACTAGCTCCCATTCAGGAGGCCTTCTCGGAATGTTTCACAAAACCTATCAACAATCAAGATCATCAAATAAACACTCATGCATTGAAAATAAATAAGCTTAAAAGGCTTAGTTGTTGTAGGCATGAAAACACTAGCTCCCATTCAGGAGGCCTTCTCGGAATGTTTCACAAAACCTATCAACAATCAAGATCATAAAAACAATAAAGCATATAAACCTATTCAAAGTAAAAAGAAAATGC
>ML789204.1:0-27400 GCA_009831015.1 Picea engelmannii
TTTTGTTGGCCTAAACTCCATGTCATACTCTTGGATTCTGGACACCCATTTTCCTTTGATGCCCAAACAATCCTACTGGGTCAAAATGTCCTTAACAACTGCATATGGAACATATGCTATAATCCTGGAATACCCCACACAACTCCTGAAATTCTTCAAAGATTGAACCAGAGCATATGCTTGTTTCTCCATGATGGTGTACTTCAACTCTGAATCTTGGAGCACCTTACTCATAAATGCTATGAACTGTTCCATGTTTTGATCATTCTTCTGTAATAATACATCTACAACAGTATTCTCCTATGCGAATGAGAAAATCTGAAAATCGTTAGCATAATCTAGGCTTATGAACATGGGTGATGATACAATGGCTTCCTTAATCATTCTGAAAGCCTCCTTGCTTTCGTCATTCCAGTTGAAGTCCTAATCTTTCTTCATCAGGTTAGATATAAGTTTTGTAATTTCTGTAAAGTTAGGTATAAATCTCCTGATGAAGTTGATCTTTTCAAAGAAAGATTGCATTGCTTTCTTGCTTCCTGGTAGGGGAATCTATTGAATGGTTTCTATCCTTGAAGTGTCAAACTTAACTCCTTCCTTAGAAATGACGTTATCGAGGAGCTTTCCTTCGTCAACTTCGAAGACAAACTTCTTTGGGTTTAATGATATCCCATATTTTTTGCATCTTTCAAATACTCACCTAAAATGCTGCACATGATCACTTCTGTCTTTGGAAAATATTGTCAAATTGTCTTGATATATTTCAATTATCTTCCTAATTAAATCCCTGAAGGCAAAATCCATTGCTCTCCGAAAATTAGATTCCACATTCATTAACCCAAATGTTCTCCATGGGGTAGTGAAAGCTGTCTTGTGTCGATCTTCTTCCTTTACCAACACTTGGTTATATCCCAAGAATCCATCTAACATGGACAACATACTCAATCTTGTGACCCTCTGCAACAGATTCTCCATATTAGGCAACATGTAGTTATCATTTAGAGACAACTGATTCAGGTTCCAAAAATCCATAGACAATCTGATTTCTCCATTCTTTGTCACTACCCCCAAGTTAGCAACCCAAGACGAATGCCTCCGTCATCTTCTACAACTCTTTTTGGATAATGGAGGCCAACTTTGAATTTATCCATTTCAATCTATGTTTAAATGGTTTGGCATCTTCCTTTAAAGGAATACTATGTTGGATGATGTCCCCCTTATACGTCTTCAGATCTTCATATGGCCAAGTGAAAACATCTCGATATTCCCTGATCAAGTTCTCTATTTGCTTCCTCTTTCCTCTTCTGAAATTTCTTTCAATTCTGATAAGCTTAGGACTTGCTTCTGAGCCTATGTTTATTTCTATGCTGTCTTCTGGTTTACTTGCCTCTTTCTTCTTCTTGTACATGTCATGCCTGTCGAAAATCATTTCCAAAGGAACAAGACCCTTAGTAAATTTTTATCTTTCAGCTCCTTAATCTCGAGACTTTCATCATCTTGGCCTCTCCAATCCACTTGATACTGTGAAAAACTCCTGCAGGTTATTCATAAATCTTATTATTTGTGAATCATCATTGAATTCTTGCAATGTTCAAAATTATTTGACATTAAAGGTTGGAAGACATTCTCTATCTTAGTTTCTTTTGAAATAATGCTGTCACATGGCTGAAGAGTAGCAATAGCTACCTCCAAAGCCAAATCATCACATATTCATCACATATTCTGCTCCCTCGGGACCTCCTTAATAGAAAAGGCGTTAAAAAGTTGTGTGTCCTACACTGCATGCCTGTACGGTTTCAACCTATCATTCTTTGCTGCATACATGTTCTTCAATTGTAATACCACAAGATCTGAATCTCCTATAACTTTTAACACCTTTATAACCATATCTGAATTTGAGTCCAGAAGCAAATCTTCATACCCCACCACATTGTTAGTGGACTTGAATTCCAAACTATAAGGAAAGCTTGTGGTATCACCCTAAGGAGATGTGAAAACGATACATGCACCTGCACCCATCCTAGAGTGACCCCATAAATGTGCATCTTCCAGTGCTTCACACTCTTCACCTCTGATTTTTTTGTCTCGATCTCTGGAACCAGAGAATGTGGCAAGATAACATAATTCCCAGACTCATCATCCATTGTGTAAATAAACTCATTAATAGGTTCATTTGGATCTTCTATGTGGTTCCTTCTGGGATGTTCTCTATGTAAGGTAACAAAAGTATTTTTACAAGTTGGGATAGTGGCATAAGATAGATCCATCTGTAAACTACCACCCAAGCTAGCAGCAGCCCACTTTCTTGACAACAACATGCCCCAAGAATCAGGGGCATCGATGACAATCACATCTTAACATGGAGGTATCTGGATACACTGCCAACTTAACTGAAAGATCTTTTATTAGGCCCAACACCTTGATCTCTCTCAAATCAATGGCACACACATTTCTATATGGCCGAGTAGTCTTGAGTCCCAATTGGTTCATACCCTTAAGTGGCATAACATTAGTTGATGCACCCGAATCTATCATGCAATTGGGCAACAACATGTCATTCACCAAAAGAGAGATGGAAAAAACATTGTGACTACCATTCTTCCTTGGTTCATTGTCTGCAATATTATAGGATCATCCTTAGCAACTTCAGTAACTTCTTCAAAGCCTAAGAATTTCTCAAGCTTTTCTTTAGCAGTTCGAGAAAAGGAACAGATACATGTGCTTTCATCAAGTATTGGGTTAAATTGATGCTCACATTTCTACATGTACTCCCTCAAAGTCTTGCTTTTTCCTTTAATCTGCTTCATTTGGTCCTCGGATACATTAGAAGCCTTTGCCATGACGTTATTGATGACATCCCTTCCTTCACCTACAAAATTCAGTGTCAACCCCGCTTGATTCTTCATTGCTTTCTTCTCTTGATTGTCTTAAAATATCTTTGGCAAAAGGGCATGAATCTTGGTCTTGAGCATCTTCAGAAGCATTGCACCAAGGCAATGCTTCGTGATCAACCACATTATTTCTCTTTAAAGGAACCGAGATTCTCTGATTCTGATTCTGGTTCTGATTAGGATTCTGAGGACCTCTCGGCCTACCCCATCCACCATTTCCAGTTGTACCAATCTGTTTTGCATCGCAGCATTTTGTTGTGTGAAACTGGATTCTATGCTCTTTATAGCTTCTGTTAAGGCAGAGATGGGATTGGGAGCTGACTCAGTTTTATTTACTTCCCTGGATGTTATTTTATTTCCGAGGGGATGGGATCTGGAAGAACTGGGTTGATTTGCTTTACCTGCTACTGTCACATTTTTCTCAATTTTTATTGCCGACTCTTGGGCTACCTTGAGGTTTTTGGGATCCTTTTGACTCAACTGAAAATCAAGTTCTCTATCATTAGAGTTCTAGATTAAGGCAGATCTAATCCATTATTCAGTGCAGGTGGGATAGATTGAACATGCTGTTACAAATGACAACCCATATCCCACATTAGAGTTCTAGATAAAGGCAGATCTAATCCATTATTCAGTGCAGGTGGGATAGAATGAACATGCTGTTACAAATGACAACACATACCTATAATCATAAATGTTATATAGAGGGACTTGGGAGAGTGCCTTTTCCAGGTCTCTCTAGTAGTAGTTTCTATTGACTTGTAGAGGTCAGTATATGAGACTTCTGACAACATGTGCAGGGTGAGATTTGTCATTCGAAGGAGGGATCCCACATTAGAGTTCTAGATAAAGCAGATCCAATCCATTATTTGGTGCAGGTGGTACAAAATGAATACGCTGTTAATGATTAATGATATGTAGATTGGCCTGGGAAAGTGTCTTCCTATGTATTATTGAAAGGTAAAGGAGGGTTTGTTGTTGACGAGGATCAGGTGTTTTGGCGAAAATTCTAATCATCTGCAAAATTCAGTGGCTTCTATACGTTGTTGACCTGTGAGAGAATCGGTTGACCAAATACCAGGATAACTTGACTGGATGGTGGAAGATTGCACAGGGATTGAACTTCAGTTATAGGACAACTTACTGTCTCAGACTGCTATTTTTTATTTGCTAAGAGAAACTGTTTCACTTGTAGCTTCATCCACTATGCTGGCAGGAGAAAACACTTCTCTAGGAAAGTAGAGAAGGAACCAGATGTCCAACAGATTGGTGATGAGGAAGGTGTAGAGTTGATGCAAGGCATTGTTGGGGTTTTCCACTAAGCGTCTTTAATGACCCAGGTGAGTCCAACAATGATAATGTGGGTGGCAGCGGTATCTATGATGCTGAATAATCATTGTAATGCCTGGCAATGAACGGTCAAGAATATGCTATTTAGGCCGGACCAGTAGTTGCTTATTATCATCACCATTTAGATCGTAATAATATATCAACATATTATTTTATTTTGATTTCGTTTTCCTAATGAGAAAATCCTTGTGATTCACTGATTTTGAGTGAGTTTCTCTATTTCATGATCCATCAATTGAATTGTCTAAATATATGCTGTGATGTAATTTATAATTTGTACTAATTTAATTAATGCATTTTCAGTGTGTGCGTGAGTGTGCGATTTTTATGAATGCATAATTAAGATAGATAGATTATCCATCTTATCCATTTCAACCACTGTCAAGTTTTGCAGCTTTTGGCACCCTTCACCGAAGAGGGTTGAGATTGATAGACATGATTTGTTTCTATGTTATTTTCAGAAATATTAGATGGCCTCTCCTTTTTTCTCATTTCAGTATCTGCCATTCTAATTCTGGTCCTATCTTCACTTTTCTAGTCTCACTTTGGGCGAGATTGATCATTATTGATCCACTGTAATGTTTGATTTTCATGTAGCTTAAGGAGGCTAAGGAGGCAGAACAAAAATCATTGCAAGAGTCAGAAAGGCTGGAGAAGGAAATTCTTAAGATTCAAGAATTGAAGGTCAGCATTCTCAGCTGTAATATCATTGAAATTGAATTTTTAGACTTGTGTTGTTACTGGTACAAGGCTAGTTTAAATCCCTTGCTTTACTTTTGATGTATTTTGGTTTATTTTTAGCTGTTTTAACTACTACTTTATCTCAACTATTAATCATTTGAATCCCTTTCTAACTACAGAAGAAAATCACCACCATGACTGCGGATGAGTATTTTGCGGAGTATCCAGAGCTCAAAGCAAGGTTTGATGAAGAAATGAAAAATGATAACTGGGGATATTAATCAGGAGACGAGTTTTAGTAGCGTTCACTTCAATAAATAATGTCACGTTGGTGGCATTTAGTATTCAGATTTTGTTTTCTTGAAGCCCCAAAAATTGGAGCAGACCTTTGTGTTTGTACCAGGAGACTGCTCCTTTTGATTGGTCAATGCCATGTGAAATGTAGTATCTTCTCAAAAGAATACTGTAGCGTCTTGACATTCCAAGGCAGTTACTGATTTATGTGAACTTCAATCAAATAGTATGCCACAGGTGTCTTCAAAATTATGCCTGTCTCATAACTGAAGAAGTTAAAATTGAGTAAAACTTTACAGTTGAAAACATTCTTGGTTTCTTGAAGACTGTATCTTGTGCCTGGACGTTATACAGCAATGTTAAGCTTGCTTGGGTTTTTAAATGAATGATTCTAGGCTGGAAGACATTGTTTTTTGTTTTCCTAACACCACAAACTGTGATTGGAAGCTATAAAATGCGTAACATTATTTATAAATTGGCATACGCTATATATGTCGACTTTTGGAAATTGGCATAACAATTCCAAAGTTTTCTTATGACTACTGTTCCGTTTTCTAAGTTTTCCTAATGACTCTCATGCCTCCAAGTCATTTCAAATGTCTTTTTTGGGTATATCCAATGTTCAAATGTCTTTTTTGAAAAAATAAGCCACTGATTCAAAGACTTTTTTAAAACCCTTGATTATCTAACTATTTGTCTGATCAAGTATCAAGTCTAGTTTCAGTTGAGATTCCATTAAGTACTTCTGCCAATAGTAGATATCAGAGTTCTGTAGTAGACACTGTTTGGATAACGTGTCAGTTGCAATGTTGTGTTCTTTGTATATGTGAGCAAAAGTGATCAATGCAAACTGTGATTTATGCTCTTTTTGTATGGCCAGAGGCTGAAGAGTAATATCTTGAATCTGTTGATCCTCATTCATCCACTGAATCACGAGCATCAAATCACCATAAATTTGCAACCTTTTGAGTCCTTTTGCTCTTGCCAATGTCATTAATGATCTAAGAGCCATAAGCTTAGCATAATTATTAGATCCAATGCCCATACATGCCTTAAACTTATAGTAGTGCCTCTTCTCCAGAAATAAAAGCCTCTCTAGACTACTTTTATGATCATTACCTTGATAGGCTCCATCAAAGACACCCCAGGGTAATGACTTATCGACCTGAAAGACTACCTGCTGTTGAGTAATCTGACTTTTAGAATATGTTTTTAGAACTTGAAATATAGCATCAACTTAAGCAGAAACTTGAAATGAAGGGGCGATTCCATTTTCAAACAAAAGGAAACTATCACAACTTCTCGTGTACTTTTTAGCATGTTGAAAGAGGGCAAGACAATAATATCCTAGGTGCGAAATTTTGTTGGCAGTCCTTTTGTCAAAGTGCCTCTCACAATGTTCATCATGACATCTTTTAGGATGCCATAGGCCTCATCCTCCCAAACACACCACTAGATAATGAGGTCCGGTTTTGTGCAGAAGAGGTGTCCTTGAACCCATGAGTACATGGCACTTTGTTTGTGCAGAAGAGGTGTCCTTGAACCGACGAGTACATGGCACTTTGTTTGATGATTCTTTTGCATTCCTTTGATCAGAGATGCTTCAGAAGCTTTCCCGCTACCAAGTAGTTTGCAATATTTTAAATCCACGACGTGTTAATAGATACAACAAACAAATGTTCTTAAAAAAAGACATTATCAACATGAATGTCATCTCCATCATTGGTGAGCCTAGAAAAAAAGTCGGAAACAACATTTTCCTTCCTTGACTTATCAAGGATGGTGATGTCAAACTCTTGTAGAAACAAAAACCATCTTGTAACTCTACCATTAGTAATAGGTTTATTCATCAAATAATGGATGACAAAGTGGTCAGTATGCACAAATATAGGATAGCCTATTATATAATGGCAATTTATTAGTAGTATGGACAACATCATGAAACTTCTTTTCATTTACGATATAGTTTAATTCAGCAGGAATAAGTTTTTTCAGGATGAAGTAGATGGCATATGGTTGTTGATCTTCCTTTTACCCAAGCATTGCACCAATAGTTGTATCAAAGGCATATGTGGAACTGTGAAAAGGTAAGGATCTGTTTGGTCCTCTTAATACAAAGGCTACTAATAATGTTTCCTTACGATTTTAAAAAGCAAGTTGACACTAATCACTCCAATGAAAATCCACATCTTTAGAAAGCAACTTAAGCCATGTAGATATTATATTTGTAAAATTAGCAATGGAACGTCGGTAATAACCAACATGTCCTGGAAAATTGTGTACATTTTTTGTGTTTTGTGGACAAGGAGGTTAGAAATTACCTCAATTTTCGCTAGATACCTAAATACTTGAAGGAGATATATGATGGTCAATAACAATTCCTTCGGTCAATGACATGTGGCACTTCTCACGACTAAGAGAAATATTTATTTTTGACACTGTATGAGAGCTTTCTCTAGGTTATCCATGGCTTCCTTGAAAGTGTTGTTGTACATAGTAAAACAATCCATGTAAAACTCTACACAAGCATGAAAATCTAAAAAGATACCTAGGACAACCCGTTGGAAAGTAGCAAGGGCATTGCACAATCTAATAGGTAATACTTTCATAAGCATAGGTTCCCCATGGGCAAATGATGATTGTATTATCTTGGTCATCCGAGGAAATCTAAATTTGGTTGTATCCACTGAGCCCATCAAGGAAGGAAAATGAATTTTTACGAGCCAAGGTGTCAAGGACTTGATCGATGAATGGGAGAGGAAAATGGTCCTTTAAAGTGGCTTTATTTAATTCTTTATAGACAATGCAAGTGTGCCACTTACCCTTTTTCTTGGATACTATTACCAATGGTTGTTAGATTTTCTTAAATTTTCAGAGCAATAGATTTACTAGTGTATTTAGATCTCCTTTCACATTTAACAACCATATACTGAAAATATGAGCAATATAAGTACAAAAAGACATAGATTTATCCTGGGAAAACCCCAAACTCGGGAAAAAACCCAGCCAACCTTTGTTAGATAGATTCTTTCTGATAATACATTCAAACCATGAACAAGCTCTTCTTCACAAGAGCAAATTGATAATGAAGAAACCTTGATACATGACTAGCGCACCAAACAAGGGTAGTGCACCAAACAACGACAACACCATAAAAAACTAGCGCACCTCTTCCCAGAGATAACGCACAAGAGAAACCACCAAGAATAACCAAGACAACCCTAGTTGCTGCAGTAGCTGCGTCTTCTCCTTTCCTCAGACTTGCGCCTTCTTCTTGAGTGAGATAGTTGAGTGAGTGAGTGACAAAAGAGCAAGGCGTCATCTTATTTATAGTCTTCAAGTCAATTTAGCTGGGGTCGACTTCTCTTTTGGGAAATTCTATTTCTCCTTTATCTTTTCTTGTGAGCTGACTTCTCTTCTTGGAAATTCCATTTCCTCTTTATTCTTTTCGCGTGGGTCGACTTCTCTTCTGGGGTGTTCTTCAAGTGTTTAATGGTCTTCCTTTGACTTCTAGAATCTTCTTCTTCTCTAAGAAAGGTTGTCCAAGACAGAATACCTCTCGCTGCTACCAAAGCATCAACACTCCCTCTTAGCTAGGGAGGTTTTCTTCCAAGATGTTTTCTTCCAAGATGTTTTCTTTTAGTAGTCCCAAGACTACCACCATAGTCTTACGACTACGTTGCAAGCATCTAGTAGCCCCAAGGCTACTAAGATAGTCTCACGACTATGCCATCCAGTAGTACAAGACCACTGCCATAGTCTCACGACTAGAATCTAGTAGTCAGAAGATCACCACCATAATCTCATGACTACGAATCTAGTAGCATAGCTACCACAATAGTCTCCACGACTACGAATCTAGTAGCACAAAGCTACCACCATAGTCTCCATGACTACACTATGAGCATCTAGTAGTACAAGACTACGACCATAGTCTCTATGACTATGCTATGATGTTTCTCCTCTCCTAGTAGTCCCATTCACACCTAGCCACTTCACATGGCGTAGGCAAGACTTGTACCAGGTTACATTTTTACTCCCTCGGTCACTTCACATGATCGATCCGGGAAACCCTTGGCCAGAGGGAGAGCTCGTTGGAGGAGAAACATCACACCTCCCTCTTAATGAGGGTGAACATTCTGCATCACACCAAGCATGTCTCTGAAGCACTCATACTTCACTCTAGACAGAGGCTTGGTGAGAATGTCCGCTATCTGCTCATATGTGGATATGTACCAAAGCTCCATTGCTCCTCTCTGCACCATGTCTTGGATGTAATGGTATTTGATCTCTATATGCTTTGACTTGTCATGAAAGACTGGATTCTATGAAAGATTTACACAATTTTGATTATCAGAATATATCAAAGTTGGCTCCAACTCTAGATCAAATAACCATGCAAGCAACTTTCGAAGCCACATTGCTCCACGGCTTGCAAAAATGGCTGCAATATACTCTACCTTTGATGTACTGAGTGCCATTGACGTTTGTTTTCTACTTAACCATGAGATCATACTTGATCCCAAACTGAAGCAACAACCTGATGTGCTTTTCCGATCCACTGCACTCCCTGCCCAGTCAGAGTTTGTATAACCTTGCAACTTTACTTCACCATCCGAGACATATCTAAGTCCATATCCAACCGTACCATGCAGGTACCTCAACACATGCGTTGTTGCTATCCAATGTACATGTCTAGGCTCAACCATGTATTGACTCAATGTGTTCACTGCAAAGCATACATCCGACATGGTGTTAACTATGTACATGAAGGATTTGATCGACTATCTATACATCGTGGGATCAACCAAATTTGAAGATGAATCACTCAAGAGCTTCAGATTTGTAACCATAGGTTTGGTCATGGACTTGCAGTCCATCGTCCCGAATCTCTGCAGGATTTCAACAGAATATTTTCCTTGGCTAATGAAAATCTCATCTAGCCTCTGCCACACCTCTAATCCCAAGAAATAGTGCATCAAACCCAGATCCTTCATTTCAAACTCTGAAGTGAGATCCTTCTTGCACCCATCTATGAGCTTCTCATCCCCTATAAGAAATAGGTCGTCCACATATAAGACCAAAACCAATGGGCAACCATCTTCAACCTTTTAGTAAAGGTTGGGATCTGCATCACTCTTGGTAAACCCCAAGCTCATAAGATAACTGTCTATTTTGGCATACCATGCCTTGGGTGCTTGCTTAAGCCTGTACAAAGATTTCTTCAATTTTTCAACATGAGATTCCTTCCCATGAATTACAAAACCTTGTGGTTGCTCTATGTACACTTCTTCAATTACACCATTCAAGAAAGCTGTCTTGACATCCATCTGGTGTAATTTCCATCCTATTACGAAAGCAATAACAATAATAGATTTGATGGAAGTCTACTTTACTACTGGAACAAATTTCTTATCATAATCTTCTTCCTCTCCGGGAGAATCCTCTAGCCAAAAATCTCGCTTTGTACTTCTCTATACTGCCATCTGCAACATTATTGATCTTGTAGATCCACTTGGAAGTAACTATTGACTTCCCTTCTGGTTTCATAACCACTTCACACACATCATTATTCACGATGGACTTGTACTCTTCCATCATGGCATCCTTCCACACTTGTTGCTTAACAACTTCCTCAAAAGTGGATGGTTCTGAATCAATGATTTTACTTATCAACGCCGCATAGCTGGAAAACTTGTGTGCTCTCTTGCTCTCTCTAAAAGAGCCTATGGGAGTTGCATGTCCTTCAACTTTTTGAAAGTGTTCCGAAGCCATGCTAGTCTCTTCCTGGTAACTGTAACTTCCGGAATGTGTTCTTCCGGAGTAGAGTCAACCATTACTGCATCCCCATCCCTTGGAGCCTCCGGCTCCTCTCTGTCCTCATGCATGTGAGACTCTCTATATTTTTTGAAGGTTGCTTCTTCATAAAATGTAACATCCTTGCTAATTTCAATCTATCTCTGTCCAGGGATGTATATTCTGTAAGCCTTCAAAGTCTCACTGTATCCAACGAAGGTGCCCTTCTTTCTTGAAGGCTCCAACTTCGTTCTCTTTTCCTGGTGAACATGTATGTACACTGGACAACCAAATATTCTCAAGTGGCTAAATTTTGGTTTCTTTTTGGTGTCTTGTTCCCCAATATCTTATGAGGACTTCTGTTCTGGACATATACGATTGTACTGGATGCTTCTGCCCATAGGTGCATGGGTAAGTTCTGGTCACAGATCATCACTTTAGCTACTTCTACAATCGATCTGTTCTCTCTCTGCAAACCCATTCTGTTGGGCGTTGTAGGGAGTTGTTAGCTCCCTCTTAGTTCCCGCTTCGCTGCAAAAGTCTTTAAACTCATTTGAGGTGTATTCAGCTCCATTATCTGAACTCCAAATTTTAATCTTATTTCCAGAGAAATTTTCTACTAAAGCCTTGAATTCTTGAAACTTAGTAAAAACTTCATCTTTTGTTTTTAAGAAATAGATCCATGTTTTACGTGAGCAATCATCAACAAAATTGACATAGTACAAAAAGTTACCTAGAAATGGCACCGTCATCTGTCCGCATACATATGAATGTATGAATGTATGATTTCCAAGATCCCTTTGGATCTATTGTCACTGCTTGAAAAAATTCCCTTAGCATTCTTACCAAGTGCGCATCCTTTGCATACTCCATCATGTTGTACTTGCATATCTGATAGACATGTAACCATCTTGCTAAAAAATGGTAAGGATTTGTAATTTATGTGAGCAAGTCTTCAGTGCCATAGCTCACTAGAGATAACACTGTTATGTACAAGGGCTTGTTCTGGTTGTCCCTTCAATTTATACAATCCTCCTTCTTAGACACCAATCACATTCGCTGGATCTATACTTGAATTGTTGGGCCATAGAAGGACTTGGCCATCCACAAACACTACTATGAAGCCTTTATCTTCTAAAGCACAATTAGAAAGAAGATTCTTCTTTAAACCTTGTACAAACAAAACATATTTTATTGAGATAGAATTACTTGAATCATGCTGGTAGGAGGCTTCTCCTACTCCTTTGATTTCATGCCTAGAATCACCCCCAAGTTCCACTTGAAGGGATGAACTCTTCTCTGTCAATTTTGTAAGAGAACTTCTGAACCCGGTCATGTGCTTGGAAGCACCATTGTCCATGAGCCAAATATCACTTCCTTGAGAGAGAGTACCTATGAGAGCTGAGACAAAGACATATTCTTCATCTTTTGATTCCTTTGTCCTCTTCTGAGATGTGGACTCTTCCATATCTGTTGCTTGTGCATGATGCTTTCTCTTCCCTTTCCCTTGAGGACATTGATAAGAAAAATGTCCCAACTTCTTGCAAGTGAAACATCTGATTTTAGATACATCCTTCTTGTGGTATAGAATTGATATTCTAGTTTTCTTTGAACTGGTATTTCTTCTTTCTTTCCTTTTCTTCACATGAGCAACAAGAGCTTGGTTTTCTTCATAATTGGTCTTCTGCGATTTGGATATCAATCTGGATTCATCTTGGGTACAGTCTATCCATAAATTGTCAAACTTGTGCAAGTTACTTCTTGCACAAATTTCTTGAACAAATGGATCCCGAGAAGAAGGAAATCCATTAAGAGTCGTAGTCACAAGCTCTACATCGTCCATTGAATCTCCAATAGCTACTTGACAGTCCTTGATCTACGAGATTTTCATGAAGTAGTTGGAAACTGTTTCTGACTTGTTCATCATCACGTTTTTGAGTTGATGCCTTAGGGTTAGCTTCCTGCTTGTATTCTTTCTTTCATATAGTCTTGATAGGGAATCAAACATTTCCTTTGGTGTCTTCAATTCTGATACATTGGGAATCAAGTGGTCCTTGATTGAATCTATCAAGATCCTCTTGGTCTTGATCTCATTCTTCTTATACTTTGCCTTGGAATCTTCTTTTTCTGGTTCCGGGAGAACTTACTTGACATCATCCAATAGCTCATTCTCTTCTAGAATGAGTAGTATTTTCCACGATCTGAAGTTGTCTGCTCCATCCAGCCTATCCTCAACTCTCGTAATGGTAATCATTTTCGCTAATAGAAACCATAGATCTGAAAAATTCCAAAATTCCAAACTTCACCAAACTATAATCTGAGAGGTGTAGTGAGTGTGCTAGGGTTAGGTGAGTTTCTTTGAGGTGGAGAGAGTCCCAACAACCTTGGAATAAGTGCTAAACGATCTCGACAAAATAAAATTGTGCAGCTGCAAATCTCAAGATCTTCCTTCTAGTGGTTAGACCGTTCTGAAGGTAACCAACTATGAAACCATGTTAGATTTTCTTAAATTTTTAGAGGAATAGATTTACCAGTGTATTTAGATCTCCTTTTACATTTAACAACCATATACCACCATATACTGAAAATATGAGCAGAATAAACAAGGACAAGAAGACACAAAGATTTATCTTGGGAAAACCCCAAACCCGGGGAAAAACCCAACCAACCTTTCTTAGATAGATTCTTTCTGATAATACATTCAAACCATGAACAAAATTTTCTTCACAAGAGCAAACTGATAATGAAGAAACCATGATACAAGACTAGCGCACCAAAAAATGGTAGTGCACCAAACAACTGCAACAACAACACCATACAAAACTAGTGCACCTTTTCCCAGAGATAACACACAAGAGAAACCACCAAGAATAACCAAGACAAACCCAGTCGCTATAGTAGCTGCGTCTTCTCCTTGCCTCAGACTTGCGCCTTCTTCTTGAGTGAGATAGATGAGTGAGTGAGCGACAAATGAGAAAGGCATCACTTTATTTATAGTCTTCAAGTCACTTTAGTTGGGGCCGACTTCTCTTCTGGGAAATTCTATTTCCCCTTTATCTTTTCTTGTGGGCCAACTTCTCTTCCTAGAAATTCCATTTCCACTTTATTCTTTTCCTGTGCGCCGACTTCTCTTTCGGGGTGTTCTTGAACTGTTCAATGGTCTTCCTTTGACTTTTAGAATCTTCTTCTTCTCTAAGAAAGGTTGTTCAGGAGGGAATACCTCCCACTGCTACCAAAACATCAACAATGGTGATACCCATAAATTGTCTGAGATAGGATAGATGAGATTCACAATCAACAATTTTTGTAATTCTTCTTTCACCATCTCTTTCACAATATGATTCATCCATCATTGAGGTTGTTAAATAGGTCACGGTTCATTCCTAAATTAGATACCATTAGTACAAAGATCAAGATGAATATTAGTATACTCTGAGGAAAAGGCACAACTATTCTTCTATAGTAATTGAATTAGTTGTTCTCGTTGAAAGGCCTCTAACTTGGGATTTATATTCAATGTCTATCCCAAGCTAATTTCCATTGTTGTACTCATAGATTGTATTATGGCATATACAGGGGAAGGTATGCAGTTTAACTAAGAGGATTGAGCAATTAATGAACAATTTTATCGAGGACACCTGTCCAAGATAATACAAAGAAATGGGAAAGTTGGGAACTGGGTTAAGTAGAGATTAGTTATGAAATTGTTGATAAGATCATCCTTAGTCTCATCCTCTAAAGTGAGAGCTTGGTCAAGTGTAAGTAGAGGTTGAATACTTTCGTCTTCGTTGTCCTCATCCTCCACCCACATGGGAATTTCCTATTTTTTAGAGGGAGTGGTAGGAGGCTACAAGCTAAGTCTCTTGGTGGAATTGCCATGGAAAATGGTCATATCTCGAGAGCTGCAACCAATCTATGAATTTGTATTGGCTAGCTAAGGCCTTCCTACTATTAGTGGGTAGTCCCCTAGTTTGGAATTTGGTTGAAGAACGAAGAACCATGGAATCTACCAAGTATTCCCAAGATTCCATGGAGATTACTACATCCTTAGGTATCCCTTCAAGCTTAACAATGGATCAATCGGTTCACTGAATGTTCATAGGAGTTTGGTGTAAATTAGGAAGTTGAAGTTTCTCCATGGTTTCCTTACTCATGACATTGATGGTAGCCCCTAATTCAATCAAAATGTTAAGAATATGAGTGGTGTTGATGTGAACATCAACTATAGGGATTCTCGAGTTAGTATATTTGGTCATAAAAATATTCCCAAGCATCAAATCGACTTGTTGGCCAATAACATGGATAGTTTGGGGATCCTTCTTCTTCCTACCATGTTTCCTCAGGGATAGTTCTTTGGAAAATTGATCATAGATAGGGACATCTTTGATTTCCTGGTATAAAGGATTTTTTACGCACACATTCCACAACTCCCCAAAGAAATCAAACTTAGGATAAGTAAGTGGCATGTCCAAATTTAACCTCTATGAATAGGGAGGGTGTGGTGTAACACGAGAGGGTTGTGGTTGGTCTGAGGTTCTTGGGGAATTTGTTTACATTACTATGGGAGTATGATCATCATTATCAACTATATTGGTAGCATGATTTTCTACAGGGTCTTGAACTCCTTTTTCATCTTTATTTGAGATGATTGGGGAAGTCCTATGATCCGAATTGGATCCTCACCCAAAATACCTTGTAAATTTGTAATTGTTTTTTTTTTTAATAAATTTCCGTTTGTGTTGTAGGAAAAAATGGAAGTGGAAACAGAGGGGAGATGTAGGGGAGTACGATAGCAGAAATAGGAACTTTAAGAGTGTGAGTTGCTCGAAGTTTTGGTGGATGAAGAAGTTACAAAGATTGTCCATGTTGAGTGAAGGTGTCTTTGAGCCATGGCCACCTGCAATCTTGGTATTGACAGTGATAGTGTATAAATCACCCCTATGTGATTTCTCTTGAGTATAATAAAAATCGTCGTTTAGTGTTGAAATCTGTGTTATTGTCTCATTTGCTTGACTGGTATGGGTTCATTAAATTTTGGAGGGCTCGAACACTCTGTGATTGGGATATCTTGGTAATGAGATACAACAATCTATGCCAACTCTGGTAAGACATGTTTTGGATTGTAGCACTCACCCATCTTTGTAACACATCGTTTTTTTTGTACTCACCTTTGTATTTCACAACACGCATGGGCAGAGTATCACTCCCAACATTCGACTATACTATACACTCTCTTAGTTAGTCTCCTTCCTGAGAGGGTTTATACAAAACATTTACCCAATAATCGATGTACACTTGTTATTTTCCCTCCTCTTAAACTTGTAGAAGAAATAATGGTTCAGAATGGGGAGGCACTGGTTCTGCGATTTCGTCCATAACTCACACATTTGTTAAACCTATTGAGTCTTTTCTCTATCCACTTGATCATGAACTTGTTGTGTATGAGTGTTCCTACATTCAATCTGAACTGGAAGCATTTCCCTTCCTTTGCATCAAGACTTGGTTGCATGGGAAGTAATACATTATTAAACATGTTGAGTATAGATGTCGATTTCCAGCAGGGCTTGTAGGATGAACCATACACCTGCCTTGACACTGAAATTGGATAGAATATCTGTATTGGTAAATGCATTCGATGTAGATCATGCATAATGATGATGAATTGTTGTTTTTGATCATCTGCGATGAAGAGTGTGTGCCAATGAACTCCTTACACAACAAATTTTTCAATGGGCATAGTTGAGAAATGAGTTCTATGGGTTTTAAGAACATAGATCCATGCTCTCGTTGCTAACAAATTGATGAGATGATATGCAAAGACATCCAACATAGAACTAAAGCTATTTTTTATTTATTTAGCTAGGTGAGTTTAATGCCGAACCTTGCTTTGACCCCAATATGCATTCAAAGGCGCTGTGTAAGCACTCATAAAACCATGGAATGCATGTTTTGGGCACACTCTTATGAAAAACAAGGTGCATTGTGAATTTTGGTAGAAGTTGAGCCCAAGTCTAAACATCACAAAAATCTAAATTAATTCCGCAAAATATTTGCGTTGACGAAACATACAAGTCATAGGCCCACCGTTTATGGATAAGATGATATTAGGGGCAGGTTCATTAAGGACCTTGAAGAAGTTGTCATGGGAAAAAAATTGAATAGGGAGAAACTAGAAGAATTGAGAGAATCTAATAGGTAGATCCAAGAAGAAAGTCGATATTGGAGGCAGATAACATATGCATTGGAAAAGGAGCTTGCCAAGCACCAGGACTCCTGTTGAAGTTTTACTTATACAACTAGAAGTTACAGTTCTTCTTTCATTATTGTAAACATTTAGCACATTAGTTGCATAAATAAGATCACTGAAAGAGAGGTAATCACAGAAACAATAGAGACACACATATTATATTTGGAAACCCTCATGGGGGAGAAAACCCCCAAAATCCTCCTCAATATAGATAGACCAAAGATCAAAGAGAAGATCCTCTTCTACTCCTTCACTAGGAAGAGTAGCGCACCACTTAACCAAGAAATACCAAGACACAGACCAAGAACCCTCCTTGACGTCACACTTAGCTGCAGTAGTAGTTCCTCCAAGACTTGCGCACTTCTTCATAGCTACAGAGCTAGTGTGGTGCGTGTGTCCAAATAAGCCGTTGACCTCTCTTATAAATAGTGGTCTGACCAACCTATAATTAGGTTTGGGTCGACCTGTCAATTTACCCTCTTAATTTACATTTAAATGTCAAGGCACAATAGGGCCGACTTTTTCTAAGGCACAATAGGGCCTAATATAATATAATAATATTATCCAACTCTCTCTCAGTAGAATATTCTTCAAAGTTACGATATTTCAACACTCCCCCTTAACAAAAAGGGTATTCTACTGACAACATTAATAACAACTGACTGGACTCAATACATCATCAAGAGGAGGGGACATAATCATCAACATCGAGAACACTATCGATCATATCTATAGGTCATCATAATTTTTTCTCATCATCAACATCAGTAGAAACTGGACATCATCTTCATCTGCAACGTAGAGTTGGAGTAACATCACCATCATCAACAACATGAAGCTGGAATATCAACATCAACAACACAAAGATGGAATAACATCATCATCATCAACAACATGAAGCTGGAACATCGACATCATCAACAACATGAAGCTGGAACATCAACATCTATGCGTGGCAACAAAATGAGGCTGGTGCATCAACAACGACATTTGTGGTACTTTGACAGACTGTCCTTACCATACCTTCGGGATTTTCCCAAGAATCATAAGATTCCCTAGGATATAAAATCCTAACAAGCTACCATGTGGTACTCTTACAGACCTTCATGATCTGCTTAGAAATCATAAGATTCCCTAGGATATAAAATTCTAACTGAGCTACCAGTACTGACCACAACTAGCATATGCATGCACAAGTACTCTGACAGATCTTATTTACCGGACCTACGGGATTTTCCCAGGGATGATCAGTCCCCTAGGATATAAAATCCTAATTGAGCTACCCCCTGTTGGTCAGGATACCATAGTATGATCAACATCACTCCCCTTTTCGAGGGAGGTCCTTTCAGACTACACCAATCTTGTCTCATAATTACTCAAACTTCACACGAGACATAGGCTTAGTCAACACATTTGCAACCTGCTCATCTGTGCCAACATATTGGATCTTTACTGCTCCCTTCTGCCCCATGTCACGAATGTAGTGATACCGAATCTCTATGTGCTTCGTCTTAGCATGGAACAATGGGTTCTCTGTCATCTTTATGCAACTCTAGTTATCACATAGAATCATGGTAGCTTCCATTTCTAGATCGAACAGACCTGCCAACAGCTTCCGAAGCCATATGGATTTACAACTGGTGGAACATGCTTCAATGTACTCTGCTTCTGTCGTGCTAAGAGAAATACTGGACTGCTTCATGCTTTTCCATGAAGTCATGGCTGACCCCAAACTGAAACAACATCCTGAAGTGCTATTTATGTTTGAAGCACTTCCATCCCAATCTAAATCAGTATAACCATATAGTCGGAAGTCATGATCTCCAGTATAACAAAGACCATAATCCAACATACCCTTAAGGTATCTCTTCACATGCTTTGCAACTACAAGGTGAACACGCCTGTGATCCACCAGATACTGACTTCAAGGTGTTCACAACAAAGCATATATCTGGCGTGGTATTCGTTAGATACATCAATGAACCAATAATCTGTCTGTATAGAGTAACATCAACTGACTCTAACAAAGTATCAACAAAGAGATTCAAATTCATCTCCATGGGTGTGGCCATGGCTTTACATTCCAACATGTCAAACTTCTTCAGTATTTCGACAACATACTTTCCTTGAAAAAGGAAAATCTCTTCTGGGCTCTGCCATACTTCAAGGCCTAAAAAATAGTGCATTGGGCCTAGGTATTTCATCTCAAATTTAGCGACAAGCTTCTTCTTACAATCCGTGATGAGATTTTCTTCATCTGTCAAGAATAAGTCATCCACTTATAGCAGCAATATAACTGGTCCATCATTCTCAATATTGAAGTAAAGGTTGGGATCAACTTTACTCTTGGTAAATCCCAAGCTCATCAAAAAACTATTAATCCTGCCATACCAAGCTCTTAGAGCTTGCTTCAATTTGCAGACATGAGTCTTCTTGTACTATACTTCGAAACCAAATTTTCACATCACATTGTACCAACCTAGTACACTTGCTCAATTGCAACTCAATCTGCATAATCACGTGTTGGTTCTATGTGCTTTCTGCAAAACACTATTTGTCTCACTGCTTGAGAATATGTTCACTACTTTTTCTGCAACTGTTCCTTCTAGAATCGAAACTCTCCACCTACAACTGCTATTTCTGAAGCTGAGAATGACTGCTCTATTCTCACTGTAGCTGTTGAACTTTGAGAGTATCTTCTCTACTCCATTACGACAACAACTTCATCTGAAACTGAGAGTGGATCAATGATTGACACTGAGGGTAGCTTATCCTCTTTCTCAGGAAGTAGCTCAATCTTCTATTGTAGTCATGTCTCCATGGCTCGACTAATGTACTACACCAATTGGCACCGGAGATAACCCAATCTCAAATACAGGGATTGCCATACCTTCTCCCTATGAATCTCATACCGTATCGACTTATTTTAATGAATCATGTTTTTTCTATATATACTTCTTCTGATTACTGGAGAAAGTGTCTCGTCATAGTATCCTCCCTCTTGCTGGGAGAATCCTCTGGACACAAATCAGGATTTGTATTGTTATCTACAACATGCTTGATCTATTAGATAAATCTTGGAAGTCACCACTGACTTCCCCTCTGGTCTTAAGGAAAAATCCATATCCCAGTTCTTCTGACTGGCTTCCTCCTCTATCATTGAAACAAGGGAATCTTCCTAGGAGATTTCACATCTCTTGGAAGTCTCTGAAGCTACGATCTAGTCTTCTAAACTCATGGCATCTGTTTGTCCGTCCTGGAAGATGTCTCTTTTTCCCATCTGATCCTTTCTGAGATCAGGCTTACTTTGAGTCTTGATTTCTTCTGAGTCTACAAAAATTTCATAGTCTCTGCAAGATATACTTGGTGTTGAATACCAAGTCTTAATATGAAAAGCAGAGTCAAACTTCAAACAAATTCTGCTTCCTGTCAAGATGGCTTCATTATCCATTGACCAAATCTACTTTGAGTTCTATTCTAATGTTTAGTCATCTTTGGAGCCTTCTGCTCCTCATGATCCGTCTCCATATGAGATGTTCTGTATCTATCAAAAGTAGCTTCTTCTTCGGTACATGGATGTATATGGTCATGTATACAACTTGGATAGTCTGCGCCATGTCTCATCTAATATGTTGCATCCTGCAACTGTCACTATAGCTTCCTTAGGGTTATCACCTATGACCTTCCCGGAACAGGAGAAAAAACATACAAGAATAATACTCTTTATAATAATAATAAAACAATAGTGAGAAGAATCGTCACAATAGCTCCTTTAGAGCTATCACTTGTGACCTGCCTAAAACAAGGGTAAAAAGTAAGAAATACAATAATAAGGAATGAGAGAAACACTCTTCTAGTGTTGTGATCAATAATTCCTCCATGGTAACCTGGAAACAAAACACGAAGTTTCTCCTAGAGGAGATGTTAGTTATATCTAGTAAATGATTACAGTAAGCATTTATCTCAATAGTTCACATGCTACCAAGTATTCAATAATAAAATTTTTCAAAGATTTCTATCACAACTATAGTGTTTAGAAGTTATCAAACTTGATATGTGTAAATTTGAATCTTATTAATTTAATCAATCAAACCTAGAACCTAGAATCTTGTCTTCAAGAATGAGTGTGTTGCTTTTCTTCCGAGTCTCCTTCACTCAAGAAACCGGTACTGCAACTGCAACTAGTACTGAAACTACAACTACAACCTAGGGTTTTATGAGGAAACCCTATTTTCTCAAACTTCAATTTTTAGAATTCTGATCTAGGGACTAGATGCACCCTCCTAGGGCGAGTTCCAAAGTGTGGTTACTTTCTCCAACGCCCTCCTCAAACAAGGAAACCATCACACTTAGGGTTTATGCATAAACGCTAATTCTACAACAATTGCAATACTAAAAACTGGATTGTGAGTTGGTCTTTTTCAGGCCTGCTCCGAATCCATGTGGAAGTTTTACTTATACAACTAGCAATTATGGTTCTTCTTTCATTATTATAAACATTTAGCACATTAGATGCATAAATAAGATCATTGAAAGAGAGGCAATCACATAAACAATAGAGAGACACAAATTATCCTAGGAAACCCTCACGGGGGAGAAAACCCAACAAAAATTCCTCAATATAGATAGACCAAAGACCAAACATAACATCCTCCTCTACTCCTTCACTAGGAAGAGTAGAGAACCACTTAACCAAGAAAGACCAAGACACAGACAAAGAACCGTCTTTGACGTCACACTTAGCTGCAGTAGAAGTTCCTCCAAGACTTGCACACTTCTTCATAGCTGTAGAGCTAGTGTGGTTTGTTTGTCCAAATGAGGCACTAGCCTCTCTTATAAATAATGGTCTGGCTAGCCTATAATTAGGTCTGGGACGACCTGCCACTTTACCCTCTTAATTTACATTTAATTGTCAAAGCACAATAAGGCTGACTTTTGCTAAGGCACAATACAACCTAATATAATATAATAATATTTTTCAACTCTCTCTCGGATAGAATATTCTTCAAAGTTACAATATTTCAACAACTCCTTCACTTCCATGAGGGCATAATTAGACATGAGTAGATTGCAACTCTTGCATTTGGGGAGGGAATTAATTGAGCTGGATAATTGGTAGGAGGAGAAGTTCACTGAGGTCACTACTCACCTATACTAGGGCTTGGCAGCGAAGGAAGAGGCCTTGAAGATGCTAGAAGCAGCTGTTCAAGAGACCAAGCAAACCACTTCCATTTCCACTGCCAAAGCTAGTACCACGATGAAGGAAATCATGGTAAACTCACATTCCAAGACCCTTTTCAATAGACCTTTGGTGACTTTGAAAAACACACTAGAGGCATTGGTTCCAAGCTCACGAGGAAAATGAGCTATGATGGCCAAGGACTAGGTAAGGAAGGCCAAGGGATTGTGATTCCCATTGTAGCTTAGCCATGGACCAAACATGAAGGCATATAATTCAATGGACAAGAAACCAACACCAACGAAATTCAAACCACTTTCATCAATGCAAGATGAACCAAAAAAGAAGCCATGTGCAACAAGCCACTCAAATTTGCTTGTAGAAGCTTGGAAGAGGGAAAAAAATAGATGATTCTTCCATCCATATTTTCTCCAATTCTTGGGGGACCAAGCAACTAGGATGGCAAGCATCATATAAAACTAAAGAGATATGGCATAAATTGTTTTTGTTGCAAGAAAATTGGTCATAAGTGTTGATGTTTTGGTAGTTGTGGGAATTATTTTCTCCTAGAAAACTTTTCTTAGAGAAGAAGAAGATTCCAAGAAGTCAAAGGAAGACCATTGAATAGTTAAAGAACACCCTGGAAAAGAATAAAGTCAAATAGAATAACACATAAGAGAAGTCGACCCACATGAAATAATAATAAAGTGGAAATATAATTTCCAGGAAGAGAAGTCGGCCTGAGACAGGAGCCCAGATTAGTATAAATACTAATATGGGTCAGTTCATTTTCACATTCAGGAAGTTCTCCTTCTGCAATGCGCACTAGGCAGTTGCAACTGCAGTTTCACTATTTCTGGTTTTTGGTTCTCTTGAAGAGTGCGCCCCACTTGGGGAAGGATATTCTTGGTAGTTCTTGATGATCTTTATTGGGTGATACCTCTGGAAGAGTTGCACTAAGTTTGTGTTTTGCTTCCCAATTGCTTCGTGCCAGTCACAGTGGCAGTTGCAGTAGCAACTGTAGCTGCAGTTACCAGTTGCACCACTTCTGTGGTGTCTCAGTTGTCTACCCTCTCTAGGGTTTGACACGAAGAAGATAAGTATTTTTTATCATGGTTTCTTCATTGTTGGTTTGCTCTTGTGATTAGAGCCTATTCATGGTTGTATTGGAATATTCTCTCTAAGAAAAGTTGGCTGGGATTTTTCCCCGAGTTTTGGGGTTTTCCCAAGATAAATATTTGTGTCCTCTTGTGCTTGTTTATCTATTGCTTATATATTTCATTATATGTTTATTGAATGTTAAAATAAGATAAAAATTCCATGTTAAATCTGATGTTAACGAAACTAATGAAAATCTAACATGATATCAGAGCAAGTTTCCTTCAGAACAATCTAATCATTGGAAGGAAGATCATGAGATTTGCCACATCGCTAAGATTTTCCATTGCACATGCAACTTGCCGCTACACAATTTTCTTTGTCAAGACTCGTTGAGCACTTGTTATAAAGTTGTTTGGGAAAAAATCCACCATTGATCAACTCACCCTACTCTAGCACACCTATTGCACTTCTGAAATTGACTTTTCGTCAAAATTGAATTTTTAGGGTTTTAGGCTTTTTGACATTTTCTTGGACATTGAACCTTCTGATTAAGATTTCTAACTTTTTCTTATGGATGTAATGTCTCATATTAGAAGACAAAGCTGGATGGTGTACTTGTATATAAGATAAGGGTGTTTGCAGGAGATGTACACTTTGAAAAAAGACATTCATTCAAGCAATGACAATAGATCCAAAGGGATCTTAGATCTAGTGCATTCAGAGGAAGCCCAAGAGTTGGAGGCAACAATGACAATGTCTCATACAATATGTGACAACTCAAATGGGACAAAATCAACTAGACTCTAGGTTTGCATATTAGGTTTGATATTTTATATTGCTACAACTTAAGTAAGTGTTGTAACCAAAATAGCAGTCTTTAGAGTTCTATTATTGCTATTTCTATCAAATGTTTAGTAACACTTGAATATTCTTGGTATTATGATCATTAACTAAAATGTCATTGTTCAATATTAATGATGCACTTGTTTACAAGATAAATTGATCTCCTCTAGGATATGTTCTTGGTTGTTGACCTTGTTCCAAGACGATTATCTTGTAAATTCCATGGAGGTTACCATGGAGATGTTGTTGTTTCTTGTTTTGGGCAGGTTACCATGGAGGAATGATTGGTCACAACACTGGAAGAGTGTTGTTCTTATTTCTTGTTATTGTATTTTTTTTATTTTGGCTTTTGTTCCAAGCAAGTTACAAGTGATAGCTATGAGAAGGAGTTACTGTGACGATTGTTCTCGTTCTTGTTTTTATTATTGTTCTTATTATAAGAATATTATTCTTGTCTAATGGTTTTCCCTTGTTGTTTCTCTTGTTTCGAGCATGTCACATGTGATAGCTATGAGAGGGAGCTATAATGACGGTTACAGGAGGCAACATATTAGATGGTCTCTAGCTGAGATATTGAACAAACTATCCATACATAGAGCCGTGTACATGACCGTACACATCCATGTAATGAAGGAAAAGAGGATGAAGTCAAAACCTTCTGGAAAGAAGGGTACTTCTATGAGATACATAGTATCTCATATAGATATTGATAGTAAGGAGTAGAAGGATCCGAAGATGACCGTATAGATCCATTTGGTTCAGTTGATCGCTCTTCATATCATTGGGAAGAGTCAGTAGAGCCATAAGGTCCTACCCAGAATCGTTGTCGTGACCAAGAAGAGACCATCATGGTCCCATGATACTTTGCAGGATGCAAATGGGATACATATATATGGCATTGATGAGCCATATTATGAGGAGGAGCATATGGCTCCACAAGTGGTGAGGTAGGAGGCCCAACCATGTACCAATTCCGAAGGAGCTAGAGATCAGAGGGAGTCAATCCTCAGGATCCAGTAGGGAGGAGAAACATTCCCAGGACAATTCACAGGAGATCAGACTTCAGAGGAGGTCAGCACATGCAGAGGGAGCAGATGGCTCCGAAGATTATATAGACTCAGAGGGAGTCGAGCTTCATATGGAACATGTAGACTCAGTGTGAGCCTAATCTCAGAGAGAGTCAATGGCTTAGATACTTTCATTCAAAAAATATTCCTCCTTGGATTTAGATGGGAGAGAGAGAAATATTCCAGGACTGACAGACACGTGCTGTGAGTTGAGGAGGCTATATTGAAGCTTTAGAGGCTTCGAGGAGATATGAGACCTCCTGGGAGGATTCCCTTGTTTCATTGATAGAGGAGGAACCCAGTCAGAAGGATTGGGATATGTATTTTTCCTTGGTTTTGAGACCAAAATAGAAGTCAATGGTGACTTCCAAGTTGATCTACAAGATCAAGCGTGCTACAGATGGAAACATAGAGATGTACAAAGATTGATTTGTGGCCAGAGGAATATCCTAGCAAGAGGGAGAATATTATGATGAGACACTTGCTCCAGTAGCTAGAAGAAGTGTACATAGAGAAACCACAAGATACAATATGAGAAGGAGTATCATGTATGCATATTGAAAAGGATTTGTACGAGATTAAGCAGACACACATGGAAGGATATGCGAGACAGTTATTTTGATTTGCTTGGGGATGATTTCCCATTGATACTATATATGGATGACTTCTTTCTTACAGGGGATGAGAAGCTCATAGATGGGTGCAAGAGGGAACTCATAGATGGGTGCAAGAGGGAACTCACTTCAAAGTTTGAAATGAAGGATCTGTATTTGATGGGATTAGAGGTGTGACAAAGATGAGATTTTACTTATCCAAGGAAAATAAACAGTTTAGATCCTGCAAAGATTCAACATGATGGACTGCAAGTCCATGGCCACACCTATGATGACAAATCTGAAGCTCTTGAGTGATTCATCTTCATATTTGGTGGATCCCACGATGTATAAATAGTTGATCGGATCCTTGATGTACTTGGTTAACACCAGGGTGGACATATGCTTTGCAGTGAATGCCTTGATTCAATACATGGTTAAACCTAGGCATGTACATTGGATGAAAAAAAAAAACATATGTTGAGGTACCTACGTGGTACAATTGGATACGGATTGAGATATGTCTCGGGTGGAGATGTGAAGGTGCAGGGATATACAAACTCTGACTGAGAAGGAAGTGTAATGGATTGAAAGAGAACATCCAAATGTTTCTTTAGTTTGGGATCATGTATGATTTCATGGTTGAGCAAGAACAAGACATTAGTGGCACTCAACACAATAGAGACCTAGTATATCACAAATAGTGTGGCAAGCCGTGAAGCAGTGTGGCTTCGGAAGTTGCTTGCATGGATATTTGATCTAGAGTTGGAGCCAACTTTGATACATTGTGACAATCAAAGTTGCATAAGGATTTCATATAACTTTGTCTTTCATGACAAGTCAAAGAACATAGAGATAAATATCATTACATCCGAGACATGGTGCAAAGAGGAGTTGTGGAGCCCAGTACATATGTTGATTAAGGTTGGTTGTCATTGATGTCAACCCTTGAAGAAAGCCCCGTAGCACAAAGGTTGGGTAATGGACCCAATATTGTTTGATGTAAAGATGACTCATTATTGTCTTGTTATGGTTGATAATAAGTAGAAATCAATGAACTCCAAAGTGGTCCCCTTATGGTGAAATCCCTCACGGGAAGACGCTTTGCGGATTGAGTTATCCTAGAAGTATGGTTAGAGAACCCATGCTTATTTATGGAATAATGAGATGAATTCCAGTGAATTTTTCAGTGAAACTATCCTAGATGGACAATGTTTGTCATGCCATTTCTGGTGGTATGTGGAACGTCACATAACTCCTCACGGTTAGAGAGTTATGGCCATGAGAAGTTGGAGAACCTAGGTTTGGGTAATGGACCCAAGTTTGTTTGATGGATAACGGTATGAGTTTTGATATATTTT
>ML789204.1:27519-68432 GCA_009831015.1 Picea engelmannii
TTAATTCAATAATAAATTTAATGGAGAAATTAGAAGTGGGTTAACCCTAAAATAAGGAAAGTGGGCAAAGTGACCTAGAAGATGTTTTTAAGGAAGCTACTTGGAGAGTATAAATAAGAGGCAAGGCTCTCTAATTTAAGAAACACTTGATCATATTGAATACTTATAGGTGTATGAGGTAACCAAAGGATATCTAAGCCAAATTTTTGAGGAAAGTGAAGAAAAGAAGGCCGAAATTCAAGGAAGGATAAATTCTTTTGATGATGCTTTCTAAGGTATGTTTTTTTTTTTTTTCCAGGTCATATCACCATTTTCGCAATAATTTTTTTTTCTAGAATGATTCAGACCATGAAATTGCTATTCAATTGAGGAAACATATCCAAGTATTTGTGGTAAAAAATTCAGCTTGTGGGTCGTTGTATTTTTAGAGTTACACTCCGTGGAAAATAGGGTTTGTGGCTAGCCCTGAAACTAGTCAAAAAAAAGTGTTTCGGGTAAAAACGTCATAAATTCTTCATAACAGATCCAAATTCAGTAAGAAAAAATGTGTTGGTTAGAGTAAAGTATGTAGTATGTTGTGTAACAGTTTCATATCAATTCAACAAATATTCCATGCGGGGACCGCTCTACAAGGCCTCTCTCTAGAATAAGCCATAATTCAGCAAGGTGTGCCATTTTTGCCATAACTCCTTTTCTGAGATGTTCCAAGTAGTGAGACCCGAAGGAATTGCATGAAACACACTGAAGAACATTGTGTATCAGTTTCAGATATTTATTCATTACAAGTACAAAGTTATGATTATTTCAAGTTAGGGTTGTTGACTAATCCAAAACTAGTCTTGTGAGACTAAAGAAACATTTGATGAAAATGATAGTCTCTTGTTGTTAAAGTTAAGGAAGGTTTGCATGTATGTGATCATATACACCAAGTCTATTAAAGAGTTAAAAATCATATTTGGATGATGAAATTGATGAGGGATTTTGGTTGAGGTACTAGTTGGGTACATGGTTGAGACAAGTAGTTGATGAGTTGGCACATACATGAGGTGTACAGTTTATGATATTGGTACATATTGATGAGTCATAGTTGATTAGTACTTGACACATGATTGGTACATACTTGGTACATGGTTGGTTGCACTTGTTTATGGTACATGTTGATTACAAATTGTTTGGTACAGGTTGGTGCATGGTTGATGCACTTGTTTATGGTACAGGTTGAGGTACAGGTTGATGCATGGTTTAGGTTTATTGGTACATGTTTACAATGGTATATATCACAGTGATAGTGTGACAATGGTTCCATCATTCTACTTCTACTTTAGGGCGTTTGGACGGGGAAAAGACATGTGGTTGTAGCCACCTTCCAGTTGTAGTCAGAGAACATAAGGGGGTTGTAGCCTCCTTCTGGTTGTATCTAGAGAATTGGGGAGTTGAGCTTCCCTCAAGTTGTAGCCTGAGAAACTAGGGGGTTGGAGCCTCCTTCCAGTTGTAGCTGGAAAACAAAGGAAGTTGGTGCTTCCAATGAATGTAATTCTTCAAGACATATAAGATAAAGCATTTCGTGGTTTTCTCCCGATTTGGGTTTCCACGCAAAACACTGGTGTACTGTGTATGTGTGTGATTGTTCATTTATTATTGCTCATTATTGGATAATAATTCTACATTGATATAACACTTGGATTATTTGGAGAAAAATGATTATAATTACGCTATTACTGATTCACCCTCCCTCTCAGTAATCGAACAACATATCCATAGATGATAAAATAACGGACATTCTCACCAATCCTTTGTCTAGAGTGAAGTATAAGTACTTAATAGACACGCTTGACATGATGTAGAATGTCCACCCTCGTTGAGAGGGATGTGTGTTTTTTCTCCTCCTGCCGGCTAACCCCTCTGGCCAAGGTTTCCCTAGATCAATCATGTGAGGTGATTGAGGGGGTAATGCATTTCCAGAACTAATGAGAGAAGAAACATTACATGCATAGTCGTGAGGACTATGGGAGTAGCTTCATGCTACTGGATGAGACTATAACTATGAATGATGGTATTATAGTAGTTGTGTGCTACTAGCTGATTGGTGCATTGTTATAGAGACATTGACTATGACTATGGATGATGACATGGTAGTAGCTATGTGCTACTAATTGATTCCTACATAGTTATAGACTACGACTATGGCTGATGGCATGGTAGTAGTTGTCTGCTACTAGCTGATTGTTTCATAGTCATAGGGATTGCAGACTATGATCATGGATGATGGCATGGTAATAGCTGTGTGCTACTAGTTGATTGCTGCATAATCATAGAGACTATTGGACTGCAAGGTGGTAGCTTTTGTAGCTACCAATTGATTGTAGAATATGACTATGGTTGATGGCATGATAGTAATTGTGTGCTACTAGTTGATTGCTGCATAGTCATAGAGTTTGTGACTATGGTTGATGGCATGGTAGTAGTTGTGTGCTACTAGTTGATTGCTGCATAATCACAAAGATCATAACCATGACCGATGACATGGTAGTAGCTTAGTGCAACTAGTTGATTGCTGTATAGTTATGGAGACTATTGGGCTCCATGATAGTAGTCTTACGACTACTAGTGGATTGTAGATCATGACTATGGCTGATGGCATGGTAGTATCTTAGTGCTACTAGTTGATTGCTACATAGTCATAAGAGACTACTGGATAGCATGGTAGTATCTTAGTGCTACTAGTTGATCGCTATGTAGTCGTGAAAACATGGTCGCAACTTTTGTAGATTTTAACCTTGTGCAATATTTTACTGCAAACAAATTTTCAATAAAAGAACAAAAAATATACAATGGAAAATACACACATTACACATAGATTTTTCCCCTGGAAACCCAAATCGGGAAAACCAACATATTCTATATTCATTCATAGTGATACATTGTTTACAATACAATATACATATAGGAGCCAGTGACATCCAAAACCCTAACCCAATGACTTGGATTAGTCAACAACCCTAATTCCTTAACTATAAATAGAAAACCATCGACAAAAACCATGTGTCGAAAAACCGCCCAACAATGGACACAAAAATCGAGGTGAAAATGCAATACGTTTCCTGAGGCAATTTTTTTTTCTCAGGGGCGTTTCCCCCGAACCCCCACGCAGGGGGGCTATCGCCCCCCTGCAACCCCCGAAGGGGGGGCATAGAGGCCCCCCCTCAAACCCCCCTCGCCCACGACACAATGTAGCAAACACAAGAGCTAATCGTGCAAAGAATATAACACATACCCAACATTCTCCCACTTGTTGTTTTCTTTGCATATAGGGGTTACAGAGTTACATAGTCAACAATCAAGGGAAACAATTCCCATGGATCCTCTACACCAAGAGAACTTCTTAGTGCTCACATATTTTGTTAATGACTCTGCAACATTCTTCAAAGTGTCCACCTTAATCATCAACACTTTATTTTCTTCAACAATGTCTCTCAAAAAGTGATATTGAATATTGATATGCTTTGTCTTTGAATGGTAAGCCGAGTTTTCGCCAGAAAAATTGCACTATGACTGTCACAATCTATCCTTACATCTTGTTGTACCAACCCAATACCTAAACACAATATTTGTAACCATACTGCTTCCTTACTTGCATGAGTGGCTGCCATGTATTCAACTTCTGTAGTTGAAAGTGCCACTACATCTTGTCTTTTTCTCATCCAACTGATTGCTCCTCCAAACAGGTTAAACACATACCCGCTTGTAGATCTCCTACGATCCAGATCTCCACCCCAATCTGCATCCACAAAGCCATGTATGTTCAACACTTTGTCCAATCCCGGTCTTCCTTGGTAGCACAATCCATAGCTAGCAGTGCCACGTAAATACATGAAAACCCCTATTACTACTGTCCAATGCTCCTTCCCTGGTTTTGACATATACCTACTCAAAACTCCCACTTCATGTGATATGTATGGTCTAGTATAGACCATTGCATAGATCAAACTTCCAACTACACTCGCATATGGAACACGAGACCTGTCCTCATCCTCTTCCTGTGTCTTGGGACACTGATTCTCAAATAACTTTACACCAACAAGAATAGGGACCTTGAATGATTTACATTCCTGCATATTAAACCTCTGCAATATTGTCTCAACATATTTTCTCTGATTTAACCAAAGTTTCCTCTTTTTCCGATCTCTTTTAATTTCCATGCCTAAAATGAAATTTGAAGCACTAGGATCCTTCATGTCAAATTTATAGGACAACTGAGTTTTCACATCTTGGACAATCTCCTTGTTTTTTTCTATCAGCAACATGTCATCCACATACAAGATCAAGTAAATCAAATGATCACCAATTAATTTAAAATACACACAATAATCCTCTTTGCTTCTTGTGAAGCCAAGTCCCAACATATAAGTCTCAAAGTTTTGATACGACATCCTTGGTGATTGTTTTAAACCATACAAGGACTTTTTCATCTTGCATACCAACTCCTTCTTTCTCTTCACAACAAAGCCTTCTAGCTGCTTCATATAAATTTCTTCTTCCAGATCCCCATGTAGGAATGTTGTCTTCACATCCATCTGTTCTACTTCAAAATCAAATGCAACAACATATAACAAAAATCTTATAGAAGTTAACTTGGCAACAACAAAACAAATCTCACCAAAATCAATTCCCTCAACCTAGGAATAACCCTTTGTTACTAACCGAGCTTTGTATTTCTTCACTTTTCCTTCTGCATTCAACTTCTTTTTAAATACCCATTTTCTTCCAATGATATTTCTTCCAGTCAACAAATACACTAGATCCCAAGCCTCATTCTTATCCAAGGCTGCCATCTCTTCATCCATGGCCTTTTTCTAGAGTTTTCCATCCCCTGAATCCACTGCCTCCCTGACAGTTCTAGGATCGTCATTAGTAATATACAAAGAAAAATTTCAACATAAATCAGATGGAGTATACCTTTCCAGTAGCCTTGTTTCTCAAACAGATCTCCTCAATACTAAAGTATGAGGATCTTCTTCTTCTGATTCATGTTCTTTTGTAGAATCTGATTCATCATCCTTTAAATAAAACTCTATTTTCTCTAGTTCTTCCTTACTTGGTAGGACTTCCTGTTTAACAACATCCTTCATTTCTCTAAATACCACGTCCCGACTATACAAAACCTTCTTATTTTATGGGTTTCAAAGCTTATAACCTTTGAGACCATCTTTATACCCAATAAAGATACACTTTTCAGCCTTCTTATCTAGCTTACTCCTGTTTTGCTTTGGAACATGAACATAGGCCTCACAACCAAATACCTTGAGATGTGTGAGAGAAGGTTTATTACCAGTCCATACCTCTTGTGGAGTCTTTTCATCCAACACTGATGAGGGTGATCTTTTGACCAGGTAACATGCAATACTCACTGCCTCTGCCCATAATTCTTTCCCTAACCCGACACCATTGAGCATGCACCTTTCTTTTTTCATCAACGTCTTGTTCATCCTTTCTGCAACTCCATTCTGCTAAGGTGTATATGGAGTAGTCTTCTGCCTTTATATACCACACTTCTTACATAATTCTTCAAATTCATTCCCGCAGAACTCTCAGCCATTAACTGTCCTCAACACCTTAATTCTTTTCTCCGTTTGATTCTCAACAAGAGCCTTAAACCCTTTAAACCTATCAAAGAATTTAGATTTATTCCTAAGGAAATATATCTAAGTATTCCTCGAGAAGTCATATATAAATGAGACATAGTACACATATTTTCCCAATTATGGAACCAACACAGGTCCAAACACATCACTGTGAACTAGCTGTAAAATTCTTTCTGCCCTCATTGCACCAGAGGGGAATCTTACTATATTCTGCTTCCCATATACACATTGTTCACAGAAATCAAAATACATAGAGAAGTTAGACACACTTTCAACCATACCTTTACCGTGTAGTAGTCGAAAACCCTTCTCTCCGATATGCCCCAGTATTTGATGCCACATCATAACCTTTTCTCCAGAGACTGTAGGAGTTCTTTCTTATTCAACTCCAATATCAGGAACAATGAAACTATTACATCCATCACTAATAATGCTTCCTTTCAGCTTATACAGAGTTCCAAACCAAACTCCCTTCAACAACACGATTTCTCCTCGAACCATCCTACATGTTTCCTTTTCAAATATTGTTTTACCCCGACATCGTCCATTTTGCTTACATAAATCAAATTTCTGGCCAAACTTGGGATGTGCAAAACACCAGGTAGTGTTCTAATCCTTCCATCTATGAGCCTCAACTTGAATTTTCCTCGTCTTATGATTCTGGTTGTTGAGTCATCACCTGAGAAAACATTACCTCCATCATACCTTTCATATTCACATAACCACTACCTGTGGGGAGCCATATGAAAGGATGCACCTGAGTCAAACAACCATGCCTCATGATCTGCATGTGTGCTTGGAGAAGCCAAGTACACATCCCCTCCTTCTTCCTTGGAGGTGTTTTCTTTTGTAGAAGGAGCTTCTTCAGATACCTTATTTTTCTCAATTTTGGATCTACACTGCTTCTTGTAGTGCCCTTCTCTTCCACATCTCCAACATATCTTTACAAACTTTCCGGGAGATTTAGATATACCCTTATACTTAGATCTCCCACTTGAGGACTTAGATCTATTTATTTCTTGGGAGCATCCTCTTGCAAATAATGCATATGTGCTCTGTCCTTCCATGTTCTTCCGTCTCATCTCCTCCGACAACAAGGATGAGACCACTTCATAAAACTTTAAGGAAGTTGTATTACTACCTATGGCCACAACCAGACTATCCCATGAGTCTGGTAAAGAACACAGTAAAATGATACACTTATCTTCAACTGAAATTTTAATCTCAACATATATTAACTAACTTACCAAAATATTGAAGGCATTCAAATGATTTGCCACTGAGTCTCCATCCCTCATCATCATGTTATACAACTTATTTCTTAGGAAAAGTTTATTTATTAGGGACTTAGAATAATACAACGTCCCCAACTTATCCCATAAATATTTGGTTGTAGCTTCCTTTGACACATTCAGTAATACTGAATCTGAGAGACACAGTCAAATTGTGCTCTTCGCCTTCTGATCCAACTTTTTCTAGTCATCTGTTGAAGTTCCTGTAGGTGCAGTACCTGGATCCACCTGGATCCACTGATCTCTGTCCACCAACAAATCTTCCATATTTAGCTTCCACAACTCAAAAATTTTCCCATTAAACTTCTCGATCTCCATTTTTGAACTACTCACCATTTATTTTCACCTGAAAAATCAATACCACAGATCTCCCACTGTAACAAGGCTTATCATAGTCTCAAGCCAAATCCTTGACCACAAAGGTGTCCCCCTGAAGCCAACAAAGATCTGATACCAAATGCATATTTTAACGTTGTACAATATTTTACTGCAAACAAATTTTCAATAAAAGAACAAAAAATATACAATGGAAAATACACACATCACACATAGATTTTTCCCCTGAAAACCCAAACCAGGAAAACCAACATATTCTATATTCATTCATAGTGATACATTGTTTACAATGCAATATACATATAGGAGACAATGAAATCAAAAACCATAACCCAATGACTTGGATTAGTAAAAAACCTTAATGCCTTAATGGGAGATAGAAAACCATCGGAAAAAACCATGTGCTGAAAAACTGCCCAACAATGGACACGAAAAATTAAGGTGACATGAAAAAAGAGGAAAAAATGCGACACATTTCCCAAGGATTTTTTTTTCTCGTGGACGCTGCCCCCAAACCCTTGTGAAGGGAGGCTATCGTCCCCCTGCAACCCCCAAAGGGAGGTCCTAGCACCCCCCCCTCAAACCCCCCTGCGCGTCGAATGCAACGTAGTAGACACTAGAGCTAGTCGTGCAAAGAATATAACACATACCCAACAACTTTGTGATGCTAGTTGATTGCTAGAGAGCATGGTAGTATCCTAGTGCTACTGGTTGATTTCATCATAGTCATATAGACTATGACAGAGGATGGAGCTATCGATGGCATGGTAGTAGCTGCGTGCTATTAGTTTATTGTAGAGTAATCAATGGACTACTGGATGGAGACATCATGGAAAGATACCTCCCTAGCTAAGAGGGACTGTTAATGTTTTGGTAGCTGCGGGAGGTATTTCCTCCTGCACAACTTTTCTTAGAGAAGAAGATTCCAAGAAGTCAAAGGAAGACCATTGAACTGTTGAAGAACACTCCGAAAAATAATAAAGTAAAATAGAAGACCACAAAAGAGAAGTCGGTCCACATGAAATAATAATAAAGTGGAAATATAATTTCCAAGAAGAGAAGTCGGCCCACATAAATAATAAAGACCTAGAATAAGTAGTCGGACCCAGATAAGTGCCCAAATTAGTATGAATAATAATCTGAGTCAGTTCATTTGCACAGTTAGATAGTTCTCCTTCTGTAGTGCGCACTAGGCAGTTGCAGTTGCAGCTGCAGCTGCAGTTTCACTATTTCTGGCTTCTGGTTCTCTTAGAGAGTGCACCCCACATAGGGAAGGATATTCTTGTGGTTCTTGGTGATCTCTCTTGGGTGCTACCTCTGGAAGAATTGTGCTAAGGTTGTGTGGTGCTGCCCAATTTCTTCATGCCAGTTTCAATTGCAGTTGCAGTTGCAGTTACAGTAGCAGTTGCATTAGCAACTACCACTGTAGTTACCAATTGCGCCAGTTCTGTGGTGACTTAGTTGTCTACCCTCACTAGGGTTTGACAAGAACAAGATAAGTGTTTGTTATCCGGGTTTCTTCATTGTTGGTTTTCTCTTGTGATTATAGCCCATTCATGGTTGTATTAGAATATTCACTCGAAGAAAATTTGGTTGGGCTTGTTTCCCCGAGTTTGGGGTTTTCCCAAGACAAATCTTTGTGTTCTCTTGTGCTTGTTTATCTACTGCTTATATATTTCAGTGTATGTTTATTGAATGTTAAAAGAAGATAAAAATGATATGGTAAATCTAATGTTAATGAAAATAATGAAATTCTAACAATAAGGATAGCGATTGTTGGCACTCTAGAAGGCCAAGCATCCCATTCAGGAACTATTGCTAGGACTGCAAATTGATTGGACATTGGCAGGTCAAATGTTGGAGGCTCCACCCAAAAATCCATCCCAAGAACCAAACAACTAAGAAAAATGCTTGAAGAGTCAAGGTCAAGGGGAAATATGAGTTGTTTTCATTTACATCCCAAGGAGAAACGGTTGTCCAACGACCTATTGCAACAATGAATGTCATCAACAACCATGAGAATGAGATCATGGTTATGGAAAAGCTAGCCTCCACTCATCTCTTATCTTCGATCCTATAGTGGAGGCATCCTTTCTTTGAGATTTTCCAAAGTCTGCTTGATGATAGGAGAAGAAGAAGATGGACAGAGTTGAATATTTTGGGGACCAAAAGCCTGGAAATGGGGAGGTGTGATCCGAATTGGATCCTCACCCAAAATACCTTGTAAATCTGTAATTGGTTTTTTATATCCATTTTTATTTTAGGAAAAATTGTAAGTGGAACAAACCATTGTGATGGTTGGCCTTCCAAAGGTATCCCATTAAAACATTGAGGGATGAAATGGAGGGGATATGCAAGGGAGTATGATAACGGAAATACGAGCTCAAAGAGTGTGACCTACTCGAATTTTTGGTAGACGAAGGAGTCATAGAGCCTGTCCATGTTGAGTGAAGGTGTCTTTGAGCCATGGCCAATTGCAATCTTGGTATTGAAAGTGAGTAACAATGCACAAAGATAGTGTATAGATCACCCTATGTAATTTATCTTGAATATACTAAAAATCGTTGTTCAATGTTGAAATCTGTGTTATTGTCTCATTTTCTTGACTGGTGTGGGTTTATTAAATTTTTGAGAACTCAAACACTATGTTCTTGGGATGTCTTGGTAATGAGATACAACAATATATGTAATCTCTAGTAAGACATGTTTTGACCTATAACACTCACTCATCTCTGTAACACATCTTTTTTTTGTACTCACCTCTATATTTCACAACACGTATGGGGAGAACATCACTCCCAACGTTCAACTATACTTCACACTCTCTCGGTTAGTCGAATTCCTAAGAGGCTTTATGCACAACGTTTACCCAAAAATCGATGTACACCTTTTATTCTCCCTCCTCTTAAACTTGTAAAATAAATAATGGTTCAAAATGGGGAGGCGTTGGTTCTGCAATTCCGTCCATAGATCACACGTTTGTTAAATCTATTGAGTCTTTTCTCCGTGCACTTTATGGTGAACTTGTTTTGTATGTGTGTTCCTACATTTAATTTGATCTGACATCATTTCCCTTCCTTTGCATCAAGACTTGGTTCCATGGGAAGCAATACGTTATTAAACCTATTGAGTAGATGTTGATTTCTAGCCGTGCTTGTAGGATGAACCATACATCCGCTCTCCCACTGAACTTGGATAGAATCTCTGTATTGGTAAATACATCCAATGTAGATCATCCATAATGATGATGAATTGTTTCTTTCTATCATCTGCGATGAAGAGTGCATGCCAATGAACTCCTTACACAACACATTTTTCAATGGGCACAACTGATAAACAAGTTATTTGGGTTTTAAGAACATAGATCCATGCTCTCGTTGCTAACATTGTGATGAGTTGATCTGCAAAGACATCCAACATAGAACTAAAGATATTTGTTTTCTATTTAGCTAGGCGAGTTTATTGTCCAACCTTTCTTTGACCCTAATATGTTGCCAAACTATGGAGGCATATGTTCGTATTTTACTAAAGGAGCTATATAAGTACCCATAAAACCATGGAATGTAGGTTTTGGGCACACTCATATAAACAACAAGGTGCATTGTGAATTTTGGAAGAATTTTTGAGCCCAAGTATGAAAAACACAAAAATCAATTAATTCCGCAAAAGATTTGTGTTGATGAAATTGATAGGCCATAGGCTCACTGTTTACAGATCAGATGGTATCAGAGTAGGTTCGTCAAGGACCTTGACGAAGCTGCTATGGGAAAATATTTGAATAAGGGAAAATAGAAGAGTTGAGAGACTTCAACATGAATATCCAAGAAGAAAGTCGGTATTGGAGGTAGAGAGCAAATACGTTGGAAAAAGAGCTTTCCAAGCGCCAATTGTTCTTCACTGCCATGAGTGCAGAATTATACAAGAACAGATTGTAGCTCTTGCAGTTGGGTAAGAAATTGAGTTGGATAATTGGAAAGAGGAGAAGTTCACTGAGGTCACTGCTCACCTATACTAGGACTTGGCAACGAAGGAAGAGGCCTTGAAGAAGCTAGAAGAAGTTGTTCAAGAGACCAAGAAAAACCCCTCCATTGCCACTTGATGAAACTAGTACCATGATAGAGGAAAACATGGTAAAATCACATTCCAGGACCCTTTTCAAAGATATCTTTGGTGATTTTGAAAAACACACTAGAGGCATCAGCTCCAAGCTCACGAGGCAAATGGGATATGATGGTCAAGGACTAGGAAAGGAAGGCTAGGGGATTGTGATTCCCATTGTAGCTCAACCATGGCCCAAACATGAAGGCATATGATTCAGTGGACAAGGAGCCAACACTAGAGAAACTCAAACCACTTTCTTCAACACAAGAGGAACCAAAAAAGAAGCCATGCACAACAAGCCACTCAAATCTGCTTGTAGAAGCTTGGAAGAGGGAAACAAAGAGATGATTCCACCATCTATATTTGCTTCAAATATCAGGGGAACAAACAACTAAGCTAGAAAGAGTCATCACAAACTAAAGAGATATGGCATAGTTCTTTTTTGTTGCAAGAAAATGGGTCATAAGGCTAGTGATTGTTGACACTCTAGAAGGCCAAGAAACCCATGCAAGAACTATTGCCAGTATTGTAGATTGATTGGACATTGGGAGGTAAAATGTTGGAGGCTCCACTTGTAACTCCATCCCAAGAACCAAACAACCAAGAAAAAAGGTTTGAGAGTCATGGTCAAGGGGTAAGAGAAGTTGTTTTCACTTGTAGCCCAAGGAGAAATGGTTGTCCAATGACCTATTGCAATAGTGAATGTCATCCACAACCATGATAAAGAAAATAGGGTTATGGAAAAGTCGACCCCCACTCATCTCTTATATTCCATCTTACAATGGAGGCATCCTTTGTAACATCCCGCTCTTGCGCACACTGAGCAAACTTATTCTTTGAGGACACTTGCTTGCAAGTGATCCCGATTATTATACTATTGGATGTTTGATTATGATTATGAGGCATTATGGATATGATGATATGTTATTTTGATTGTATTGACATAGACAGGTGCTATTGACTAGGTTCTCCTGAGTGTGCAGGACTTTGGACCTCGAGGATGCAGAGGCGTCGATGAAACCCCTTGGAATCCGGATCGAGTCAGGGAGTGGACTATTGGGGTTTGATTGTTGTTGATATGACATATGTACATCTGATTAGATATTATGATGATTGATTATTATTACTAACATGATTTGTTGATGATGTAGGATAACGATATCTTGTCGATCTAACTCACATGTGGAGTAGAGGGGTCACACACGACAACTAGAGACTTTGAGGGAGAGGTGTGGACAACAAACATGCCACAACCTACTAACACTCCCATCGTGGCTCGAACTGTAGGTTAACGATTACCTAGTTCGAGAAGACCCACGATGCCTTGAGGGAAGATTGCGACAGTCACTCACGATGATTATATGATGCAGGAGCATCACCCACGTCAAGCGAGCCAGCGCGAAAACGGAAGACAGCTGGACAACGCCAACACAAATTTTGAAAGCACCTTGATATTTTTTGCGCCAAACATTAATGTTGGATTTAATGAAGCGCACTTTGTATTTGTAATGGACCTTGAGTGGATAGCTCTCGTCCTTAGGTAGATGAGGCATTTAATAGATTTAATGTAAAGTAGATAGAACATTTAATTGTAGATTTGATAGCTTTAGAGCGCGAGAGGGAAAACAGATATAGACACCCTCATTGCATCATTGTATTATTACCATTGAGATCAAACAAAAGTAAGAAAAGAGAAGAGAAGAGCAGAGAATTGTATGAAGAACACCCATGTACAGATTGAATTAATAGAAGAAAGCTTTGATTCAATTCCATGGTTGTGTTCGTCTCTGTGTATTGTTGATGATATGCTCATAGTTATTTGCTTCCTGTCATGCATTTGCTTTTATATGCTGTGTATGTGATTTCATGGTTGAATTGATGTCTGAGAGGAAGAGTGAATGAGGTTCAATTGTTTCTCTAAGTGAGCTAGAGAATTCCTGCAAGGAGTGCAGTTGAATTTGTTCGCAAGGAGTGCGTGACTGCAGGGTTTACTTAGAGATAACTTTTGTTCTCATTCATCTCAGAAGTGCAGTTTGGGCACCGAAGCCATGCAAGGAGTGCGCAGGCTAGACGAAGACTCAGAGTTGCGATTCTGAGCAAAGAGTCGAAGGATTTCTGCTGCAGGAGTGCGCAGGATCAAAGACTTCATCACTTAGCCATGATTGAAGAATTGCCGCAAAGGGTGCGTGCAAGGAGTTCTTCCTGAGAGAGTTGAAATCGTGAAGCTCAGGAGAGATAAGCCTTTGAACTTGTTGAAGGACTGCACAGAGAATTTGTACTGGAAGTGTTCAAGCAAGTGTTGGAAACTTGCATGCAGTTGGACAAGGCTTCGTGGAATAGGCGCTTGTTTTAATCAACAACTCGAGCGGACTGACGGAATTCTCTAAGGAGAAGTCGCGAGGATCCGAGGCATAGAATCTTGCAGAGGTGCAGGAAAGCTACAGTGCAGGAGTGAAAGGGTTCGAAGCTCAGGGAAGTAGGCGCCGTTGATCGGGAGATCGCGAGAAGGAAGCAGAAGATTTGGCCGCAGGGACCGCGATAGCACGAGAAGCGACATTCCGAGGATCGCGTGGACAATGTGGGCCACAGCGAGGCAATGTGGCAGGTGACGCAAGGTATCGACATATCGGGTATCGGGAGTCGAGGTAAGAATCAATTGGCCGCGCAAGTAGCGAGGTTCCGAGGGAGCGAGATCGCGAGTTGTCGGCATCTCGGCGCATCTGATCTCGGAAGTTTGGACTCTGAGTGTTTAGTGCTACATTCGACGAAGGGTGATAGCGCAAAGTCCCGATAGTAGGGAAGAGAGTCAGCGTTGACTGATACATCTCGGGTCTCGGGGATCCAAGGAGGTAACGCATAACGGTTGAACTCACGAATAGCGAAGTTCCGATCCTCCGATAGATCAAAGAAGGGGGGATTGCGCGAGGTGAACTATGGGTGCAGATTTCTCGATCGGGAAATAGAAGAGTCTTGTTACTCTTCGGGCCGAGAGGAAAGAAGGTCCTGGTGAGAGCGATCGTGCTCCGAGGAGTGTGCTCGTTCGTTATCAAGTGGTATCAGAGCGGAATTAGTTCTTTTCTTTCTATAACGAAGAAGGAGAAGGGAATTCATCATGCCGCCAAGAAGGGAAAGACAATCACCAGATCCCGAAGACAGGGAGGTGCGAAGAAGAGGTAGGCCAGCAGGAAATCCAGAAATGGAGCGGCAAATGAGAGATCTCCAAGCAAGACTTGAGGATATGGAGACTCCACAAAGACGCGGAGTTGGCGCAGGGGATCTTAGTGATTCCGAAGTTGAAGAAGAAGCTGGACATGCAGAAGAAGTCACAGCAGAAGATGCATCAACCGAGCGGTTGATCAAGGCCATTTCCAGGATGAGTTCCAAGACCAAAATGGACATTCCAGTCTATGAGGGAAGCCTGGATGCAGAAGAGTTGCTGGATTGGATCTGAGCTCTTGACACCTACTTCGATTATGAGGATATCGAAGAGGATAAGAAGATAAGGTATGCTGTCACGAAATTGAAAGGACATGCAGCTTTGTGGTGGGATGAGCTACAAGCTGATAGGCGCTGCAAAGGCAAGCAAAAGATCAAAAGTTGGGACATGATGATCGCGAAGATGAAGGCGAAATTCATCCCAAGAGATTATCAAATCACTCTGTTCAGGCGAATGCAGAACCTGAGACAAAAGTTGATGACAGTGAAGGAGTACACCGAAGAGTTCTACAAGCTCAACATCAGAGCAGGTCATCGGGAGAGCGATGATGAGAAGGTAGCCAGGTATCTGAATGGTCTGAGATATGACATTCAGGATGAATTGAGCATGGTAACCATCAGGATGGTGGAGGATGCTTACCAGATGGCTCTGAAAGCCGAGGAGAAGCTGAGCCGTAAGCAAGGTCAGCGAGGGCGAGGCAGAAGTCAGCCCAGAGGCAAGACAGTTGCCCAGGAGAAATACCAGAAGCCCAAGGAGGAATGGCAGAAACCTCAGGGTAAGATTGAAAGAGGTGGAACCTCACAGCGAGGACAGCCACAGGTTGAATAGAGAAGACAACAAAATGATCAGCGGGGGGATTATGATGATGCAAACACTTTTCCTTGTACTAGAGGTCGAGGTAGAGGAAGAGGAGGAGTGATCACATGTTTTACATGTGGAAAGAATGCGCACAGGTTATTTGAGTGTCCAGAGAAAAAGAATGACGTTGGAGAAGCTCACATCACTGAAGCTCAGAGGCGTGATGTTGAGAATGAAGATGCAGACAACGGAAGATCGCTTGGAATGCATAAAGTTCTCTTAACACCCGAGAAGGAGGTGGAGAACATAGCTCAGAGGAGCCGACTATTCAAGACAACTTGCAAAGCCAAAGACAGAAAATGCAAGGTCATCGTGGACAGCGGAAGCACCGATAATCTCGTTTCAACTGAGATGGTGGAGAAATTAGAGCTGGAAACGACTGATCACCCGAGTCCATACAAAGTTTCATGGCTACAGAAGGGACATCAGGTGAGTGTCACTAAACAATGTTTAGTCGAATTCAAAATAGGTGGTTATAATGATAATATTTTATGTGATGTCATTCCCATGGATGTATGTCATTTATTGCTGGGTAGACCATGGAAATATGACATAAATGTTGTTCACGATGGGAGGATGAACACATATACCTTGGAAAAGGATGGGAGAACACACAGGTTGCTTCCAATAAAAGACAAGGAAGTGAAGCCGGAAGTTAGCAATACCATACTTCTCATGAGTGGGAAGGAACTTCTCAATGAGATGGAGAAGAAAGAAGATCCACAATTCTTTGTGGTCAGGAAATCGAGAATTGTCCTGACTAGCACAAGAGTGGATGATTTTCCAGACGAGATTCAGGAACTGTTGGGAGAGTTCGCTGATATCATCGTGGAAGAATTACCTCGTTCGTTGCCACCGATGCGGAGTGTGAGTCATCACATCGATCTCATACCAGGAGCGAGTTTTCCGAATAAAGCCGCATACAGGTTGACGCCGCAGGAGAATGAGGAGGTCAAAAGGAAGGTACAGGATTTGTTGGACAAAGGACTGGTCAGAGAAAGCCTGATTCCATGTGCTGTTCCGACAATACTAAGTCCAAAGAAGGATGGAGGCTGGAGGATGTGTACAGACTACAGAGCGATCAACAAAATCACCATCAGGTACAGATTTCCACTATCGAGAATGGATGATCTGATGGATTGCCTGAGCGGGGCAAATTATTTTTCGAAGATTGATCTGAAGAGCGGATATCACCAGATTCACATGAGAGAAGGTGATGAATGGAAGACAGCATTCAAAACAAACGAAGGTTTGTACGAATGGCTGGTCATGCCGTTTGGTTTGACAAACGCGCTGAGCACATTCATGAGGCTGATGAATGAAGTCCTGAGGGAATTCATTGGGAAGTTTGTAGTTGTATACCTGGACGATATACTGATTTTCAACAAGACCAAGGCTGAACATTTGAAACATTTGGCTATTGCGATGAGGAAGCTACAACAAGAGAAGCTGTTGATTAATATGAGGAAGTGCTCATTTATGAAGATAGAGCTCATTTACTTGGGTTTTGTTATATCGACGAATGAGTTGAAGATGGATCCTGAAAAGGTGGAAGTGATCAAGAATTGGCCATCACCCAGAAATGTTTTTGAGGTGAGGAGTTTTCATGGACTGGCTAGTTTCTACCGAAAGTTCATCAAGAATTTCAGTGGAATTAGCGCAGCAATGATGGACACAGTGAAAAAGCGGCATAAGACTTTTCACTGGACAACAGAGGCTGATAAAAGCTTCAATCTGTTGAAGAAAAATATCACAGAGCAACCAGTGTTGGTGTTCCCAGATTTTCAGAAGACATTTCAGGTGAAATGTGATGCAAGTGGATATGCTATAGGAGCGGTCTTGAGTCAGGAGGACAGGCCAGTTGCATATTTCAGCGAGAAGCTGGATGAGGCAAAGCTGAAATACTCCACGTATGATAAAGAATTTTATGCCATCATACAGACATTAAAGAAGTGGAGGCATTACTTAATACCCAAAGAATTTGTATTGTACAACGATAATCATGCATTGCAGTTTGTGAGTCAACAGGAGAAGTTGAACCAAAAGCATGCAAAATGGGTAGAGTATATGCAGAATTTCACATTTGTGATTAAACACATTTCAGAAACTGCTAACAAAGTGGCTGATGCTTTGAGCAGGAAATGTTTGTTGCTGCAGGAGTTCCGAGTCAAAACATTGGGTTTTGAGAATCTCAAGGATATGTATGCAGGTGATGCAGATTTTGCAGAAGCATACGAAGCAGCTGAGAATCCAGTTCTCAGAGACCGAAGCCCGTGGATAGACTATATGATCCAGGAAGGATTGCTGTTCAGAGGCAATCAACTGTGCATTCCGAATTGCTCCATGAGGGAGAATCTGCTAAAGGAAAAGCACAGCGGTGGATTAGTAGGGCATTTCGGACATGACAAAACGTTCGCGAAGTTGAGCGAATCGCATTTTTGGCCGGGCATGCGAGCAGATGTCAAAATATTTGTTGACAGATGTCGAATTTGTCAGCATTCGAAGGGGAGAAGGTAGAATGCAGGTCTTTATCAACCATTGCCCATACCCGAGAGACCATGGGAGGCAATAAGCATGGATTTTGTATTGGGTTTGCCGAGGACGCAAAGAGGGGTTGATTCCATCTTTGTGGTGGTAGACAAGTTTTCAAAGATGGCACATTTTATTCCGTGTAAGAAGACCAGCGATGCGACGCACATCGCAAATTTGTTTTTCAAAGAGATTGTTAGACTGCATGGATTGCCAAGAAGTATAGTCTCGGACAGGGATACCAAATTCATAGGTCATTTTTGGAGGACGCTATGGAAGAAGCTAGGGACAAACTTGGCGTTTAGTTCTGCTTATCATCCGCAGACGGATGGGCAGACAGAGGTGGTCAACAGGAGCTTGGGAGACTTGCTGAGGAGCTTGGTGACAGAGCACCATAGCAGCTAGGATAATGTTTTACCACAGGCAGAATTTGCCTACAACGATTCTGTGAATCGAAGTACAGGAGCCCATGAAAATTTTCAAGCGAGGGAGTATGATGTAGGAGCATCGCCCATGTCAAGCGAGCCAGCGCGAAAATGGAAGACAGCTGGACAGTGCCAATACAAATTTTGAAAGCACCTTGATATTTGTTGCGCCAAACATTAATGTTGGATTTAATGAAGCGCACTTTGTATATGTAATGGACCTTGAGCGGATAGCTCTCGTCCTTAGGTAGATGAGGCATTTAATAGATTTAATGTAAAGTAGATAGAACATTTAATTGTAGATTTGATAGCTTTAGAGCACGAGAGGGCAAACATATATAGACACCCTCATTGTATCATTGTATTATTACCATTGAGATCAAACAGAAGCAAGAAAAGAGAAGAGCAGAGCAGAGAATTGTATGAAGAACACCCATGTACAGATTGAATTAATAGAAGAAAGCTTTGATTCAATTCCATGGTTGTGTTCATCTCTGTGTATTGTTGATGATATGCTCATAGTTATTTGCTTCCTGTCATGCATTTTCTTTTATATGCTGTGTATGTGATTTCATGGTTGAATTGATGTCTGAGAGGAAGAGTGAATGAGGTTCAATTGTTTCTCTAAGTGAGCTAGAGAATTCCTGCAAGGAGTGCAGTTGAATTTGTCCGCAAGGAGTGCGTGACTGCAGGGTTTACTTAGAGATAGATTTTGTTCTCATTCATCTCAGAAGTGCAGTTTGGGCACCGAAGCCATGCAAGGAGTGCGCAGGCTAGATGAAGACTCAGAGTTGCGATTCTGAGCAAAGAGTCGAATGATTTCTGCTGCAGGAGTGCGCAGGATCAAAGACTTCATCACTTAGCCGTGATTGAAGAATTTCCGCAAAGGGTGCGTGCAAGGAGTTCTTCTTGAGAGAGTTGAAATCGTGAAGCTCAGGAGAGATAATCCTTTGAACTTGTCGAAGGACTGCACAGAGAATTTGTACTGGAAGTGTTCGAGCAAGTGCTGGAAACTTGCATGCAGTTGGACAAGGCTTCGTGGAATAAGCGCTTGTTTTAATTAGCAACTCGAGCGGACCGACGGAATTCTCTAAGGAGAAGTCGCGAGGATCCAAGGCATAGACTCTTGCAGAGGTGCAGAAAATCTACAGTGTAGGAGCGAAAGGGTTCGAAGCTCGGGGAAGTAGGAGCTGTTGATCGGGAGATCGCGAGAAGGAAGCGGAAGATTTGGCCGCAGGGACCGCGATAGCGCGAGAAGCGACATTTCGAGGATCGCGTGGACAGTGTGGGCCACAACGAGGTGACGTGGCAGGTGACGGGAGGTATCGGCATCTCGAATATCGAGAGTCGAGGTAAGAATCAATTGGCCACGCAAGTAGCGAGGTTCCGAGGGAGCGAGATCGCGAGTTGTCGGCATCTCGGCGCATCTGATCTCGGAAGTTTGGACTCCGAGTGTTTAGTGCTACAATCGGCGAAGGGTGATAGCGCGAAGTCCCGATAGCAGGGAAGAGAGTCAGCGTTGACTGATACATCTCGGGTCTCGGGGATCCGAGGAGGTAACGCATAACGATTGAACTCGCGAATAGCGAAGTTCCGATCCTCCGATAGATCAAAGAAGGGGGGATTGTGCGAGGTGAACTGTGGGTGCAGATTTCCCGATCGGGAAATAGAAGAGTCTTGTTACTCTTCGGGCCGAGAGGAAAGAAGGTCCTGGTGAGAGCAATCGTGCTCCGAGGAGTGCGCTCATTCGTTATCATTATAAGGGGCGCACAATAAGGCATGGGCCTTATTCCTTAGAGGCCCTTAGTCTCCCACAAGATCACATGGTGGAGTATTGACTCCAGGGGATTTTGATGTCTACCAAGTCAATCAAGAGGTGAGTGGCACCCTTGGAGCACGTAGTGCATCCTGAAGGGCAATTCACGCAAGGAAAACAAAAAGAGGAGAGTGGCACCCTTGGAGCACCTAGTGCGTCCTGAAGGGCACGTTGCGTTTTAACTGGAAGGTGAATAAACCTAGACGACCTTAAAATGAATGATGTGATAAGTAAGATTTAAAAACAATTTCCCTAATAAAAATGTCGCCTAGCCTAGTGAAATTAAAATCTAGGTCTATGTAACACATGTGGTTAAAAATAATAATCATAATTAAACATGTAACAAGAAGGGCGTAAGAAATTCAATTAATTTAATAAAATCAAATTATAATGGGGGATTAAAATTTTAAAAGGGAAATGATTGTTTTATCTACATATGCTAATTAAATTTTTAATTAAAAAGAAAAAGGGGTAAAAGGTTGTTTTTCTACACTTGCTAAATTGAGATTTAGCTAAAAAGGGAAAATTAAAATAAATAGGAAACTAAAGGAAAAAGGGGAAACATAAAGAAAAAGATGAATGTCTAACTTAGTAAGGAATCTTGCCTTGAGAACTTGATATTTTTGAACTCTACTAAGAATTTAGTAAGGCGTAAGTCATTTAAGATTTGTAAGAGAATATTGGGACACCAGGGAGCGTTTTTAGGAATGATTTTAAGTGGGTGAGGGAAATAGGAATAGTTAAATAATTAATGAAATTAATTTTCTGGTGCAACTAGGGTGATGGGTGACATGTGTATGGGGGAGGTTTTTCTGATTAAATTAATGAAAAAGAAATTAAATGAGAATTTGGGAAAGAAATAACTTAAAAACTCTATAAAAAGAATGGAGGAGGAGGAGTATGGATCTCATCTTTATGTGTAACATTACGCTACTTAATTTTTTTCTTGACTGAACTTATCTTGTGGGAGTTGGGATACCCAGCTCGGGTAACGAGTGGTAGCTCGACCTTGCGAGGCGATATGGGTGCTAGCGGTTCTCTGGTATTGTGTGCGTGGCCCCTTTGCGGCTCGGTGGGTTCAGGGAGAAGAAGAGTACCCCTAGCATTGGTTGGAAGGTACCAGTGATGTCACATCGGTCGACAAGCGAGAGCTGGACGAAGCGCGTACGGGACAACGACTCGAAGCTGTCGCATTTGGCTACGATACACATGCGTTTATTTTTGAATGGTAGATTAATATTGTTCCTATGTTTTCACTACTGTACTTCTTTTGTGTAAAGATGATTTTTTACTCAACATTTTATAATCATTGAACTTAAAGTCATTCCAGCCTTACACTTGCTACATTTTGAATTGATTCCCTTGGTGAACCCAACCCTGATTGCCATGACGTTTCTGTGTTGTTTTTATTGATTATTACGAAGATTTTTTTTTTTCCCCTTATCCCTCTAGTCATCAGTCTATGCCTGAGCATTTAGCCAGGAGCCAAATCGACGGTGGTCACTTCGGTGTTTAAAGACCTATAGATTCAAATTCCCTGATTTTCTGTGCATGGATGATGAGTGGAGGATAATTTTTTTCCAACAGTCTATCCCTTACTTATCTCTGCTTTTTTCACTTGTGATTAATCCCTGATCTTGCGCCTTCCTTGTGAATGAGTACCTCTGCGTCTTGATAGATTAAAACTATGATTTTCTCTGTGTTTTTAATGTGTAAATGGTGGTGTTTTTACTGTGTAAATGGTGGTGCATTTGCTGTGTAAATGGGGGTATTTTTAATGTGTAAAGGGTGGTGTTGTTACTGTGTAAATGGTGGCGCAATTGCTGTGTAAACGTGGGTGTTTTTACTGTGTAAATAGTGACACATTTGTTGTGTAAATGGAGGCATTTTTATTGTGTAAATGGTGGTGTTGTTACTGTGTAAATGCTAGTGCATTTACTGTGTAAATGGGGGTGTTTTTACTGTGTAAATGGTGGTGCACTTGCTGTGTAAATGGGGGCGCTTTTAATGTGTAATGGTAGCGTTTTTATTATTATTGTGTAATGGTTGAGAGTTATTACTCTTATTGACTGCAAATTAACTCTGCAATTTTAATACATATTGACTGTGAATTTACTCTGCAATTTTAATACATATTGACTGGTGAATTTTACTCTGCGATTTAATACACATTGACCGTGAATTTACTCTGCAATTTCAATACATATTGACTGGCGAATTTTACTCTGGGATTAATACATATTGTCTGCTAATTTACTCTGCAATTTTAATACATATTGATTGCGAATTTACTCTGCGATCATACATTTAATCGACAGCAAAATATTTTGTGGATAGACAACATTATCATAGTTTTAGGGGAAACGATTTAATAGACTGCATTCTCAACACATATTTAGACTACGTTTCAACATATATATAGGCTGCGTTTTCAACTTATATTTGGATTGCGTTTTAATACATTGACAACTCTTGAATATGTATCAAATGGTTTGTTAGACATCAAATTCATACAATATATATTCTAGAGACAACGAATTAATACAGTAAGTATTCTATAGACATCGAATTCATACTTGAATGAGAGCGACTATATACATTGATTTAAATTGTTGTATAACAGTAATTGGTGACTCTGTAATTGCATTTAATAGATAACGATTTCGTTTGGTGTCTGTGTAATATTTGTGGTGGTAATGGTGGTGTGGTATGCTGTTATGACAATGTTTCCTTTTTAGGGGCAACGATTTATTGATTGTTAAATAGATAATGTTAAAGGGGCAGCGATATAGTTGATTAATAATTCACAAAATTTACAAATATAATCGATAAATATTGTTATGTGAATATTCAGTTTTGTTTCAGTTGCACCGAAACAATTATGGTTCTAACAATTGGAATTGTAAATTAGTACAATGAACTATTGTTGAATATAGTTACAACGAACTTTTGGATTTGGATTTTAGTTACAATGAACTATTGTTTGATTGGAATTGTAGATTAGTTACAATGAACTATTATTGAATATAATTATTTAAATTGTAAATATCGAGGTAGTCAAGGTGTCACCAAGGAATAACCAGTATATTTTAGAGAATATACTTCTTATTATGCGAACATGGCGCGATTCATCATTACACTCCTCATTACACTAGTATTATTATTGATCATGTTAAGTGCATATATTAATTCTCTTTTGCAGTGCAAACCAAAACAAGTAGTTATCCCATCACTGGTAAAGAAGGATCAGTTTAAAGAACACATGACTTAAGTGGATTTAGGAATTTAATGTGATGTATGATTGTTATTTTAGTCAGATACCCTTGCATCTTGTTGACCTGTCGATTGAGTGCTTGGGTGTAGTCTTCTTGTCAGTTAATTCAGTCTCCTAGCATGATGATTTTAGCTTGGGTTAAGGGTTCAGTTATGTTATGTTGCCCCATGGTTGCTATCACACCTATCGCCTCGGACGACATGATTCATTATGAGGGGACCATCGTGCTCCCTGACGGACAGAGGAAAATGATAACTTGGTCAGAGTCTGTGCTTCCTGATGTGGGAATTGTTCGTTGTAATTGATGTTGGCACTTGGTTGTAACACCTTAATGTGTTTTGGTTTGCGCACCGTAGAGGTTTCCATTTACTGGTCGTCAAGCTGTTGTGTCAGGTTGATTGATGTTGTCCTTTATCCTGTAAGCTTTGTCTTGGTTGTGTTGGGCGGGTAGTTTTTTTTTATCTGTGTATTGATTATCACCTGTTTCGTCGAGTTACATGATGTGCTAGTGTGCTGAGTCGTTGTTATCTGTTGCCTGATCTATGTGCTTGGTGTTCGTTGTCAAGTTGTGTGGTTTAACTGTTGTCGTTGTTGCTGTCCCGCTTTAAAAAAAAAAAAATTCTTTAGCGTAGCGTCGTTTGTAGTCGTAACATATGGTATCAGAGCGGGTTCGACCCACGACTTGGGATCACTACGACTTTCGTTGATGTGATATTTGATTATAATGTTGCTAATTAAGTTGACTTGTATTCATGCATGTAATGATGGTTAGAGGACGTCGCAGAGGTAGACGACGAGGTTCTAGGGGAGGAGGCATGACGCCCCCAGTAACATCCATGCTTGAGGGGTCTAACCCCGAGGGAGACGAACATGTTTTCGGGCAGGAGTAGATAGCGGTGGGTGATGTGGTTGGGTTGATGAGATCCTTTCAGCAGATTTCTGAGGCACTGATCATCCGTTTGGACATAGATGAGGCCAGGGCGCTGACACCCCCTGAGGGTCCACCGCACGCTCCGGGTGGTACTGGTAGCATTCGCTGCGAACTCGAGAAGGTCAAATTTCTCGAGTTCTTTGGTGCCCCGGACGACGCAACAACCAAGGCATTGTTGGAGAATATGGCGATGTGCTTTTCACTTCATGACTATACCTCCAACATGAAGGTCCGCATGGCAGTATTTCAACTGAAGGGGAGTGCTCTTCTATGGTGGAAGACGCTCCTGCCATAATTGAACATGCCCATCAAAGACGTGTCATGGGAACTGTTCGAGGAATGATTCCGAGAGAGGTACCTATCATAGAAATTCATTGAGTGTCAGCTCAACGAGTTCAATGCCTTGCGACAGGGCGGTTGTACGGTGCCTGAGTACGAGGCTCGTTTTATGGAGTTTCTTCGGTATGCTCCACACCTAAATACCGAGAAACTTAAGGTCAACAGGTTCTTGTTTGGCCTTAATGTCAGCATACGTGCAACGGTTAGGATTCTGATGCCTTAGACCTTGCATGATGTTGTCCAAAATTCCCTCATAGCAGAGGAGGAGCTTATCAACGGAGTTTAGATATGGACTCCAGCGAGACCAGCAGGGTAGGTGTCATCTGGTGTGAAACAACATCAGACACTAGCTAGGCGGTCACTGGGATATTGTGGCTTCTAGAGAGGATCCACTTTCACTACACCTCGACGACCATCGCATTAGCAACAGACTCCTTACCGAGGAACACAACACCAAAAACAATGTCGATCGCAACAACAACAGTTTAGGCCTATTCAACAGAACATACCAGGATTCCAGGCCGGTGGGCCGTCAACTTCTACTTCGGGTACCAAGAGTACTGGACCGAAGAAGGGGTGTTGGACATGTGGGGAGCCACACTACCAACGCGACTGCCCCGTGGAGAGGACTAGAGCATATGGATCAGCTGGATCTACTACCGTGAGAGATTTGGGTAGGCCCATCGGATCCATGCAACGATGAATAACCGCCAGGAAGAGCACCATTCGACTATGCTCAAGACGTTAGGTACCATTGCTGACCAGACCCTTAGTATTTTGATAGATCTTGGTACTACTTAGAGTTTCATTTCTGGTGCAATGCTAAAAATAATTAAGGTAAAGGCAGTCAAACAGGATGAGTTTAGCTTTGTAGAGATGGCTTCGAGAGCCAAACAGAAGGTTGGAGGGAAGGTTACGGGCTGTACCCTTAACCTGGGAGAGTTTGTCACCAGGGCCAACCTATACGTCACGATCTTGGTATATTATGATGTCGTGATCGATATGGACTGGTCAGAATTGCATGAGGCGATACTCAATTGTAAGACGAAATGGTTGAGCTTGGTTGATGATGAGGGACATAGACGTGTGATTGTAGGTCAGAACCAGGGAGTTTCTATGAGGTTCATTTCTTCCTTGTAGCTATGGAAGAGCATGCGCTAATGATGTAAGCTTTATGCGATCCTTGCATTAAAAGAGAAGGGAGTAGCAGAAGTTCTAGAACACCGTCCTGTGGTGAGAGAGTTTGCGGACGTCTTCTCGGAGAAGTTACCTGGGATGCCGCTGGAGAGGGAATTAGAATTTACCATAGTTCTAAAACTGGGGACTGAACCGATAGCAAGAACGCCTTATCGAATGTCGACCTCAAAGTTACAGGAGTTGAGAATGCAACTGAAGGAGTTGCTGGACCTGGGACTTATACATCCAAGTGTGTCACAGTGGGTGCGCCTGCTATTTTCATACGAAAGAAGGATGGGTCGTGGAGACACTGCATTGACAACCATCAATTTAACAAGGAAACGATCAAGGATCAATATCCGTTGCCAAGGATTGATGATCTGTTTGATCAGATGAAGGGTGCAACAGTGTTTTCAAAGATCGACTTGAGATCAAGGTATCAACAACTATGGATCAAGGAGGATGACGTCCCTAAGACCACCTTTAAGAAAAGGTTTGGACATTACAAGTTTACTGTTTTACTGTTTGGACTGACGAACGCCCCAGGGGTATTTATGAGTTTGATGAACGGGGTGTTCCGCGAGTACTTGGACAAGTTTGTCCAAGTATTCATTGACGATATCTTGATTTACTCTCGGATGATGGAGGAGCATGATGAGCACTTGCGCTTGGTACTACTGTGTCTGCGAGAGAACAAATTGTTTGGGAAATTGTCTAAATGCTCATTTTACCAATCGAAGATTCACTACTTAGGGCATGTCATCTCTGGTGAAGGTATCACCATGGACCCAACAAAGGTTGAGGCTATTATGGAATGGCCTGTGCTGATGAATGTATCGGAAGTGCGTAGCTTCATGGGTTTAGCAGGATACTATCGATGGTTCATCGAGGGATTTTCGAGGATAGCAAATCCGATCACAAAATTGCAAAAGAAGAACAAGAAGTTTGTTTGGACCGAGAAATGCGCGGAATCATTTCATAGGCTCAAGGAGCTATTGAAAACAACATCGATATTAAAGGTCCCTAACATGCACAAAGACTTATTGGTATGCACTGATGCATCCAAGGAAGCCTTAGGCAGAGTCTTTATGTAAAACGGTCGAGTGATCGCTTACATCTCGAGGAAGTTGAGAAGGCATGAGGAGAATTATGCGATGCACAATTTGGAGTTGTTAGCCATTGTATATTCCTTGAAAGTTTGGAGACACTACCTTATTGGATGAAAATTTGAACTAAAAACATATCACTGTGGAATACAACACATCTTTACGCAAAGCGACCTGAACGCGCCCAATGACGTTGGTCAGAATTTCTTAGCGAGTATGATTTCGAGATTACTACATAAACGGAACAATGAACAGAGTGGCTGATGCGTTGAGTCAGAGATTGCGCATATTTTTGGTGATGCCTCTTCAGATGAATATACGTGAAAAGATTCTAACTTTACAATGCGATGATGACTGGTACAAGGAGGTCAAGGATTTTATCGGACAAAACACCATGATGGTACCAAGATTTGAAGGATATATGTTGGACGACGATGGATTATTGAGATTTAAAAATTGAATTTACGTACCACCGAACTACGCGTTGAGGAGTTTGATCCTAAACGAGGCTCACAGAGGAGTATACATGGCTCATCCTGGAGTCACGAATATGAGGGCATACCTTAAACCCTTATTCTTATGGAAAGGAATGAAGACAGACATAGTCAACTATGTGGCAAGATGTCTAGAATGTCAGCAGGTGAAGGCTGAACATAGACATTCAACAGGATTACTACAACCACACGCTATTCCATAATTGAAATGGGAGGTTATTTTGATGGATTTCATTGTTGGATTGCCACTGACGGCAAGGAGACACGACTCGATTTTTGTGGTAGTTGACACTCTGACGAAGAGTGCTCATTTTATTCATGTGCGTACGACGTATCAATCACCTGACATAGCTAGAGTTTTCATCAGTGAGATTGTGAGGCTACATGGCGTGCCTAAGAGGATTATATCCGATCGAGGATCAATGTTTACTGGATGATTTTGGACTAGTTTCCAAGAGGCCTTGGGAACCAAACTTAACTTTAGTACTATGTATCACCCGAAAACAGACGAGAAGACCGAACGAACAAACCATATCTTGGAAGACATGTTGCGCATGTACGTGATGGACCAACAGAAGAATTGGGAAGAATTCTTGCCACTGGTAGAATTCGCATATAACAACAATTACCCAAGCACCATTAAGATGGCGCCTTTCGAGTTTCTTTATGGGCGACCATGCTAGACGCCTTTGAGTTGGGATTAACTTGAGGATAGGGTCCTGGTGGGACCAAAAGCGATCCAAGAAATGGAAGATCAAATGAAAACAATAAGACAAAGGATCAAAGAAGCGCATGATCGACATAATATTTATGCCGATGCACACCGTGTCGACCGTAGTTACGAAGTTGGCAATCGAGTCTTCTTGTGGGTAAAAACGCATAAGAGTTCGATCAAGTTTGGAAAGGGTGTTAAATTCTCTCCTAGGTTCGTGAGACCTTTCGAGATTGTGGAGAAGAAGGAGCCCGTGGCCTATCAACTAGCCTTGCCTGATTCTTTGAGGCGTATGCACAATGTTTTTCACGTATCTGTTTTGAGACATTATATTAGTGATCCTACACATGTTATTGACATGAGTTCCTTGCAGGTATCTGACGAGGGTGCGCTCACGGCGGAGCCAATCCACATCCCGGACCATCACATTTGAAAACTACAGCATTGAACAATAGATCAGGTCAAGGTCCACTGGGACAACTATAGTCTGCACTTGGCGACCTGGGAGGACGCATATGATATGCGCCATAAGTTTCCATTTTTGTTTGATAGATAGACTTGTGATACTATGATGCACTTTATTTCAGAACTTATGTATTGTGAAACTTTGGGATAAAGTTTAGACCAAGAGGGGGTGTATGTAACATCCCGCTCTTGCGCGCACTGAGCAAACTTATTCTCTGAGGACACTTGCTTGCAAGTGATCCGGATTATTATACTATTGGCCGTTTGAATATGGTTATGAGGAATTATGGATATGATGATATTTTATTTTGATTGTGTTGACATAGATAGGTGCTATTGACTGGGTTCTCCTCAATGTGCATGACTTTGGACCTCGAGGATGCAGATGCATCAATGGAACCCATTGGACGTCGGATCGAGTCAGGGAGTGGACTATTGGGGTTTGATTGTTGTTGATATGACATATGTGCATCTGATTAGATGTTATGATGATTGATTATTATTACTAACATGATTCGTTGATGATGTAGGATGACGATAGCTTGCCGACCAGACTCACATGTGGAGTAGAGGGGTCACGCAGGACAACCAAAGACTTTGAAGGAGAGGTGTGGACAACAACCCTACCACAACCTACTAGCACTCTCGCTGTGGCTCGAACTGTGGGTTAACTATTACCTAGTTCGAGAAGACCCACGATGCCGTGAGGGAAGACTGCGACAATCACTCACGATGATTCTAAGGGGTACGAAATAAGGCAAGGGCCTTATTCCTTAGAGGCCCTTAGTCTCCCACAAGATCACCTGTCGGAGTATTGACTCCAGGGGTTTTTGATGTCTACCAAGTCATTCAAGAGGCGTGTGGCATCCTTGGAGCACGTAGTGCGTCCTGAAGGGCATGTTGCGCAAGGAAAATGAAAAGAGGCGAGTGGTACCCTTGGAGCACGTAGTGCGTTCGGAAGGGCACGTTGCTCAAGGAAAACGAAAAGAGGCGAGTGGCACCCTTGGAGCACCTAGTGCATCCTGAAGGGCACGTCGCGTTTTAAGTGGAAGGTGAATAAACCTAGACGGCCTTAAAATGAATGATGTGATAAGTAAGATTTAAAAACAATTTCCCTAATAAAAATGTCACCCAACCTAGTGAAATTAAAATCTAGGTCTAAGTAACACACGTGGTCAAAAATAATAATCATAATTAAACATGTAACAAGAAGGGGGTAAGAAATTCAATTAATTTATTAAAATCAAATTATAATGGGGTATTAAAATTTTAAAAGGGAAATGATTGTTTTCTCTACATATGCTAATTAAATTTTTAATGAAAAAGAAAAAGGGGTAAAAGGTTGTTTTTCTACACTTGCTAAATTGAGTTTTAGCTAAAAAGGGAAAAGAGAGAAACTTAAAAGAAATAGGAAACGAAAGGAAAAAGGGGAAACATAAAGAAAAGGGGAAACATAAAGAAAAAGATGAATGTCTAATTTAGTAAGAAATCTTACCTAGTAAGAAATATTACCTTGGGAACTTTCTATTTTTGAACTCTACGAAGAATTTAGTAAGGCGTAAGTCATTTAAGATTTGTAAGGGAATATTGGGACACCAAGGAGCGTTTTTAGGAATGATTTTAGGTGGGTGAGGGAAATATGAATAATTAAATAATTAATGAAATTAATTTTCTAGTGCAACTAGGTGGATGGGTGACATGTGTACGGGGGAGGTTTTTCTGATTAAATTAATGAAAAAGAAATTAAAAGAGAATTTGGGAAAGAAATCACTTAAAAACTCTATAAAAAGGATGGAGGAGGAGGAATATGGATCTCATATTTATGCGTAACATTACACTGCTGAATTTTTGTCTTGACTGAACTTATCTTGTGGGAGTTGGGATACCCAACTAGGGTAACGAGTGGTAGCTCGACCCTACGAGGCAAGATGGGTGCTATCAGTTCTCCAGTATTGTGTGCGTGGCTCTTTTGCGGCTCGGGGGGCTCAGGGGGAAGAAGAGTACCCCTAGCGTTGGCTGGGAGGTACCGATGAGGTCAAATTGATCGACAAGTGGGAGCTAGATGGAGCGTGCACAAGACAATGACTCTGGGTTGTTTCATTTGGCTACGGTACACATGCATTTATTTTTGAATGGTAGATTAATATTGTTCCTGCGCTTTCACCACTGTACTTATTTTGTGTAAATGTTATGTTTTACTCAATATTTTATAATCATTGAACTTAAAGTCATCTCAGCCTTACGTTTGCTGCATTTTGAATTGATTCCCTTGGCGAACCCAACCCTAATTGCCATGACTTTTCTGTGTTGTTTTATTGATTATTACGAAGAAATTTGTGTTTTTCCCTTATCTCTTTAGTCATCAGTGCGTGCCTGAGCAATCGGCCAAGAGCCGAATCGACGGTTGTCACTTCGGTGTTTAAATACCTATAGATTCAAATGCCCTGCATTTCTGTGCATGGATGATGAGTGGATGATAAATTTTGCCCAGCTGTCTATCCCTTACTTATCTCTGCATTTTCCGCTTGTGATTAATCCCTGATATTGCACCTTCCTTGTGAATGAGTATCTCTGCATCTTGATGGATTAAAACTCTAATTTTCTCTGCATTTTTAATGTGTAAATGGTGGTGATTTTACTGTGTAAATGGTGGCACATTTTCTATGTAAATGGGGGCGTTTTTAATGTGTAAATGGTGGTGTCGTTACTGTGTAAATAGTGGTGCACTTGCTGTGTAAATGGGGGTATTTTTACTGTGTAAATGGTGGTGCATTTGCTGTGTAAATGGGGGTGTTTTTACTGTGTAAATGGTGGTGTTGTTACTATGTAAATGGTGGTGCATCTGTTGTGTAAATGGGGGTGTTTTTACTGTGTAAATGGGGGCGTTTTTACTGTGTAAATGGTGGTGCACTTGTTGTGTAAATGGGGGCGTTTTTAATGTGCAATGGTAGCATTTTCTTTTCTTGTGTAATGGTTGAGAGTTATTACTCTTATTGAATGCGAATTTACTTTGCAATTTTAACACATATTGACTGTGAATTTACTCTGCAATTTTAATACATATTGACTGGCGAATTTTACTCTGCGATTTAATACACAATGACTATGAATTTACTCTGCAATTTCAATACATATTGACTAGCGAATTTTACTCTGGGATTAATACATATTGTCTGCTAATTTACTCTGCAATTTTAATACATATTTACTGCGATCATACATTTAATTGACAACAAAATCTTTTGTGGATAGACAACATTATCATAGTTTTAGCGGCAACGATTTAATAGATTGCGTTCTCAACACATATTTAGACTACGTTTCAGCATATATATAGGCTGCGTTTTCAGCTTATATTTGGATTGTGTTTTAATACATCGACAACTCTTGAATATGTATCATATGGTTAGTTAGACATCGAATTCATACAATAGATATTCTAGAGACAACCAATTAATACAGTAAGTATTCTATAGACAACGAATTCATACTTGAATGAGAGCGACTATATACATTGATTTAAATTGTTGTATGACAGTAATTGGTGACTGTAATTGCATTTAATAGACAATGATTCCGTTTGGCGACTGTGTAATATTTGTGGTGGTAATGGTGGCATGGTATGTTGTTATGACAATGTTTCATTTTAGGGGCAACAATTTATTGATTGTTAAATCGATAATGTTAAAGGGGCAGCGATATAGTTGATTAATAATTCACAACATTTACAAATATAATCGATATATATTGTTATGTGAATATTCAGTTTTGTTTCAGTTGCATCGAAACAATTATAGTTTTAACAATTGGAATTGTAAATTAGTAGAATGAACTATTGTTGAATATAGTTACAACGAACTTTTGGATTTGGATTTTAGTTACAATGAACTATTGTTTGAACATAGTCCTAGTAATTGGAATTGTAGATTAGTTACAATGAACTATTGTTGAATATAATTATTTAAATTGTAAAGATTTAGGTAGTCAAGGTGTCACCAAGGAATAACCAGTACATTTTAGAGAATATAATTCTTACTATGCGAACATGGCGCGATTCATCATTACACTCCTCATTACACTAGTATTATTATTGATTATGTTAAGTGCATATACTAATTATCTTTTGCAGTGCAAACCAAAACAAGTAGTTATCCCATCACTGGTAAAGAAGGACCAGTTTAAAGAACGCATGACTTAAGTGGATTTAGGAATTTAATGTGATGTATGATTGTTATTTTAGTTAGATACCCTTGCGTCTTGTTGACCTATCGATTGGGTGCTTGGGTGTAGTCTTATTGTCAGTTAATTTGGTCTCCTAGCGCGATGATTTTAGCTTGGGTTAAGGGTTCAGTTATGTTATGTTGCGCCATGGTTGCTGTCACGCCTATCACCTGAGATGACATGATTCATGATGAGGGGAGCATCGCGCACCCTGACAGCTAGAGGCGAATGATAACCTGGCCGGAGTCTGTTCTTCTCGATGTGGGCATTGTTCGTTGTAATTGATGTTGGCACTTGGTTGTAACACCTTAACGCATTCTGGTTTGAGAGCCATAGAGGTTTCCAGTTACTGGTCATCAAGCCATTGTATCGGGTTGGTTGATGTTGTCCTTTAGCTTGTAGGCTTTGTCTTGGTTGTGTCGGGCGGGTAGCTGTTCTTATTTGTCTATTGATTATCCCCTGTTTCGTCGAGTTGCATGATGTGCTAGTGTGCTGAGTCATTGTTGTCTGCTTGCTGATTTGTGTGCGTGGTGTTCGTCATCAAGTTGTGTGGTTTAACTGTTGTCGTTGTTGCCGTCCTGCTTTAAAAAAAAAAAAATTGCTTTAGCGTAGCGTCATTTGTAGTCGTAACATTGGAGTCTCTACATCCTTTCTTTGAGATTTGAAAAAGTCTACTTGATGATAGGAGAAGAAGAATATTGAAGGAGTTGAAGCTTTTGAAGACCAAAATCCTACAAATGAAGAGGTGTGATTGGAATTGGATCCTCACCCAAAATAGCTTGTAACTTTGTAATTGTTTTTTTAATTTCCGTTTGTCTTTTATGAAAAATTAGAAGTGGAACAAACCATTATGATGGTTGGCCTTTCAAAGGTAACCCATTAAAACAATGAGGGTTAAAACGAAAGGGAGATGCCAGGGATTACAGTAGCAGAAATAGGAGTTCGAAGAGTGTGACTTGCTCGAAGTCTTGGTGGATGAAGGAGTCACATAGCCTGTCCACGCTGAGCGAAGGTGTCTCTCAGCCATGGCCAACTGCAATCTTGGTATTGACAGCGAGTAACAATGCACAAAGATAATGTATAGCTCACCCCTATGTAATTTCTCTTGAGTATAATAAAAATCGCGGAGCAATGTTGAAATCTGTGTTATTGTCTCATTTTCTTGACTGGTTTGGGTTCATTAATTTTTTGAGTGCTCGAACACTCTGTGCTTGGCATGTCTTGGTAATGAGCTACAAAAATCTATGCCAGCTCTGGTAAGACATGTTTTGTCCTGTAGCACTCACCCATCTCTGTAACACCATTTTTTTTGTACTCACCTCCGTATTTCACAACACACATGGGCATAGCATGACTCCTAGTATTCGACTATACTTCACACTCTCTCGATTAGTCGCCTTCCTGAGAGGGTTTATACACAACGTTTACCCAACAATTGATGTACAATTGTTATTCGCCCTCCTCTTAAACTTGTAGAAGAAATAACTGTTCAAAATGTGGAGGCGTTGGTTCTGCGATTCCGTTCATAGCTCACACGTTTGTTAAATCTATTGAGTCTTTTCTCTGTGCACTTGATGGTGAAATTTTTGTGTATGAGTGTTCCTACATTCAATATGAACTGACATCATTTCCCTTCCTTTGCATCAAGACTTGGTTCCATGGGAAGCAATAAATTATTAAACCTCTTGAGCAGATGTCGATTTCCAGTAGGTCTTGTAGGATGAACCATACACCTGCTCTGCCAGTGAACTTGGATAGAATCTCTGTATTGGTAAATACATCCAATGTATACCATCCATAATGATGATGCATTACTGCTTTCGATCATCTGCGATGAAGAGTGTGTTCCAATGAAATCCTTACACAACAATTTTTTTTACTGGGCATAGCTGAGAAACCTTCTCTGGGTTTCAACCACGTAGATCCATGCTCTCGTTGCTAACATTGTGATGAGATGATCTGAAAAGACATCCAACATAGAACTAAATCTATTTGTTTTTTTTAATGTCCAGCCTTGCTTTGACCCCAGTATGCAGTGAAACTATGGAGGCATATGTTCGTATTTTACCAAAGGAGCTGTATAAGCACTCATAAAACCATGGAATGCAACTTTTGGGCACACTCAAGGTGCATTGTGAATTTTGGCAGAAGTTTTGAGTCCAAGTCTGAACAACACATTAATCTAAATTAATTTTGCAAAAGATTCGTGTTGATGAAATGTACAGGCCATAGACCCACCATTTACTGATCATCCTATGAGTAACAAATCTCCCTGTTCATAAATGGACCAACATGGCATGGGTAGATAACAATTCTAAGGTGGATATTGAGTGTTAGTCCAAAATGAATTATAAAATTGGGATGAAGGGTCTTGAACCATACCTAGGGGTTGTGACTGCCACAACTATTTTTGAGCGATGAAGCATATATGTTATGTCCCCTCAGTGGCCCCTTCATACATAGCTTTCAACTCTAGCAATTAAGGAAAATACCTAGGGGTTGTGACTACCACAACTATTTTTGAGCGATGAAGCGTATATGTTATGTCCCCTTCATACATAGCTTTCCCCTCTAGCAATGAGGGGAAATTGTTGGTTACATGGTTATGCTCACAGATGCACCACTCTTTTTAATGGGAAATTTCTAAGAAGATGCTTTTTCCAACATTTGGAATAGAAATTTAATAATGCCAACTTTGACTGATTATGCTTTTTATTTGCTTGCAATACATCCAACTAAAAACTTATGGAGCTGAGAATATCATTTTTGAAATCTTCTAACATATTTCCAATTTTAGCTTAGGTGACTCCTTCCCTAAATGATTTGGTAATTTTGGCAACAATGTCTCTAGGACCTTTTCCATGGCTTGCCTACATAACTCACAAATGTTAACTCGTAAATGTCCTCATAAGATCCCTTGCTCCCATTAAATTCAACAAGTCAATGCACTCATGTAGGATCCTTCTTAAGATAATAAGACAAAGAGTCCCTTGACCTAGCCTATGTTGTTTTGTTCTCTATAGATTGTATTAAAATCTCTTGACATAGTCTTCCAAGCTTTCATCTTCCTTTTGTGTCATTTGGAAAATTTCTACTCACAGATTTCTCTAGCTTTGCAGTAGTCTTGATACCCTTTTAGAAAAGCTTGTCATGTTTCTTTCCATGTTCAAATGGTATTTCGACCCAGCCCCAAAAACTAGCGAAGTGATCCATCCTTGAGGGTGGTAGGAAATAATTCCAAATTCTGAGCATATGAACAGTTATCATAGCTTCGATAAAGGACATTAAATTTATGAGAAAATTATCTGGATCTTCACTAACAAGGACATGAAAATATGGCATAGTTAAAGCTGGAATATTCCTCATTTGGACCATTCCCCCAAAATATTGAATTGAAAATTCAAATTCACGGGGTCTTGTTTGTTGGAAACTCTTTCTCCTTCTTTGGTCATGTTGTTCAAAGGACCGACATTCCAAAATGCAGGCTTTCTTGTGCTATAATTCCTTGAAAAGAATAGATTTTGCAGAAAACTCTAGTTTTTGAACTGGATTTTCTTCAAAGTTTGACATTGCTTGATCATTAATCAACTATGGAACTTGCTCCAATATTGGTTGCTAAATGATTGGATTCAACAACTTATTCCTTGTGAACTGGTTGGGATTCATATTTTACCCCTGTTTCCTCCTTTTACAGATTTTCTAACAAGTGTGTCAATAATTTAAGTGGTTCTTACTACACCACTGAATCGACCTTTTGATTCTATTATAAAATTCATGCATGTATATGTCATAATTCTAAGTGAATAACACTATGTATGAGATTTCATAAAGAGGGTAGTCAATATTTCCTCTTGTTGATCCCTGTACCATGTGTTGTTTCTAGTGTAAATAAACGTTTTTAACCTTCGGGATCTCCCCAACAATGGCATAAAAAATGACAGGTCAAATAAAAAAAACTTACTAATAATAGCAAGGATGTCTAGATTATGTGTATATTTATTATGTCAACCAAGGGTCTAAGTGTTTGCGAGATACCTTGCGCCATTTGTGCAGGCTTCAAATTCTCAACAATTGTTTACAATGACTTCTACTTTAGACATAAATAAATATTATTCATACTTTGAGTATTTACTGTAATTGAAACCATAAATCCTATCTTTAATTCATATATAAAATTACTCACTCAATTGAAATTTCAATGTATACGAACCCTTTCATAGAAGATAATGAAATCAAACTCTATAGAAAACTCAAGACTGGAAATGAAAGTATATGAATTATAAGTAGCTGAATTAATTCATAGTGAAATCAATCTATCAATCGGAATAGAATAAAATATTAATACATAGAATTCAAAACAGAGAGAACAAGGTGTCAAAAGATACTAACAATGACAACAAACTTACCACACCATCAACATATCACTCAGTAAAACATACATAACTCAACAAACTTAGTAGAATTGAAACAAAGATTTTATTTTAGAGTGTCAGAATGTCTTTTCATCATATTTCCTTCACTTCCATTTGTCTCTTGAGAAAAGGTGTATGTCTACTTTTATACATTCTCCACATCAAAGATTCCAAAGTCAGAGCCAAGAAAAGAGGTAGATCCCGTCATAGACTATGCATTGGTGAATATGATGATGTAACTAAATAACCTCCACAACAAAGAGAATTAAAAACATATTTATATGGTATCTATAGTGTTTATGTTGGTAACATTCACATTCTCCACCACATTATTTTGTCTCCATGGATCCATAGCAACCCCCTCCATATAAGCTGTAGAGACCAAGGTTGTCCTTGAGATTTACGGTCCTATAGCCACAAACCTATAGAAAACAGAGCCGCATCAATAGACTTGTAGCATGTAGATCCATAAAAAATGGATTCGCAACAACTCCCAACTTAATTCATTATTCAAAGGACAAACACAAAGCACACTATCCTCCTTTGTTTAAGGTTCAATCAGAAAATCAAAGGACAAACACAAAGCACACTATCCTCCTTTGTTTAAGGTTCAATAACAAAATCAAATGAAAACTTATAATTCATAATGAACATTGCCTCGAGCCTTAATTCTGGTATTTAGTTATCAAAATAATGGCAACAAGGTATAAAGAATAAGAAGAATGATGATTATCTAGACAAAAGAAATGATCAAAGGATAGAAAAAATAGAGCCCATTAATGAAAGACCATGAAAAATATGTACAAACATATAACCAAGATCTATTCTATCTAAATTCCTATGGAAAACATTAAACAAATTAAAGTAGATATATCAAATAAAAGAGGAATCAAGATACTCTACGTGGTAAAATCCCAAGGTGGGGAAACATCCACAGAACCAAGGCCGTCTATTCTTCATATAACTCTCTCAATTACAATTTCTAGAGCACATGCATATAAGGAGTTCAAATGGGATCCATACAAATCTCAAACATATGGATGATCTTGCCTAAGGACCCCTAGGGTCCAAGATAATGATCAATACCATAAGCGACCCTCCACACTATTGATTCAGGACTGATTGTCTCAATTTATAGTAATAAGGAGAAACATGGACCATTTATCATAAGGCACAATCAAGGGTGGAGATCAACCAATCCATAAAGTTTGATGATAAGATCGTCAAAATATAAGGGAGAAGTAGTGAATAAGAATGACCTATAAGTGTAGGTCACCATTATTTGAGAGACATGTCACCACCAAATCACTCCCAAAACGTTTTCCATGTACACATACAATATTACAAAAGTATAGTGAGGCTATGTTACATGCAAAAGTGCCCCACAAATGATGTTATAATGATCATAATTAATGACCCTAGCTACAAAATTACATCAAGCCACTAGACAACATTAAAACACATTCTAACATTCCCTTGTAATTTTGACTAGAGGAACGAGCAGTTAAGTAGATGGAGTTGTGTTACATAAGAATAATAGGACAATAATGTGAGATATTTGAGATCTCACAAGTCTATATATGGCTGATTATGTGTACGAATGCCTCAAAATGATCTCACATTCATCATAATGATAGGCTATACAATGGTAAATGTGGCCACTTGACAATCATTACATCATGGGTTGTTATGAACACATTTGGAAGAAGACGACATTGCATTATATTCTCTTTTTAAAACAACTTCAAACGTACTTGATAAGTGGAAAATATAGATTCAAACTGTGTTATTTTCAAGGATAAGCTATTTAGTGAAACAATGTAAGAAACCCTCAATAAGTTGCAACCAGATCCTCATTAATGTGCAAGGAGAAGACACATTCTACTGTTAATAATCAGTGTAGAATGACGAACAATGACAACATCAATATGCTCATGATGAAGTGTTAAGAAACTAAAGATAGAGTAATAATCTGCAGAATCAATGTGTCTCCAAACTCTTCACACATCACTCTGGAACATGTGAAGCAAACAAAGAGCTAATTGCAAGAAAGATCCTCCAAGATAAAATGCATGAATCATTGTGGAAAGTCCATAGTGTGTCAAAGGACAATCTCTCTAAGAAGACCTGAATGATAGCAAAAGATGAAGTTGAATGCAATCCAACATGCTAAAAGTGTCGATGATCAACTGAAGTTATTCAATCAAGAACCTGAACATAATGTCACAATGATCATCAAGTTCAACAAGTGCCCAAATATGCACTTCATGCAATGTAAAATGGTCTCCCCATCATAGAGACATAGTTCCAATCAAAACACTAAATGGATGCGATATTTCTGGAAATTTCCTAAAAAAACACACTAAATTTTTGCTATCAAGAAATTGTCTCAATTAGACTATTGGCATAGTCAAACAAATGAGAAATATGTGGCCATTACAATCCTCAATAATCATATGACCAAAACAATAGAAATTAATATCATCATTACATAGAGTATGGAATTTTATGCATTTTGAAAAAAAAATTCACTCAAAACAATGTTCATATAAGCAAATTATGACCATTTTAAGTTCCAAAAATGAGGTCTAGGCTTGAGTATTTTGGAAAAAAATGAAAATCACTAGAATCAAATAAAATAATTCATTGGATCTAAATATGTCAGTAGGTAGAGAATTGAAGAGTACATAGCCTACCAAAAAACACACTGAAAATCGATGTCATATGACAAAGTTATGACAATTTAAAAATTAGCTTCAAAAACTTGGTGCTAATCCTCGCAAGCTAAGCCATAAGTGGCAGGTGGCAACCCCTAATTGATCTGAATAGAACCCACCATATGCTGACATGGAAATATATAGAAGCTAACATGGCATGTACATAATGTTAACATGGCATGTACATAATGCCGACAGGGAGTGTGTTGAAAATAACACATGGTAGTGTACAAAATGACATGTGGCAACTCAGTTGGCAAGTTATGTTTGGATGTAACTATTGATGTGGAACATGCTAGTTGGGTGGATTATTCCACATGGTAGTGACGCGGCAAGTCGTTCAAATGATAAATCTATTCAAAAAAATGTTATTTAAGGTTGAGAAGGAATGCGTTTTGAACCCAAGACCTCATAAAAACCAAATACATAACATATTATTATAACCAATTGATCAAATCCATGATACTTGATATCAAATTCATTTGGTATATTGTTGAAGAACTATTGTAAAACATATTACAATGAATGCATGACCCACATTTTCTAGAGGAAATTCTCAATATCTTGGGAAAATGAAGTTTGATTGTGGTAAAAAAATGGTTGATCGTGAATAATTAGACCGCTCCAGATATATCTATATGGTTATATCATCCCAACAATACACCAATTTGTATTAGTCTGAAGTGCACCCACAAATATTTAATTTTATATGGGTGTCAGGCTGCTAAATTGTAGCTTTTAAGTGTCCTGAATCACTAAATTGTCAAACCAGGGTTGGTATACTTCGAGCTGATACACAGTATGTGCAGGCAAGCGTCTAGTCTTTATTCGAATGCTATCCTAAAAATAA
>ML789204.1:69302-106380 GCA_009831015.1 Picea engelmannii
AGTGTGAACACTTGAAGCATCTCGATCCACGGTAATCATCACTCTCTCCAGCACTCTGTGCAACGGCTCCAGCTGGACTGTGGCTCTTCTATTTTCTCCTTCGAACCATAACGCTTGCCATGATGTATCGGGTTTGAACCGCTTCACTGGTACTGCCACAGTGTGAGTTGGTACCTGGTACCGGAACCCTGCGCCAAGAATAGCAATGGTACCTACCCAAGTGACATTAGCTCATTTATCAAATTAAAGTATTAAAATGCATAATAATCACTTGAATTTCAAAGATACCTTAGGTGACCCCTTTGGTGGTAAAGGGATGTTGATTACATCAAAAGGAGGTCAAAAAGGGTGATACTGGCATATAGTTGGAGGTCAATGGTACGTAGTATGGGCGAAGAACATAGTCAAAACCGGGGACCAACAATGGGCCCTGTTGTAACCTAGGTCTGCACCCCTGCCTCTCCTCTCTCATTTCCCTATGCCTTCATCAATTTTTTCCTCTTCTGGTTGATAAAGTCGGTTGCCCATCTGTTCAATGACTTGGTTTTCCTTATTGTCTTGCTTGACTGATTCTTTGTGCAAAGTTTTTCTATTTTTATTGAAGGATAAACACATATCGTGATTTGGTTCGAATTACTTATCATCTTGTTTTCCATTAATTGAGCTTACAACAGGTCAATCAAGTATGTTGTATGCACAGGGAACAACCATGAGAAAAAACACAACATTCTTGCAGTCCATTTCGGGCTTGAAATACAAGCAAACAGTCAGGTTCAATTTTCAATGACGTAGATCTAACAGGCCGTCAGATCAACGACTCTCGCACAATCGACATTCCAGAACTAGTGCGAGGTTTAATCGCAATAGTTACAAACGGTAGTCCATGACTTCGATGCCCAAAACGTCAGAGTTGTCTTATTCAAAAACTCCCAAACTCCCAAAATGCCGAAGTGCCGAAGACACTTGGCACTCATCAGTTCAGACGCCTAGCGCTCATCTGCTCATTTTTGAGTGACACATGTCACTCGCCTTATGTGACATATCAACAACCCTACAACCATGTCACTCTGGGAGGAAACAAGCAGAAGTTGAGTGAGTAAAGGACTCTCGAAGGCCTGGAGCCCATATTTCATTTGGACCGTCCATCAAGAAGGACACGCGATGCCATATCTCTCACTTCAGAGACTTAGCACTCCAGGAGGTTTGCGGATCGAAACACTAGAGCAAGAATTACCCGAAAGTCTGAAGTGAATCTCGGTCGTCCAAAACAAGAGGACACGTGGAGGCAGATCTCTCACTTCGGAGATACGACACTCCAGAGGATTGTAAGAACTATGCATTGAAAAGACCTGAAGCCCGAACTCCCGAAGTAATTGAGAACCATTGATATTTGCAGTAGACAAGGAAGGAATATTACCCAAAGTCTCGGAGACACATGGCACTCATACATCAGGACACATGGCATTCATTTTGGGTCACCACGTCACTCTGGGACCGTACTACTCTGGGATTTATACAAACTTTGCATCTAAATTGGCGCCATCGCTAAATTAGATAGGGAAGTTCTAATATGGCGAACATATAGAAATTTAGCAGAGGCACTAAAGTAGCAGGGTCACCCGGATCACAGATTGCGACAAGATCGACGACCACACTTCATTACGGGGATGAAAAAATGCTCGAACGTTATTTTCCCAAGCGGTCCCGCAATTGAAACCATGGTATAGCTTATGAGATACACGATAACTTGTGGTGGATTGTGGGTGTCGAAGCAATGTGGATACAAACCACCCTCGACAACTTCCACAATCACGTGCTTATATGACATCAGGTCACCACGTCACTCTGGGAGATTTTAACGCTGCACATACAATCATCTCCAGTAGCCTCAAACAATGTGCGGGCATGCCATGATCAATGAAGAACTCAACTCTGTCACTTCGAATCAGTTTCTGCCACAATCTCAGTTCATTCCAGTGCATGCATCCATCCATTTTCATTGCTAGTAGCAACGTTTAATTGTTTAGTTCAAGACTCTTTTAAGTTCAAAGTATAATAAGTGGTCTTCTATGTGTGATAAGAACCACTCTTTTGATTAAGTCAAGTGTGAAGTATACATTGCTGTACTCCAGTAATGTTTTAGTCAAGTTAATAAGTTGTTCTACAACTGGTAGTGTAGAGTTAAGTCTCAGTCCCAGATGGACGAGAGCCTCCACAAATCTTATAAATATCCAGTTTTTGTATGTTGTGGGGGTCGGGGCAGTTTTTTAGGGAAATAATAGCAATACAACACTGGTTGGACCCGTTCGATGCATGGATTAAAGCTCTCTACCTGGTTAATATACTCTTGATGACAATGTTTCGTTCAAATCTTCATGTGTTTTTTTATCTTATCTTGAATACCGTTTTGATTTGTGCAAAGTACATTTCATTTCTTTCGGTTATTGTATAACTGGTCTTTATTGATATGCAACCTGCGAAAACAACTAATGCTTGGTGAAGACTTGTTTTTATTGCAACTTGAGGGAGTAACCGTGTTTTTGATACATGTTTAATGTCTTGAGATGATATTTTAAGTATTAAAATTCTTGCAATAGATTATTCATTGTGTGGTTAGTTGTTTCCCTTTGTTTTTATTATTTCACTTGTCTTTCATTTGTGTGCCACCAACCAAGGAGGACCCTCATCCATATCATTTTTCCAACCCCAACCATGTTACTGTCTTGTTAAACCAACCCTCCAACTGACCAACAAAATTTAAAATCAATTATTCTAAACGTGAGGTGGCCTAGCTTTTCCCTTTAGCAGTTGGGTGCAGACCTTAGGACCAACGTCTTCTGGCACTGTTGACGGGGAATGAAGTAACGAAACATCTCTCCCTAGGAGAATGACAACGATCAGATCTGGTTTTTGATGGTGAAAAAAATTCAGACACACATATGACTGCAATCTTTAACCTGGCGACTCCACATCAAAGGACTCCACTGGAGAATGAGCATAGCCGATAGAGAATGGAAAGATGGAAGGGACAGACCAGGTACCAAGCCGTCAATTTTTTCAAAGAGATCATATTTTTCTTCATCAGTTCATTCCTGTCTTTTCCTTTGTGTGTCAAAAGAATTATCTTATGCTTTGTTTACTTAGATGATTATATACCTACAATGGTCAATCAATCCTTGAGAAGAGAAGATCTGCCCTCTTGCATTATCGATCTTAATCTCATTCCTTCATTCGAACCCACTAACCATAATGTTGATCATATCCAAACTTCTCCAGACTATGAACGGTCATGTAAGCCTATGAATAATAAATCTGATTCACCACTTATTGAAATCATTGTTCCACCTTGTGATCAACTTACCGAAATTCAGTCCAGAATCAAGAAATATTACAAACCCCTGAAGCTATTACTTATCCTCCCAATTTTATTGATTACCTTCCTCTGTTCAATGGAGGAGACCATGTTGCAGATAAGAAGCACCTGGAAGCTTTTGAGAATTTCATTGATAATTTTCAAATTATGCATGAGGATGTAGTTACGAGGATATTATGCAAATCTTTATTTGGAGATGCATCATTCTGGTTAGAAATTTGGAAGTTGATTCTATTAGTTCATGGAATGTTTTGCGTAATGTGTTTTTGAGGTATTGGGGTGAGAACAAATCCTTTGAAAAATACCTTTCAGAGTCCTACGCCTTGAGAAGGGAGCAAGATGAAGCTGTTACTGTATTCAATAGAAGGTTTCATAATTTTTATCTTAATACGCCCATGGAAATTCAACCTACTAAAGTTGCTGCCATGGTCCAATATACAATTGCACAACACCCTGATCTGGTTCTTTTTCTCAGAGAGAGAATTTCATCATCATTGCAGCAGATGTTCACTGATGCAAAGGAGATTGAGGACAACATCAGAGCTTGTGGAAGGCTCTTAAATCGAGTTTGGGACAAAGATTTGGAACAGGAAGGAGTTTATGAGCATCATAAATCATATTTGGATACAAAGGAATCCAAGGAAGGATATGGACAACGAAAATCTGATCCGGGTTCTTATTTTAAGCATACTAATGCATCACTTTTAGATTTTTATTTTTCCTCGGATCCTGAAGCTAATAAATCAGTTTTTTCTATTCTTGAAACTAAGTATATTGATGATTATCCCAAAGATGGATTTACATGTACAGGTGAACCTTTTCTTAGTTATGAGCAGAGGGATGAGTTTGTTAATGATGACTTTCATGAAGTTTTTGTAGAGAGCAATGATCAATTTTCCAAACAACAAGTTTCTTCCCCTCAACATTCAACTATAAATATCGGGGATCAACTCACATTCTTGACTTACGATGAATTTCATAATTATATGTGTTTAAATTTTGGTCAAGAAAAAGAGGAGGAGCTACAGGAGAAGTTGAACATGTTCTCTTCTCATCAAATGATTCCCTCACTACACCAGTTGTTCCTACTCCTAGAATAAAAGGAAGTAACTGACTGCCCTCCGAGTTTTACGATGCCTTTTCTTTGAAAACTACTGAAGACATTTATGTACAAGAAAATAATCAACAGCTGCAAGGTAAACGTGTTGCTCAAAGATTTTATGAAGAGCAGGATGCTTGTGACATCATAACTGTAGATATCAGAAACAATACTATAGCTGCATTTGCAATTGCCTTGAATGCTTCTAGTAGCGATGAAATTGCCACTCTAAACTTAAAGGGAGAAATTGACAGCGGAAACAGATTGCAACATTTTTTCGTTCCATTTTCGGGTCTCAAAAATAAGTATGTCGACGTTTCTATGGAAGCAAATTTTTCACAAGGGCAGTCTGTTCATTTGGAGGAGAAAGAACATTAGTTTACCATCAATCCAGAGGTAACTGGTCATTATTTTTATGATCCGATGGATGCATACTTAGAGGACTATATCATTTTTAATCCTCTATCATGGTTTCACTCCAAGTCTGGGGTTAGTTTTCAGAGCAAGTTGTCATTCCATTTTCAAATTTTTATTTTCACAAAGCAGGTTCAATAAATCCAGTTAGTAGATCAATTGCTTGAATGGTTACTATGGAAATCTTCTTATACCTGAGTAGAAAGTTTCAACAAATTAGGAGTAGGAGAATAAGCTCGTAGTTCGAGCATTTAATTTTTAGTTTGCAGATTGTTTTTCAGTGTGTTGGTTTTCAGTAGCTTGTTTGAATAAAGACTCCATAGCCCAACAAGGACCTGGGGTTAGCTTCAACGTTAGTTTTCAGAGACGCATGGATGACATACAAAAGAGGTAAGAAAAGGGAGGTGGGGGAAAGTTATTAAATTCAAAGGCACTGATCTGCTCATCTTAGCACTTCGCAGGGAAGTGCTATCCCCGATTGGAGCCAATGTTGTAACCTAGGTCTACACCCCTACCTCTCCTCTCTCATTTCCCTATGCATTCATCAAATTTTCGCTCTTCTAGTTGATAAAGTCGGTTACCCATCTGTTCAATGAATTGGTTTTCCTTATTATCTTGCTTGACTGATTCTTTGAGCAGAGTTTTTCTGTTTTTCTTGAAGGATAAAAACATATCGTGATTTGGTTCAAATTACTTGTCATCTTGTTTTCCATTAATTGAGATTATAGCAAGTCAATCAAGTATGTTGTATGCGCAGGGAATAACCATGAGAAAAAACGCAACATTCTTGCAATCCATTTCGGGCTTGAAATACAAGCAAACAACCAGGTTCAATTTTCAACGGCGTAGATCTAACAGACTGTCAGATCAACGACTCTCGCACAATCGACATTCCAGAACTAGCACGAGGTTTAATCGCAATAGTTACAAACGCCAGTCCGTGACTTCGCCGCCCAAAACGTTAGAGTTGTCTTATTCAAAAACCATCAAACTCCCGAAGCGTCGAAGTGCCGAAGACACTTGGCACTCATCAGTTCAGATGCGTGGCGCTCATCTGCTCATTTTTGAGTGACATATGTCACTCTCCTTATGTGACACATTAGCAACCATGATATCATATGACATCATGCCACCACGTCACTTCGCAACCATGTCACTCCGGGAGGAAACAAGCAGAAGCTGAGTGAGTAAAGGACTCTCGAAGGCCTGAAGCCCGTATTTCATTTGGACCGTCCATCAATAAGGACACGCGGCACCAGATCTCTCACTTTAGAGACTTAACAATCCGGGGGGTTTGCGTAGCGAAACACTAGAGCAAGAATGACCTGAAATTCTGAAGTGAATCTCGACCGTCCAAAACAAGAGGACACGTGGAGGTAGATCTCTCTGTTAGGAGATACGACACTCCGGAGGATTGTAAGAACTATGCATTGAAAAGGCCCGAATCTCGAACTCCCAAAGTAATTGAGAACCATTGATCTTTTCAACATGCAAGGAAGGAATATCACCCGAAGGCCCGAAGTCCCGGAGACACATGGCACTCATACGTCAGGACACGTGACATTCATTTCGGGTCACCACATCACTCTGGGCCTGTACTACTCCGGGAGTTATACAAAATTTGCATCTAAATTGGCACCATCGCTAAATCAGATAGGGAAGTTCTAATATGGAAGACAGATAGAACTTTATAGGGGCGCTAAAGTAGTAGGGTCACCCGGATCATAGATTGTGACAAGATCGATGGCCACACTTCATTGCGAGGACAAAAAATGCTCGAACATTAATTTTCCCAAGCGGCCCCGCAATTGAAACCATGGTATAACTTATGAGATACGTGACAAATTGTGGTGGATTAAGGGGGTCAGAGCGGTGTGGATCCAAACCACCCTCGAAAACTTCTGCAATCACGTGCTTATATGACATCAGGTCACCATGTCACTCTGAGATATTTTCACGCTGCACATCCAGTCATATCCAGTAGCCTCAAACATTGTGCATGCACACCATGATCAATGCAAAACTCAACTCTATCACTTCGAATAAGTTTCTGCCACAGTCTTAGTTCATTCTAGTGCATGCATCAATCCATTTTCATTTCTAGTAGCAACTTTTAATTGTTTAGTTCAAGACTCTTTTAAGTTTAAAGTATAATAAGTGGTCTTCTATGTGTGATAAGAACCACGCTTTTGATTAAGTCAAGTGTGAGGTATACATTCCTGTACTCCAACAATGTTTTAGTCAAGTTAATAAGTTGTTCTACAACTGGTAGTGTATATTTAAGTCTCAGTCCCAGTTGGATGAGAGCCTCTGCAACTCTTATAAATATGCAGTTTTTGTATGTTGTGGGGGTCAGGGGAATTTTTTGGGGAAAGGATAGCAATACAACACTGGTTGGACCCATTTGATTCATGGATTAAAGCTCTCTACCTTGTGAGTATAATCTTGATGACAATGTTTCGTTCAAATCTTCATGTGTTTTTTTTTTATCTTATCTTGAACACAATTTTGATTTGTGCAAAGTACATTTCATTTCTTTCGGCTATCGTATAACTGGTCTTTATTGATATTCAACCGTGAAAACAATTAATGCTTGGTGAAGACTTGTTTTTATTGCAACCTGAGGGAGTAACCGTGTTTTTGATACATGTTTAATGTCTTGAGATGATATTTTAAGTATTAAACTTCTTGCAACAGATTATTCATTGAGTGGTTTGTTGTTTCCCTTTGTTTTTATTATTTCACTTGTCTGTCATTTGTGTGCCACCAGCCAAGGAGGACCCTCATCCATATCATTTTCCAACCCCAAACATGTTACTGTCTTGGTAAACCAACCCTCCAACTAACCAACAAAATTTAAAATCAACTATTCTAAACATGAGGTGGCCTAGCTTTTCCCTTTAGTAGTCGGGTGCAGACCTTAGGACCAACAGGCCCAAACAAAGACCAAATTGAGTGACATGAACATTGATATTGACTATTTAACATGATCTAGATATAATGATAATGTAAGACATGGGAAAATATATTAGAATTTGTAGAAACCAAACATGAGATTCATATATGAAATTGCAGATCTATTAAAAAATTGGGCTTAAAAAATCAAATTTGAAAATTTAAACTAGCAAATCTAAAAAATAAACTAGATCTACTTGTAAATTGATGCCAAAAAAAGAATTGTTGAATGCTCATGGAAGGAAATAGTAGATCTCTTATCCAATGTTTCAACAAACAAATCAATTCATCCAAGGAGTTAGATATAGGGCTCTGATACCATGAAAATCATGTAGAAACATATAACCAAGATATATCATATCTAAACTCCCATGGAAAGCATTAAACAAATAAACATAGATTTATCAAATAAGAGAGAAGAGACCATAGAATTTACATGGTAAAACCCCAATGCGGGGAAACATCCAAAGAACCAAAGCCTTCTATTCTTCATATAACTCTCCCAATTAGAATTGCTAGAGCATACACATGTTTGGAGTTCAAATGGCATCTATACAACTCTCAAGCACATGGATGATCTATCCTAAGGACCCTTAGGGTCCAAGTTAATTATCAATACCATAAACCACCCTCCACCCTATTGATTCAAGACCAATTGTTTCAATTTATAGTAACTAGGAGAAACTTGGATCGTTGATCATAAAGCACAATCGAGGGTGGAAATCAACCAATCCATAAAAGTTTATGATAATCTCATAAAGAGATAAGAGAGAAGTAGTGGATAAGAATGATCTATAAGTGTAGGTCACCATTACCTTAGAGATAGGTCACCACCAAATAACTCCCAAAACTATCTCCATGTGCACATATGCAATATTACAAAAGTATAGTGAGGCCATGTTACATGTATAAGTGCCCCACAAATGATGTTATAATGATCATCATTTTGACACTAGGTACAAAATTACATCAAGCCACTAAACAACATTAAACCACAATCTAACAATCAACGTCAATCATAATAAGAATGAAGAATGAAGAATGCAAAATCAAGAATCAAGAATAATGAACTATATACCTTAATAACTTTATAATTGCTTCTATGCTTGGGTTTTGACTCTTTATCGAACAACCAATTCTCTACAAAAAATACTAATTCTTTCATTGTAATATAGGAACTCTATGTATAGTATATTGGCCTTTCTTTTTGGGGACCATGTGCTTTATGCAACGATACAATCCATCTTTGACCTCTCCATCTATTGATTTTTTTTTGTGTGTAATGGTACTTTGGGTTTTAAAAATGCTCAATGGTGTGTAGAGGTTGATGGCACTACTACTATCTATATTTAATAACTATCCAAATAGGTAGATACTTTAGTCTCTTCTCCTTGCAGGCCACTTTTACAACCTCTTTGGCTTGATCCATGGCCTCATAAATATGATCCATTGCAACTTTATCCCGATCCACCATCTACCATAATTCAACAAGAGGTTCAATGAACTTGATGATCTCTTTTTCTTTACTCCAAAAAGTGTTGTCATAAACTTAGAGAGTGGTCTCTTTCCCTTTTAGGCTCATGGCTCTATTGAGATGCACCCCATTCATCACAACCAAACATCTCCCTCAAATTGTTCTTTTGGAAAATAAGATATTGCAAATTAAGAAAGTTCATTGGAAATCAAGTAATAGTTGGTCAAACAAGCTCCTTGCCCACTATGTATTTTTCCTCATAAGATTGAAGACCCATGTGTGGTTGTAGATGAATTTGTAGGTTATCATTTTTTTGGTCCAAAACTCTCTTCACCCATTCAACTTTATCTATATCCATAAGTATGAAGTCAAAACAATGTGTAGTGCATGGAATTCAAAAAATAGTGGTGCGTTCTCCTCCAATATCTTAAAAAAATAGTGGAGTGTTTCTCCTCCAACTTGTTACCAGCCATAACATGGTTGGATGAATTATCGATGATGATTTGAACATTCTCCACTTCCACCTTTGTAATCAAATTATCCAACAACTCAAATAATAGTTTCACATCCTTTATCTATTTGGATGCATCAATTAATTTTATAAACATAGTTGTTGGTGGGAAATAAATGAGGATCCGTTATGATGGTTTGGGAATTTACATTGGTCCATCTATGGGACATGGTGATGCATCTCATTTTCATCCAAGATGCTTTAAATTCCATCAAGTGTTCTATTCATGTATATCTTTCACCTTCCCCTATAAAATCCACCCTCTCAAATCATGATAAGTATGGTCTTTGGAACTTGAACTACATGCAATGATAGCAACTAGCATAGAATGATAATAAAGGGAGCATGAACACTAAAAGTTGTGTTTGCATCATAGAAAAATTTTCCTATGTATCTAAAATAAACTTTCTTATAGTCCCCCCATTGATTATGAATTGTGGGTTGAGAACCAACTATGGTGCATGGTACAAAGAAGTTATCATCTTCTCTTTGAATACAAAATGGTATTGGTATTAGATTCCTAATCCATTTCTCTTGGAGAGATGAATCTGAAGGGATCAGAAAAAGTGTGAGATGAAGAGGCTTCAAAACTAGGGTTTCTAAATCCACTATGATGTCTACGGATCTTAGAATTTCTATTTATCTCATGAATTTATTTTTGCTTGGCTTTCTCCATTGAAGTGATTTCAACATGTGTTTCCATTTGAGCTCTTAAATTAACTAATGCCTTTGGGAAACCTTTAGCTTGGCTTAGAATATGCCCTCAGTAGCATTTCACCTTGTATATACCCCTTTTAATTTACTTCCCACAGTGGTTTCATTTTAAAAATCCTCATCCAATACCAATGTAGTGGTTACATGTAGGATCCCTTTCCTTTCTTGAAGCCATGGGAATGTCATAAATAAAAAAAAAAATATGCTAACATGATAACAATGTCTTAATTTTTAAGCAAAGAAATAAACAAATGAAACACTACTCTAATGAGGGTTTGAAATGTGTGAATATCCCATTATACCAACACACGATTTTGTCAACAAATCTCCTTCCATATTGTAACAAATTGATAGGCCATATAAGTGACCAATTTATTCTTGAAATCTTCCCTAACTTATATTTGAATCATCTATGAATTCACCCTAAGAACTAGTGACATTTATAGCTCCTAACGTTTCATATGTTTACAATGAGAAGTGTGTGAGGCAAAGTGGCGGGGCATAATTATAAACTATTACTTAGGATCTAAGGAGGGCTTAGGGTTTTGAGATTTTTTTTTTAGGATAACACAACTGCTCCCATTTAGCCTCATAGATCGACTAGTTTACTTGCTAAACTAGTAGGTTCGTTGGTACATACACCATTGATCCAGGCCATATTTAAGTCAAAATTAGAGGAGAATCTATCAATTCGATTTGAAACCACCGATTCTGACTACTTTGCTTGGCTCTGTTATTTCATTTTCAAACTTAGAGTTTAGTATTGGAAATATTGTTGTCATTGAAGTCAAAGATGTTGACGATTAAAACTACGTGAGACATTCTCCAGGACACAAACCTGAGAGAGATCCCTTGAGAGGGGTGTGTGGTTCCTATTTGAGATAGAGCTGGAATGTAGAGATGCCCTCCTCCTTACAGAGAGTTGAGAATAACCCTAGATGATTCTCCTATGTAACACAATGAAAAAGGATATTTGCAGAGTTGGACATGCCTGTGGCTGAGCATAAGGTGAACAAGTGAATTCCCATAGATTTGGGTGCATCGTCATGAGAATAGAAATGAAGATGATGTATTAGCCTCCTTTGAGTAGAGAGTTGAGATGATGAACTCTAGATGACTCTCCTGTATAATGGAGTGGGAAAGAAGATCTGTTGAGTGGATGTGCCTGTGGACGAGCACATGTGAATGCGATCCTAGTGGCTGAGCACTAGTGAGAGTGGTTCTCCCATGTAATGCAGTGAGATAGAGATATATAAATCCCTATGGATGTGCCCCTGGTGGCTGAGAACTAGTGGGTGTATTAGATCCCTTGCTATATTGTTCAAGAGTCAGATCTACCTGTAACCCTAATTGTAATGTAAAGGGTACATGTTGACCCCACCTTAATGTAATTGATAATTGATGTTAAATATAATTAATCTGGTTAACATTAATTATATTATGAGATAGAGAGGTCAGCCCTATTGTGCCAATAGACACTTCTGTTGACAGGTCAAGTCTAATATAAGTAAAGGTAAATTGCACATTGAGGAATCATATCTTTTGTGTGAGTTTGGAAATTTTAGCAAGTACATCTTCTTTGGAAAAGTGTGCACCTCTCTTGGGCGCTAGTCTTCTAGGGTTTGTAAGCAGCCTCTTGTGTGCTAGGTTTTCTTGGTGGTGAAGGTATTTCTCTTGAAGAATATAGCAAAGTATTTGGCTGGGTTTTCTTCCCTTGTTGAGAAGGGTTCCCTAGGATACTTCTTGTGTTCTTGTGCATGGTATTTCTTCTTGTGATCTTGGTTGCTGCAACATAATTGTTTATGGTTTAAGTTAAATGATAAAAAGGAATAAACTTCATGATTAAACCTTTCTTATTGAAAAATAAACATGGTATTAGAGCACATGTCTTGAAGAACCCGTTGCAAAAACTACTTTCAACCATCCTCTCTCTCTTCTGCAGAAACCGTACGACCCTCCTAGGGTTCCTAGAAAATTTGTACGACCTACTCTTCTGGAGGTTTTCAGCACTTGGCACTTGGACATTGGGGATAAAAATGGGATAGGTGTGTATGAAATCCTTCAACACACCTCCAACAAGTCTCAAATTGAAATTCCCAACATTTTGACTTTTTGGCCCTAGGGTTTCTAGGGTTTCGCTAAATTTTGCAGAAAATTTCAGAATTGTGTTCTTGCAACTCCTTGAAGGAGATATTCAACTTACCAGGGCTATCATATCCTTCAAAGGTTTATTGTTGGTAGTCATAAACCCAAAAAAACCTAAAAGTGATAGCCTAGCCTAGCCATTAGGTTTTCTAGCCTAGTTGACAAGGGTTTGTGAAGAATCCAAAGATGAGCAAAATCATGATGAGAGGCAAGCTTGATGGTTCAAGCAAACTCAACTCCATAAATACAAGACCTCAAAGAAATGAAGACATCAAAATATCAACACTCTCAGGTATGTTTCCTACCAATGATAATACTTGGTTAATTGATAGTGGTGCCTCCAGACACATGAATGGTCTTAGAGATCACCTAACACATTTCGTTGAGAAAGAGACATCTACATTTTGTTCTTGGATATGATGCCATATATAATGTGAGAGGAGTTGGAACTTCTACCTTCTAACTAGATTCATATATGCAGCTTCAATTAAAAGAAGTACTATATGTACCCAGAATGAAGAGGAGCCTTGTCTCTATTTCTGCCTTGGAAGACAAAGGCTACGACATTACATTCTCAGAAGGAATAATTCTTGCATGACACAAAGACTCTCATATAAGTTCTTCCAAGGTAATTGGTGTCTGAGAAAACAACTTGTACAGATTAACCATCAAACCAGTAAAAGCCCTGCTACATGACACTATCAACTTGAGTGAGCTATGACATAGAAGACTTGCTCACATTCATTATAGAGCCCTCCCAGCTCTATGGAAAATGGTAATAGGTCTACCATAAATAAAAATTCATCATAAATGTGTTTGCAAAGGTTGTGCCCTTAGCAAAAATGTTAAAGGATCCTTCTCAAGCAGTGACAATAGATCCAAGGAAATCTTGGACTTACTACATTCATATGTGTGTGGGCCAACGACTGTTGCATGTTTGAATGGGTACTTATAATATGTACTCTTCATAAATGATCAATCCCGGAAAAATTGGATTTAATTTCTGAAGAAAAAGGATGGATTCCTTGGAAAATTTCAAGAATTCAAAGCTCAGGTTGAGAACCAGACTGGAAGAAAAATCAAAGTATTAACATAAGATAATGGAGGATAATACACCTCAAAAGAATTCAACAATTTTTGTATTGAAGTAGGGATCAAGAGGGAGTTCACAGTTCCTTACAACCATCAACAAAACAGGGTTGCTGAAAGGAAAAAAATAACTATCATTGAGGCAACCAAAGCAATGATACAAGATCATAGTCTACCTATGACTCTATGGGTAGAAGAATGTATGGAATCAATATATGTTCAAAACATAAGCCCTCATCAGATCCTAAATAACATTACTCCAGAAGAAGCCTTCACCAGAGTGAAGCCTGAGATTGCACACTTCAAAATATTTGGATGTCCAATATATTTTCATGTACCCAAAGAGAAGAGATCCAAGCTAGAACCTTCAGGAAGAAAGGGCACATTTGTAGGATACAATGAATCCTAAAAATCATATCGAATCTACATTCCTTGTCAGAGACAAATTGAAGTAAGCAAAGATGTTACCTTTGAAGAAGAAGTAGCCTTCCAAAGATCCAGAGAAGCTCAAATGGAAATTGATAGTGAGACAATGCCTTCTCCCCCTTCAACAATTTAGAGGGAGACATACATTATTCTAGTTGATCTAGTACTCCAATTGATCCAGTTTCCCCAAGAAACATACCCAGAGATATCATAATTGGACATAAAAGGCCTTCTTGGGCCCGAAAAACTCGACAAGAAGCAGAAGGACATAAATATCCTCAAGGGACAACCAGAGAGAGAAAGAGACCAAAGAGATTCTCAAGCTACCTTTTAGCCATGAACCACATCATTGTCTCAAAGATATCTTGTCATGGAGAAGCTTCATGTGAACAATTATGGAAAGATACCATGACTGAAGAATACCAATCTATATTGAAAAATGATGTATGGGATGTTGTTCCAAGACCAGAGGGAAATTCTGTAGTGACTTCCAAATGGATTTATAAAATCAAGCATGCAACTGATGGAAGCATAAAAAAATACAAAGCAAGATTTGTGGCTAGAGGGTTCTCACAAGTAGAGGGATTTGAATATGACGAGACTTTTGCTCCGGTAGCTCGATACACCTCCATCCGTTCTATCATTGCACTAGCTGCTTCCATGGGATTGAAGCTACACCAGATGGATGTAAAGACAACCTTTCTCAATGGTGAAATTGAGGAAGAAGTTTATATCGAGAAACCAGAAGGATTCATTGTAGACAATGAAAGATCTCATGTATGCAGGTTAAAGAAAGCCCTATATGGTCTAAAACAAGCACCACATACTTGGTACGAGAAAATGGATGGATTTCTGATGAGCTTGGGCTTCAACAAAAGTGTTGCTGATCCAAACTTATATTATCACATTGATGGCAATGGGTGTTTGATTTGGTCCTATATGTGGACGACCTTTTCCTCACCGGTTCAGAAATACTCATTGCTGAATGAAAACGAGCATTGACTGCTAAATTTGAAATGAAGGACTTGGGACTGATGCATTACTTCTTGGGACTAGAAGTATGGAAAAAGGAAGATGATAATTTCCTGAGTCAAGGAAAATATATTGTGGAGATACTGAAAAAGTTCGGCATGACATAATGCAAATCCATTCCCACTCCAATGGTAATGGATTTGAAGAAGATGAGTGATACTGATTTAGGAGATGTAGATCCACACTTATACCAACAATTGATTGGATCACTGATGTATCTGGTTAACACCATACCAAACATTTTCTATGCAGTAAATGTGCTTAGCCAGTTTATGAGCCAACCGAGACAGACACACTGGATAGCTGCAAAACATGTATTGAGATACTTACGAGGCACAATAGGTTATGGCTTAAGACATGCCTCCAGTGTAGACTTGAGCCTACAAGGATATGTCGATGTAGATTGGGCAGGAAGCACAATGGACAAAAAAATCACCTCCAGTTGTTGCTTCACTTTAGGGTATGCCATGGTTTCATGGTGTAGTAGAAAAAAAATCTCTGTGGCATTAAGCACCGCAGAGGTAGAGTACATTGCATTGAGTGTAGCAGTCCGTGAAGCAGTGTGGCTTCACAAACTTCTGATTGACTTGTTCGATCATGAGATGGATCCCAAAACTACTCATTGTCATAACCAAAGCTATGTAAATATCTTTGAGAACCCTGTGTTTCATGATAGATCGAAACACATCGAGATAAAGTATTACTATATCAGAGACATGGTGCAGAGGAAGACAATACACATGTAATATCTTCCTACTCATGAAAAGATCACATATATCTTCACCAAACCACTTTCCAAGACAAAGTTCGAGTATTTCCGTGAGAGACTTGCCCTGGTGGAGAATTCCTTCCTAGCTGAGAGGGAGTGTTGATGATTACATATACATGAGACATTCTCCAGGACACAAACCTAAGAGAGATCCCCTAAGAGGGATGTGTGGTTCCTATATGAGACAGAGCTGGAACATAGAAATGGACTCCTCTTTACAGAGAGTTGAGAAGAACTACAGATGATTCTCTTGTGTAACACAGTGAGAAAGGAGATCTGCAGAGTTGGACATGCCTGTGGCTGAGCACAAGGTGAACGTGTGAATTTACATAGAGCTGGGTGCATTGTCATGAGAACAGAAATGAAGATGATGTATTAGCCTCGTCTGAGAAGAGAGTTGAGATGATGAACTCCAGATGAATCTCTTGTGTAATGCAGTGGGAAAGAATATCTGTTGAGTGGGCATGCCTGTGGACAAGCACAAGTGAAAGTGATCCTAGTGGATGAGCACCAGTGAGAGTGGTTCTCCTATGTAATGCAGTGAGATAGAGATATGGAAATCCCTATGGATGTGCCCCTAGTGGTTGAGCACTAGTGGGTGTATTATATCCCTTGCTATATTGTTCAAGAGTAAGATCTGCCTGTAACCCTAATTGTAATGTAAAGGGTACAGGTTGGCCCCACCTTAATGTGTTTGATAATTAATATAAAATATAATTAATCTGGTTAATATTAATTATATTATGAGATAGAGAGGTCAACCCTGTTGTGCCAATAGACACTTCTGTTGACAGCTCAAGTCTAATATAAGTAAAGGTAAATTGCGCATTGATGAATCATATCTTTTGTGTGAGTTTGGAAATTTCAGCAAGTACATCTTCTTGGGAAAAGTGTGCACCTCTCTTGGGAGCTAGTATTCTAGGGTTTTCAAGCACCCTCTTGTGTGCTAGGTTTTATTGGTGGTGAAGGTCTTTCTCTTGAATAATATAACAAAGGATTTGGCTGGGTTTTCTTCTTTTGTTGAGAAGGGTTTCCCATGATACTTCTTGTGTTCTTGTGCATGGTGTTTCTTCTTGTGATCTTGGTTGATGCAACATAATTGTTTATGGTTTAATTTAAATGCGAAACATGAATGAAATTCATGCTTAAACCTTGCTTATTGAAAAATCAACAAAAGACATGGGGAGACTATAGATGTCCAAGATAAATATTGCAAGATGGAGATTGTTGGAAATATTGTTTTTGGATTTTTGATGCTCGATTTAGATACTTTATATTTGAAGGACTTTTAACTATAAATATCTTGCTCAAATGGGAGCATAAAATATGTGGTTTAAAATTTTATTCCGACACCTTTCCAATGGTATATGACACTCCCTCTAACTCCATAGGAATGGGAAGATACAAAATATTCTGTGAGGTCAACACAACCAGAAAGTATAGGTTGGCCCAGCCAGTTTTACAAGTCGACCCCATAATTGAAAAAAAAAACACTATAAATATAGGACATATGTGCACATTTAAAGAGTATCCAAGCCGGAAGAGAAAGTAAAAATGTGCAAAAGAGATCTGAGGTGCGTAAGAGGAGTTGGGGAGTATTCTTGGGGTCTAAAGGTGCACACAATGAGTTTTCTTGGAGTTTTAAGGGTGTGCCATGGAGGAATAAGGTATATGATGCTGAAAATTGCACTGGTTTGAGGTTGTGATGTCGTAGTTTGGAATTGTATTCTAGGAATATTTATATGAGGTTTTATAGGGCATGAATGCTAAATATGACTAGGGTTTGAAGCTATTTCTGGGGTATGAAGCAAGGAGAGGCGTTCGAGCATGAAAGTTAAGGGTATAATGATGCTGTGAAAGGAATGAAGTATGAAGCATGTAGGTGAAGTCATATTTACTCTATGTATGAATATCTTATATTGGTGCTTATACAGGTCCTATTGAGTTGGTTCTCAACCAAAGATGTTGGTGTCTCTAGTAGGTTGGTTCCTACACAATATATTTTTGTGTTGGTGCTCAATTGAAGAGATTGGTGTCTCTAGTAGATCAATGCCTACATGACATCTTGCTGAGTTGGTGCTTAGATGAAGATATTGGTGTCTATATTAGGTTGACACCTACACAATTTGTAATAGTAGGTCGGTTCCTACAAGCTTTGTAATAGTAGGTTGGTGTCTACAAACATTTATATAGATAAGTTTTTGTGGTTTTCTCCCACAAGGGTTTCCAAATTAAATTATGTGAACTATGATTTGAGTTTATATGCATTTAATATTAATGAATGATTTATTGGATATATTAAACACTCACCTAGAATTATTTTCCTAAATTTGATAGTACAAAGTTGAGAACGCTTACTTAGATGAGAATATTCTCTCTAGAGAATATTCCCCTACAAAATAGGATGTTCCTGTTCAGTTTAGAGTCCATTACACTTAGTTATAATAGTAAAAGTAACTTATGCATGGAAATATTGGTTTTATCACTAACAGTTGCATGTGTTTCTCTCACTTCCACACATGTGACTCAGTGAACTGATGATTGCATGGAACAATTAACTAGGACTAGGTGGAAGTTGACTCCAACGACTACCAGTGTGTGCTAGATCTCTCTAGAACACTCCTAATGCACATTAGTTGATTACTATGGCAATTTAGTTGTATGATACAAAGTATATCACTTGTATTGTATCATTCATTCATTTGATTAATAATTTTTTCATTCTTTCCTCCATTTTTGTCTTCTCTTCACACCATTTGCAAGTTGTGTATGTTTGATTGTTAGCTAGATCTTATGTGCAGGTATCTCATAAAATCTACATGGTATCAGAGCCCAAAGGCCACTAGCAAGGATCGTCACCAACACTCTTTTGCACGTATCGAAGAAAGAACAAAGCAACATGAAAGATGGATTACTCACCAACATTTCTTCTTACGATTCACATTCTCTCCAAGATCAACGTGCCATAGGTCCGTCAGCCATATCTCTAAATATGAAATATGGGTAAATCTAGTTTTTTGTATAGAGACGCTTTGCATAAGGATGGTTATGCTAGCAAAAAATATCCAATACCCTCATCGTAGTTTAGAAGTTAAAGTTGTTTTATTAGATATATATATTCCACAGATCCATCAACAATATCTCACAATCCACGATCTAGGTTGATTCAATTTTTTGTAGAGAGGTGCATTGCATATGGATGCTCACGCTCACCAAAAATATCTAATACCCACATCGTATTTTAGGAGATAGAACAATTTTATTAGATTTATAGCTGCATGCAACAAATCAACAAAACATCAAATCACTACTCTGATAGACATATCTCACTGATATCATTCATTGGGAGAGAATAATTGTAATGGAGGAAAAATATGTAGTTATCTCGACCCTTTAGAGTTTGAATCTAAAACTTGTCAAATAAGTTAGCAAACTTCGAGGTGAACAAGAGAGATCCAAGATTTGTCTTCAAAACATGTGTACCTATTATTCCATGGGTTCTGAACTTAGTTGGAGTCTAATGGAGAAGCATCAAGATCAAGTTGATTCTTGGACCACCTGCATTAATGAGGTAGAGGATAAATTCACTCTTCTCAATGAATATTTTTTGGTTGATTTAAAAGAGAAGGAAGATATTATTGCATGTTTGTAGAAATATCTGCAATAGTCTCTGGCTTCTAATGTCACTTTTGCATTGTTGACCACTACTGAGCTTCCTTCACCAAATTTTGAGTTTCAAACTCATGGTTTTGGGTCAAAATTGATGCATAAGATGGGATACACTGGTGGTGGCCGTGGTAAGAATGGACAGGGGATTGTACATCCCATTCAGCATGTGATGAGACCAACAAAAGCTAAACTTGGTTTTCTTGGGACTTCATTGCCAGTAGCAAGTTGTCTCGATATTTCTGTTGTTCAAACTCAATTTGGTCTAGCACGAGAGTCCATCAAAAAAGGTGAATCTTCTACAGTTGAGTTGAAACAACCACTACCTACACCTCTTATTGATACAAATTTGGAGCTTTCACAACCAAATTAAAGACCAACTTCAACATTAGAGTTTCCAGTGTCAGACTCTTCAACACTAGCATTCGAATTTTTAGCAGCAACAGACTCTTCACCGTCAGCTTCAGGGTCTACATCCTCCACTTATTGACATCCTCAACATCATGATCACAGACAACATTGTATTCCTGTCAGGTTTCCATGACCCTTTTTCAGTTGCTCTTCTTTCAACTCATTGATGAAGAGGCGTATATGACAACATATTGGCAAGGTACCAACTTCAAGGATTGTTTTTGGTTGGCTTGATGATTGGTCATGAAAAAAATTGAGCTATTGTTTGAGGACATATTACAGATGTGTTTCATCCATGATACATGGGAACCATTCTCATTTCTCTTGACTTGATTGACTATGATGCCTTTACAGTTCCATTCACCACTATTTTGATGAATTTTATGGTGTTTGCTTCTATGTTTTGGAAGCACTCTGACTAGATCGACCATCTTAGTATAGTCTATCCCCTTAATGTTTGGAGAGATCTGATTGTTGTCAACTAGTATCAACTACAACATTTCAAATTCAACACACTCATTGAAGCAGATTATGATCTATCATCATCAGATCATGCTTCATTGAATTGTCATCTTTTCTTGGTTTTGGAGACTGCCTACTTGCCACATGGTGGATCTCACCTTTTTTTCTCTTCTTTTGATACATTGTATTTTGAGGTGGGTTTTTTTTTTTTCCCATGAGATTTTCCCTCTTTCTTCACTTTATTTCAATGTTCATTAGTTGAAATTTTCATGGGTACCTAACATGGCCTTTGTTGTTGGTACCCATTCATTATGTATACTCCATAGTTGTGTTCAGGGGGGGTGTTGGAAATATTACACACTCACCTAGGTTTATTTTCCTAAGTTTGATATTCCAATGTTGAGAATGCTTCCTTAGATGAGAATATTCTCTCTAGAGAATATTTCCCCACAAAATAGGACGTTCTTCTTCAATTTAGAGTCAATTACACTCAGTTATACGAGTGGAAGTCACTCTTGCATGTAAACCTTGTTTTTATTACCAAAAATTGCATGTGTTTCTCTCACTTCCACATGCGTGACTCAGTTAACTGATGATTGCATGGACCAATTAACTAGGACTAGGTGGTAGTTGACTCCAGTGATTGCCAATGTGTGCTAGATCTCTATAGAAAACTCCTAATTCTCATTAGTTGACTACTATGGTGAGTTAGTTGTGTGATACAAATTATATCATTTGTATTGTATCATTCATTTATTTGGTTAATACTTTTTTCATTCTTTCCTCCATTTTTGTCTTCTCTTCACACCATTTGCAAGCTCTGTACATTTGATTGTTAGCTAGATCTTCTATGCATGTATCTCAGAAACTCTACATTATTGATGAATTCCCATCTAAAGTAAAAATATTCTTATACTGATTCACCCCCGCTATCAATATAAGCATAAGTTCAACAATTGGTTTTAGAGCAGGTTCCTTTGGAAATAGTCTAACCAATGGAAGGAGGATCTCATGAGAACAGATGGCTAGTCAAGAATAATTCCTCTTCATGGCTATGGATACAAATTCTACTGATACATAAAATGAAGAGAATCAGAAAGAAAAAATATATTAAGAAGAATAATACATTTATGGTGAAGTGAATCTTGAATTAGAACTTGTTAATGGCTTAGAAGAATTAGACAGATTCATGGGAAAGAATAAAAGGCAGAAAGAGAAATTGCAGAAATATGAAAAGAAGGATCATGATCTTGATGAAATAGAAAAAATAGTTATCATCCTGAAGAATCAACTAGAAGAGGAAAAAATGATAGAAGAAGTGGTGAGAAGCCAACTGAAAGAGAATGAAGAAAATTGCGAGAAGCTAGAGGCTAAAATCATTTTCTTAAGAAAGGAAATAGAGAAAACAACTAATCAATTGAGTAGAAGCTTGAAGTTTGGAAAACGTACTGAAATATTAGATAATATTCTCAGTAACCAAAGGTCACCATTCATCAAGACATGTATTGGCTATGAAGAAAAACAAAAGACCCCAAGGGAGATGCAAACACTGAGGTCACAAAACCACCAGAAAAGGAAAATGAAGAAAAGCCTAAAATCCATGCTAATATTCTTAAAGGCTCCATCAACAATGAAAGTAGTAGCAAGAAATGGAATGATGACCAACATAAACCCTACTATTCTCACAATAACAACATGAATGGATTTATAAGAGTTGTTCCACCAAGAAGGAATTTCACAACCCGATACCAAAATCTCTTTCTTGGCTATTGTTTTGCTTGCAATAATTTTGGTCATAAAGAAATAGATTGTAGAGCTTATGCAAGAAGTGATCATGTGAGAGACAGAAATAGAGGTTATTATAAGACCTCAAAGAATGATTATGTGAGTAACAAAACCAAAAATTCTCATGGGTTTGTTGATAGAAACTACAATTCATTTGCTCCCCTACTTGATTAAAATACTAAATGTTATAAGTGCAATAACTATGGGCACATAGAAAATGACTGTAGAAGCAACGTAATAAAGTCTCCTAAACAAAATAGGGAAGAATATGTTCTTACCAAGCATAGAGAAGAATACACAAAGGTGTGGAAAAGAAAACAAGAAGAACCAAAGAAGGAAGAATGTAGAATTGATGCTCAAGACAAAGGAAGCCTAGTGGATGTTCAAAACACATGACAGGGGATCATAAAAAATTTCTAACCCTACAGGAAGAAAAATGAGTCAACATCACTTTTGGGGAAAATGCTTCTGCAAGGATAGTTCGAAAAGGTATCGTTAGTCTTAATGATGGAAATAGTAAAACACATAATGTCTTTTATGTTGAAGGGTTAAAATAAAATCTTCTAAGTCTTAGTCAAACATGTGATCAAGGTTACAACCTCACATTTCATTATAAAGGATGTGAGATAAGGAAACTAGGTTCAGGAAGATCAGTGGAAAATGCAAATAGAACATCGAGCAATGTATATGTTCTCGATGAATTCAAAGGAGAAAAATGTTGTATGGGACAAGTAAATGAAAGATGATTATGGCATAGTAGGACGAGTCATATAAAATTTGATAATATAGTAAAACTCAATAGGAAACAAGCAGTAAGAGATATGCCAAGGATCTCAAAACCTACCAACACTATTTTCAATCCATGTTAGCACGGGAAGCAAATGTGAGTTAGTTTCAAAACAAATGAGTACTCAACATCAAAGCCATTGGAACTTGTACGCAAAGACCTCTGTGGGCCAACAAGAACTCAAACGTTAAAATGCGAGAGTTATTTTTTGCTGCTTATTGATGATTACATAAGAATGACATGGGTTACATTTCTTAAATAAAAATCTGAAGTATTTGAGAATTTTAAAGCTTTTAAAGCTCTAGTTGAAAACAAGATTGATTTGAAATCAAGTGCTTAAGATTAGATGGAGGAGGTGAGTTTATTTAATTAATTTGATGAATTCTGTGAGAATCATGGAATCAAGGAATATTTTTCGGCAACAAAGACTCCACAACAAAATGGAGTTGTAGAAAGGAAGAACATAACTGTACACGAAATCGCTAGAACAATTTTGAATGAAGCCAAACTATCAGACACCTTTTGGAGAGAAACAATCAACACAACAATATACATTTTGAATAGATCACAAATTAGAGTGAACAAGAGAAATACACCTTATGAATTATGGAAAGGAAGACCAACTACAGTGAAATAATTCAAAGTATTTGGGAGCAAGTGATATATAAAGAGAAATGAAGATAATTTAGGCATGCTTGATTCCAGAATAGATGAAGGTATCTTTCTTGGCTATGCATCCAAGATCAAGGACTACAAATGCTACAACAAAAGACTGCGCAAGGTTGTGGATAATATTGATGTAAGAGTGGATGAAGCAATACCTTAAAAAGAAAAGTCACAAACAAATGAAGATTCAAAGGATACAATCAACAAAGAATGATAAAATGAAGAAGGGGGAGAAGAAAATAAAGAACAAGAAAAAATAGAATGCTAATATCCAAAGACACCATCCAAAGTTGTTCAAAAGCATCATCCAGAAAATTAGATTCTTGGTGATATAGATATATGAGCTCAAACTAGAAAAATATTGAATTTTTCTTTGCTATCTAAAATAGATCCCAATAGTCCCCAAGGTGTAGGACAATGGTGATGGAGTGTGTTGTTAAGGCACTATGTGATGTTAAAGTCATCAGTTCGAAACCAGTGGGGACAAAAAATCCATCCATGTTAAGGGTTGGTGTGGCTCAGGCCGGGTGTGATGCCCAGGTGATTTTGATGACTTAGATGCCCCTGAGTCACGGTTTCTCAGCCACAGGCTAGTCCCTCAGGTCACAGAAAAACTAAGAAACAAAAAAATAAATAGATCCCAATATTTTTGCACAAGATAGTGAATATAAGCATTGGGTTAGTTCTATGAAATGATAACTAAATTAGATTGAGAAGAATGAGTCATGGAACTTGTTCCCAGACCAAAAGATAATAATGTAATTGGAACCAAATGGGCCTTCAGAAACAGATTGGATGAAGATGGAAAAATAGTATTAAATAAAACAAGATTGGTCTATAAAGGGTATGCTCAAGTTGATCATATTGACTTTGAAGAAACCTTTGCTCAAATTTTTTTTTTTTAAATAAAAAAGGGTGGAACCTATTATATTAGCAGAAAGGAGTATACAGTGACTGTTGATGACGCCAGCTGTCCTGCCTGAACAGGAAACCAGGACAGCTAGGTCTCCTGTGCCAGGTGCAACCCTGTTGCCAAAATATACATGTGAATGCCCTGCCCGAAGGAAACCAGGGCTATTATGCTAATAAGTTTCAAAAAAGAAGCCATAACTAGACGTAAAGAAACTGAGCACTCTAACTAAATTGAGACAGCAGAGGTACTTCTAACCAGAAACTTCGGGGAATCTATTTGCTCGTGCTCGGCCGTTCATTCCTCTTCTGACACCAGCCTGCTGGAAGCGAGTAATCCTGCGTGCACGTCGGACACTGCCGCTTTGGAAGGTTCTTGGAGTGGGCTACAAAGAGCATGTCCAACCTTTGGTCCATCTTGGCGAGGCGAAAAGATTGGTCGTCCATCAGATTTCGGAGCTCAAAGATGAGTGGGAGGTGCCATAATGCAGAGAAGGAAGGCTGTTCCAACCCTTCGCTGTTGTCGGAGGCTCGTGTGTTGGAGTCCCCCACTGCTCGGGTCGGAAGTCCTGCTGGCTCCGCCATCCCTGTGGTGTCGTCAGGAGGGGTTTCCTCCTCCACAATGCAGGGTGGGAAGAGGTCCTCCGTGCTGTCGGCGCTGGGGTTCCACAGGGCGTCTCTGGGCGGTAGCTTGCTTTCCTCTATGCGTGCAATTGAGGGGTGGCTCTGCATAGCCTCCTCCAGACTAATTTCCTCTACAATCGCCATGGGAGGCGTCCATGGTCATCTTTTGCGTCGGGTGGACGCTAAGGCAAGTGCACGCTCAAAATTTCATATGCGCTTGCGCCGAGATTCAGCCCTGTACCAGGCGGCCCCTCTGCGTGATTTCCCCCTGAGCCTGGGCATGGTGGAGACCCTGGAAGGGGTCCGAGTTCCTATCAGATTTGCCTCTCCTCTCCCAGACTTCGGCGGAGGTCGGAATTGCTGCTCGGACAGAGTGAACATTGCGAGGGGCCAACACATCTCTTCCCAATTCATCACCGTGATTAAACGCCAAGCTTCCATGACCTCCAAGGCCATTAAGGCTGGGTGGTGAGTGCTCTGTCGACTGGTACATCTCCCTCACGCGAGAGGGCTCATCAACTGGAGGTGGCTGGTGCAGGCCATTGTCTAATTAATAATCGAAGGACACTTGCCGGTTGATGCAATAAATGGGCGTCCCGACGATCGCCCGCGTGTCCGCTGATGCTCTCGTGTCACCCCATCCGGGGAACCTTTGCTCAATTTGAAATATTAGAAGCAATCCAAATATTTTTGGAATTTGCGTGTTTCAAGAACTTTAGTCTATCAAATGGATGTAAGGTCAGTCTTTCTAAATGGAAATTTAGAAGAATAAGTATATATTGAACACCTAGAAGGATTTCAATTGTAAGAAAACAAAGATGATGTATGCAGACTAAAGAAATCCCTCTATGGACTAAAGCAAGCTCCCAAAGCTTGGTATTCAAGACTTGACAATTACCTACGAAAACAAGGTTTCAAAAGAGGAGTTGTAGACAAAAATATTTACATCAAAACATGCAATGAAAATCTATTAATCATTGTGGTTTATGTGCATGATATCATATTTGGAAGTAACGATGATAGATTGAGCCAAAATTTTGCAGAAGAAATGCAAAAATAATTTGATATGTCCATGCTTGGAGAATTGTCATTCTTTCTAGGGTTGCAAATTTCTCAATCTAGAAAAGGAATATTCATTTCTTAGGCCAAATATATCAAGGAAATGTTAAAGAAATTCAAAATGGAAGAGTATGCACTTGTCAATACACCCATGATCACATGATGTAAGTTGAGAAAATATGGTGAATCTCCAGAAGCAAATCAAGCATTGTACAAGTCAATGATTGGAAACCTAATATATGTGACAATGTCAGGGCCAAACATCTTGCAAGCAGTAGGATAGGTTGCAATATTTCAATCTGCACCAAAGGAGACACATGTGCAAGAAGTAAAAAGAATATTCAGATATCTAAAGGGAAAATTGGACTTTGGCTTGTGGTATTCAAGAAGTAAGGACTTCACTCTAACAAAATATACAAATGCATATTGGGCATGAAGTATTTGTAACACCCTTGTTTCCCCAACTTGTAAATATAATTATATTTCTACTAGTAGACTATGGAAAAATTTGTTATGTGTGGATTTTGGGGAAATACTGAACCTTTGCTAAGGAAGGTAATGTGAATATATATGCTATTAATGTAAAAAATAAAATGATGAATAATTGTTGAAGGTGTTGCCTATACAAATTATGATGTCATGTAGAACCTCTGTAGAGCCTAGTTATTTTCAGGACTGAAACTAATTAAAAGTTTTCTAAACTTTAGTTTAGAATTTCTTTTAATGATTTTCTTATACTTGGAATAACCCAGGAATAAACAGTAACAACATAATAATGATAATAACAGAATAATATCAACAACAACAAAAAAATAATGATAACAACAACAAAATAATGATAACAACAACATAATACATACCTCCACCTGCATGTTGGTTTATCTAGTTCCTTTTCTATCTGATCCTGTTCCTGTTCTTGCCCAGACTGAATATTAACCTCCCATCCAACTAGGAACAACCTCTCTGGATCCCTAGCTCCAGGAATCCTTGCGGTTTCCTGGCCCCCGAGCCCAAAATTCCCAGCAACAACAGTGCCCTGTGGGAGTTCCCCAAAACAATTATCCCAATTTCCTCCTCCTCCTCTATCTTTCAGAAATTTAGAAATCCTCAAATAGAAATGAGCCCCTCTTCCAATTCCTCCTTTCTTCCTTATCCTCCTCTCTCAAATCCACCTCATTAATTTCCAACAACCTTATCCCTCCACTAATTACCTCACCCACCTTTTAATAATAAAATAATAAAAGGCTCATTAATATATTTTAATAATTAATTAAATTTAAATTAAAAACTATGATAAAATTAATCAATTTGGGTTGTTACATACACCCACCCTTCAAGAAACTTTGTCCCGAAGTTAGAGTTGTTTACAATACAAGGGTAACGACACATGATTCATACATCCACAACAAATAATCAACATCATCAATTTAAAACACTTATACATACTAGTGTACATGTGCAAGGCATACATGACTCATACATGTATTAATAAAATAATTATCACACCTAAAGTAATTATTGTATGCATCCAATCCAATCAACGAGACCATTCATTTCATAAAAGATAGTAAACTATTTAAAATGCTCACAAAATTCCTCAATTACAATAATTTAGCACAAGCAACATTTACTTAGATAATTGTAGTTTAGTTAAGTAAATATAAACATACATATATACATATATATTTTTTTTCAAAAAGAGGGAATCAAGAACTTCTATAAGGAGAAATTCCCACACACTCTGAACTACTTATATTCATCCTTCCTTCCTAACTTAATTCCATCTTCCATCCCTATCCTTCCTCTACTAGACTATCTTGGAGCGTCAACTATATTGACCTAACTCCAAATAAAACCCGTAAGCAGAAGTGTCAACTCTCTCGACAAAGCTTCCCCAATAGGAAACTGATAGTCATCATCACACGTCTAGGGGAGTGTGATCTAACACTGTCCTCCCATGACTCCAGGTTTCAGAGGATACACGGTGGGAAATGCCTCCACCCCTCCTAATAGGACTAGGGTCCACACCCTACCATGGAATATACAATGGCACTGTGTTGCTGGGAATTTTGTCATCATATATTCAGTTTTAGGCAGTCTCACCACCTGAAAAACCTGCACTGGTCCAGATATCATAGCAATGCATTCGAACCAACATAATTTCACATACAAACATTCATACCATATTATTTCTCGGTCTGTGTTCACGACAACAACCTTTTATCATCATTATTCTCTGGCTATCTTATAGCCTATTGACCTACAGATTAGTCTATAACACAAACTCATACATATCTATGCATTATCATCATGTAAATGAATTTAACCATAATCTCAATTCGGTATCCACATACCAAAAACTTTAAATGTCAAAATTTTCAAGTTAGAATAGATTGCATAATATCCATCATAATTCAAATAACGTTAAACATTCATAGAATTGACATTCACATAGGTTCATACGTCTTAAAAGTTCAAGTGTATCATTAATAGTTTCACTGTGAATAGAAAATAAAGATGATTAGGCCTTAGGTAATTCTAGTTGTCTAAGTCAAAAGGTGGCATTACATAAAACCAACCTTCGAGAAAACATATTCCCAATGTGGTAAAAAAAGTGAGGGATGATCTCTTCATAAGGTCTCGACATCCTCCCAAGTAGCAGATCCTAGGCTATACTTTTCCCACTGGACCTTAACTTGGTCTACCAGATGATTCCTGAGCAATCAGACCCTACAGTCCAATATACGTAATGGTTCTACTATGAGGGTTCTCGGTTCTACTATGAGGGTTCTCGCGTCCGATACCTGCAATTCCTTCCAAATAAATTTATGAGATTCATCAACAACATAATGACGTAGAACAAATACATGAAAAACATTATGAGTTTTATGCAAGTGGGGTGGCAGTACGAGACGATAGGAAATGGGTCCAATTCTCTCTTGGATTTTGAAAGGTCCTATAAATCGAGGCGACAACTTTTTCCCCTTCCCAAACCAAATGGTACTCTTATTAGGCCTGATACAAATGAAAACTTGATCTCCCACTTTATAATTTCGGTCAGTCCTATGTGCATCAACATAAATTTTCTGTCTATCCTGTGCTTCCTTTAGTTGCTACCAAATATGAATCACATGTTCCTCCATCTCTTGAATCAATTATGGCCCAACTGTCACTCGGTCTTCTAACCTTTCCCAAGTTAATGATCTTCTGCATCGCCTTCCATACATAGATTTGTAGGGTGGCATTCCAATGGAGCTATGAAAACTGTTATTGTAGGTGAACTCTACCAAAGGTAGGTACTTCTCCCAATGGGTTTCATTATCCATAACATACATCCTAAGCATGTATTCCATAACTTGATTTACTCTCTCAGTTTTCCCATCTATTTTAGGATGATAAGCTGTGCTAAAGTTCAACTGAGTTCCTAATGCTGACTGCAAACTTGTCCAAAACCTAGATGTGAATCAAGAGTCCCTATTTGAAATGATCTTCTTGGGTAACCCATGCAGATGGATGAACTCACTTATAAACATGCGTGCCACATCAATGACATCATAAGTGTCTCTAACTGGAATAAAATGAGCACTCTTGTTCAACTTATAAACTATCACAAGAATGACATTGTGTTTATGCAATGTGAGCAACAATCCCACAACAAAATCTATAGAAATCACTTCTCACTTGGACATAGGAACATCATGCAATTGTAGGAGACCTATCGGGTGGTGGTGGTCAGCCTTCACTTCTTGACACTCTAGGCACTTGATGATGAAATGGACTACATCACGGTTCATGCCTACCTAGAAGAAAATATTCTTCATGTCTACGTACATTTTCTTCACACCCGAATGTGCACAATAAAGTGCTCTATGGGCTTCCTTGAGTATGATGCTTCGAATATCCCCACCTTCGGGGATGTACATCCTTCCTTGATATCTTAATAGTCCATCTGCTTCCAGGCTACATCCTTCATACTTTGGATCTAATTTCCTCCCACTCTAGAGGGTTGAAGTAAACTTTAAATACCAACTATCTCCAAGGAGTTTCCCCAACACACGCTCCCTCAAATTAACTTTTAAGGGTACCAAAGAGAAGACACATGGTCTCCTGCTCAAGGAATCCACAACCACATTCTCCTTTCCCTTGATGTACAAAATTCCAAAATCATACTCACTCATAAAATCACTCCATCGCCTTTGCCTGACATTGAGATCCCTTTGAGTGAAGAGATGTTTTAAGCTTTCATGGTCCATTTTGAGCTCAAAGTTTTACCCCACTAGATAGTGCCTCCAAAGTTTCAGATCTAGCATTACAACTGCCAACTCTAAATCATGAGTAGCGTAAATCTCCTCATTTTTCTTCAAATTCCTTGATGCATACACTATCACTCCTCCATCCTGTATTAGCACGACCCCCAACCCTTTCTTCAAGGCATCTGTGCAGACTGTGAAGTATTTTTCCATATCCGACACTCGTAGAATTGGTGCACTAGTTAGTAACCTCTTAATCTTGACGAATGCAATACCACATTCCTCTGTCCAATCATACCTGACCCCCTTGCGCTACAAGGTGGTGATTGGTTTCACTATCTTAGAGAACCCTTGGACAAACCTTCAATAATAACCAACTAGCGCCATGAAGCTTCTCACCTCATGAACATTTTTCGGCACTGGCCATTCCATAATGGCCTTTACCTTTTCTAGGTGCACATAGATTCCCTTACTGTAAATGTTATGACCTAAATAGTGAATCTCTTTCTGGAAGAAAGAACACTTTGACAACTTGCCATACAATTTGTTTTCTCTAAGGAACAACAACACCACTCCCAAGTGTTCCTCATGTTCTCTTTCGTTATTGGAATAGACGAGGATAACATCCAGAAAGACCTGTACAAAGTGGTCTAAGTACTTTTGGAATACACCATTCACGAGGCTTATGAATACTTCTGTCGGATTGGTAAAACCAAAAGGTACTACAAAGAACTCGTAATGCCCAAACTAAGTTTGAAAGACAGTTTTAGGAATATCACCTTTCTTAATCCTTAACTGGTGATACCTTGATCACAGATCAATTTTTGAGAAAATTGCTGCTCCTTTCATATGATCATAGAGATTATCTATCTGTGGAATTGGGTACCTATTTTTCACTGTAGCATGGTTCAAGTCTCTGTAATATATACACAGTCGTAAGGAACCATCCTTCTTCTTGACAAAAATTACTGGTGCACCCCAAGGTGAGACACTAGGCCTTATTAGTCCCAAGTCAAGTAGTTCCTTCAACTGCATCTACAACTCACAAAGTTCTGGCACTGCCATCCTATACAGAGTCTTGGAAATTGGCTTCGCACCAGGTTTTATCTCAATGGTAAAATCAAGCTCCCTCTCAGGAGATAACCCTAACAACTCTTTTGGAAAAACATCCTTGAACTCCGACAACAATGGATACTAATCCAAGGAGGGTCCTTTCCCTTCATTGTCTGCTTCCACTACTACAATCAACAACCTTTCCTTATGCAACATTTAACCTTTATGATCGAGATAAAGTGTAGAGACACCTTCCTCCGTACACCGTGGATCTCTACTGAACTTCCTAACCTCCTAAGTCATCAAAATTATTGTGATTTTGGAATGTTTTTCTCAATGTATTTTTTTTAAGCATAGAAATACAGTTTTAAATAAATTGAAGTAATCTCTTACCTTATTAAGGTGTGATAGACCTATTGATCTCACTAGACGTTAATCATCATCATCATCATCGTATTTATGTAACCTTATAGTAAATCATATTAATAATATAACTTAATTAAACACTAAAGAGAATATTAAGTGATTTTTTTTTTATCATAATAACTATAATACATAACCATTGGTGTCAAATATATAACATAACCCCCCATCAATTAATAATATTAATTAAGCTTAAAATTATATGACAATAAGTTCCCTCAGTGAGGGTGAGTTTAAATAATTTGATTTAACCTGAAAACTGTGTTGACCAAAAAATCACAAAAAAAAACTATATATATATATATATATATTTATTTATTTATTTATTATATTAACACAAAATAAATATAATATACTATAGGAAAACATGAAACACTATTTGTGGATAATTATTTTCTCTCCTATTACAAAACTTCTTTTTCAAATTAAAATGAACACAACATGAAACGGTAATCGACAAAACATGCAATGATTATAGGAAAACTTCCAAAATATTACAAGAGGGAGACCACCACTGCCATGTTCCAACTCTCAATCCTTGCAAACATAAAATGCCATTAAATTTTTTGGTGAAGATGATTAGATAAACCCTACAAGTTATCTTTGGAGCCTGTTATAATTTTTCTTTCTTCGTTGAATTTGGTTATTTAGTACAATGAATTAGAATTTTAATAGATTTTTCAAACATATGAATTCGTTTAGAATGCGATAAAAAAATTATATATATATTTTTTAGTTTAGATTATGGTGAAACTTTAACTGTCTAAAATTCTAACCAGATTCAACTTAAAAATTATAATCTTTATTTTGTTTACTGAGAGATTAAATTGCTCCAATTATCTTTCTATGCCAGCAAAAATCACTCTGCCCAAGACAATTTAACTTTAGACTATTGCAACTGGCTATGTGCATAATGCAAACTCTAACCATACCGAATGATATTGCGTTATTGACTGGCATTTGGTGCACAGGTTAGTCTGGATGATTCCTGCATCAACAACCATATTTATATATGGGGGAGGACAAGATGAGAACAACATACATATTTAAATATGGGGAGGACAAGATGAGAACAACAAACATTTAAATTTATGGGGAGGACAAGATGAGAACTCGTGATTTGTGAACGTAAATGAATTCCTCACGCGACATATTGGCCAACAAATGAATGCTGATGGAGATAACGACGTAGGTTATCTGAGTCGGGCCATCAATGTACATTAATGGATGAGTCAGGCCGGAAATGAATTCGCCATCCAAGAATCTCCATATGTAGACAATCTTTTGCCTTTTTAATGAACTACAATTCTATACATTTTGCCAAGTTTTGTCAAAATAAAAATAAAAACTAACCCTGAATGTGAAGTGGAGAGTGGGCAATGTGGGTTCTCGCATGAGACCCACGTGCCCCTCCCTCCCATTTCCTCATCTCCCAACACCCTACCCCTCACTAAAGTGCTCTTGTTCATTTTAATTTTTCATTTGCTCAATAAGGGTTTTTAATCTGTGTGGGGTGAATGAGCATGACCCCTGACACCAGGGTCGACCGATCCTATGCATAATGACCTCTTCCTTCACCTATGTGCGCATAACCATGGCTTCTGGTGTGTAGTGGTTGCCCCTTTTGGGCTTCCTTTGTGATCTCTCCTCCTCTTCGCTCGTGGTTTGGCGATGGTGGTGGAGATGGGGGCAGAGGTGCTGGATTCCTGCAACGTGCTCCCTCCTTGTGGGCTCCTTAGGGGGGCTTCCTCCTCGATGCATTATGCAAGAGTTATTCCTCCAATGGGCTCTCCTTGTGGCTTGGTGGCTTGGATTCAACTAAAACACTTCTCCCATGATCTTTTGAGACAGAGAGCTCTCTAGCCCTGTGACAACTACGGTCGATGACCCCTGTTTCCACCTCTCGAGCATGTTATCGACGAACTGCAGATCCTCGGAGAAGATTGTCTCCAGTGTCCCATCTCTCCTGTTACGAAACCACCCCTTTAACCCCAATTATTTAGCGTTCTTCGCTGCCCATTTCCAGTAAAACACTCCTTGCGCTACACCCTTCACGCATACATTCACTGTGTTGGCATGTTTTACAGGCAGTGTATGCTTGTCATTGATGGCAAGTACAACAACAAATGGCTTGAGTACAGGACGGATGTGCCAGGCGGGCACCATAAGTATTTTGGGAAAACACTGCAGAGCAAGCTCAACAAGATCAGAGTATGCAACAATGGATCTCATTGAAGATTTCCTGATGAACGTCAGATCTGAGCCCGAGGTCTGACCGACGTTGGATCCAGGAGAACTTACACGCTCTTTAACAAGCAAGGTGAAATGAGAAACCTCAAAAAATCACCTCAACAAAGACTCCATTTCAGAGTTTCGGTTATCAGGAGATGGAGAAGTCAAAAGTCGAGACTCTCCAACTCAGTAGTCTCGAAGTTGTGAAATGCGAAACCCCGAAATCATGAAATAGGCGCATCGCTTGAAGTTTTAGCTACTGGAGTTTCAGATACCGGGAGATAGGGATGTCACAGACTCTCGTCATCAGGAGTCTTGAAGTGCCGAAATGCGAAATCCTGAAACTTGAAAAAAAAAAGGCACATCACTCGGAGTGTTGGATACCGGGATTTCGGTTACTGGGAGATGGAGATGTCAGAGACTCACATCATCAGTGGTCCTGAAGTGCCGAAATGTGAAAAATTGAAACAAGTGCATCACTTGGAGTGTTGGATACCGGGATTTCGGTTACCGGGAGATGGAGATGTCAGAGACTCACATCATCAGTGGTCCCGGAGTGCCAAAATGTGAAAACTTGAAACAAGTGCATCGATTAGAGTACTGGATACTGAGATTTCGAATACCAGGAGATGGAAATGACAAAGACTCTCATCATAAGGAGTCCCGAAGTCACGAAACCCGAAGTCAAGAAATGATAAAGACTCCATACCGGAGTTTTGGATACCAGGAGTAGGAGGAGTCAAGAGTAAAGACTCTTCATCAGAGGAGTCCCGAAATCATGAAGTGATCTAGGCCGACAGTTCCAGGAAGTGAATGTGGTAGACCACGTCAGAAAGGAAAGGTGGAAGACTATGACACATGTCATGATCAGACAATGACAAGTGTCAAGTTGTTTTGGCATCTCAAGTCATTGGAATTCACAATTCTGAGTGACACATGGTAGCCACTCGGGTCATGAAACGTCATCGAGTATTGCAAGACTGACGTCACTCTGGGAGTTTTTGCTTCAGGAGTTTTAACTCCATCACTCCCCCAAAGTCCCGAAGGATGAAGTCCCGGGGCAGAGGATAGCCGTCCGATCACCACGGATTGTGGACCATTGATATGGGGATCGAAGAGCTATAGAGAAGAGCTCGAACTGGCAAGCTCCATTTCAGAGTTTCGGGGACCGCGACATGGAGTGTCGAGACACTTGATCACACGAATGCCAAATTACCGAAAATCCGAAATGTGAAACACGGTTAGGATCAACTAGAGGTCACAACCTTTGGTCACATTGGAGAAAGATGGGGGAAGGAGTTAGTAAAGACAAGCTCCTTTTCAGAGTTTCGGGGGTCGGGAAATGGAGAGCACTAAAATCCTCCACCACGGTGATCCCAAAATGCCAAAGAGCGAAATGACGAAATGAATGCAAGACTAATGAAAGTCATCCAATGGTGCAGATTAAATTGAATCAAATCGGAGGGCTACTGTTGCATGTCACAGTGTAACTGCCAGAAACCACTGATGGTTTCTGCTAGAGGACTCGAAGACACTTCGGGGTGGTTGACAGAGGAGGTGAAGAATCTCAAGGCATCTGAAAGTAGAAAACTGAACTGTTTGTGGAGGCAATTGATAGCTGGATGAGCATTGGAGCCTGTAACTGTAACAGAGTAGTTGAGCTCGATTGTAACAGAAGATGAAGAATCTTAACTGCTGGTGATGCAAAGTAATTTGATTATGACACCCAGTGATGATGGATAGATGGGATTAACAAACATAGAAGCTGAAGAGTTGCCATGATGAACATGCAGAGCACTCGACATGCAGAGCATGCAGAACCATTGGACACAGGGCATGCACAAGATGCACAGAGAGCATAAGAAGGTCTAACAGGAGAAGAGATCATGTGGTCACGGTTGTGTGGGATGCATGTGTGAAGAAGGAGGTGGAGTGGAGCAGCATACATGGATAGAAGACAAAAGGTGCATTGAATGGGAATGGTGCAGAAAGCACAAGAGGCAGAAGAACAAAAAAGTGCAATGGATGCGTGTAGGAAGACAGTGAGGAAGATAGAGCAGCGAAATCTTACAGAACAATGATGAGACTGATAAGTTGTTGTTGAACATTATATCACTGTAATGAGTTTCAGTAATTCATATTCATAAACTAGGGTGGTAGGGAGGTGCTAGGGAGGACTGTTGTCCTCAGAGGTTCAAGTGGGTGCTTGAACAAAGGGAGTTGTAGCTTCCATCTGGTTGCAGCCAGAGAAACAAGGGTGGCAGGGTGGTGCAAGGGAGAACTGTTGTTCTCTGTTATACAGGTTGGTGTCTGTGTGACTGGAAGTTGGTGCTTCCATCCAGTTGGTGCTGGAACACTTAGGGATTTGGTGCTTCCTTCTAGTGGGTGCTAGAGAAACCAGGGAGTTGGTGCTTCCTTCTAGTGGGTGCTAGAGAAAACAGAGAGTTGGTGCTCTCAGCAAGTTGCAGCTTGCAAAATAGAGGTTGTACCTTCACAATGAGTTGGAGCTCATATGTATGATAATGTAAATAATGTAAAGATTACTTATCATATAAAGAAGAAGAGGTTTTTACCCTGTATGGGTTTCCTCAGGAAATATTTGTCTCTGTGTATCTCATATGTGTGAATGATGCTGAATGTACTATTTCTTACTTCCCTGCATTATTGTGATTTTCATTCAGTGCTCTGTAAAGAGTTTAAAATAAGAATAATTGTTTAAGCAAGGTTACAACTGATTCACCCCCCCCCCC
>ML789204.1:123893-149264 GCA_009831015.1 Picea engelmannii
CCCCCCCCCCCAGCGCTAAAGGTAGAACAACAAGGGGGCTACAGAATGAAACCTCAACCGTAGATCTAGGCGGGTGGACTTTGGTCTTCCATATCTGCTCGCCACTTACCCTAAGGCACATTCGTGCCCTGACTTAAAGTTGACGTCTCTTCTCCACATCTGACGGTCATTATAGACCATGAGATTCCCCGAAGGAATCTCGTCCGTTCATCGGGACTTAGCCACATGCTAACGTGTCGATATTATAGGTCGGGATTTATCAAGGCGAGAGCCCGAGTTCTTATCAACGAAACTATCGAATCCTCGATCCCTGATTTCCCGAAAAGGGTAATCTCTCGACACGTAGTCTCCTTAAATCGGACGACCCAGGTCTGTCCCAGGGTTTCCACCATGGAAAGTCCCGATCTCTCATCTCCAGGACTCCCAAGTTCGCGATTCCCGATTTCCCGAAATGGGAAATCTTAGGACACGTGGCCCCCTTAAATCGGACGATCCAGATCTATTTCGGGGTTTCCATAATGGAAAGCCCCGATCTCTCATCACCAGAACTCTCGAGTCCTCGACTCCTGATTTCCTGAAATGGGTAATCTCTTGACACGTAGCCTCCTTAAATCGGACGACCCAGATCTGTCCTGGGGTTTCCACCATGGAAATTCTCGACCTCTCGTCACCAGGACTCCGGAGTTCGCGATTCCCGATCTCCCGAAATGGGAAATCTCATGACACGTGGCCCCCTTAAATCAGACAGTCCAATCTGTTCCGGGGTTTCCACAATGGAAAGTCCTGATCTCCCCTCACCATAACTCCCAAGTTCTCGACTCCTGATTTCCCGAAATGGAAAATATCTTGACGCTTGGCCTCCTTAATCGGACAATCTAAATCTATTTTGGAGCTTTCGCCCCTATTCACTGGGGGTTTAACCCTCGGGTATCTCCTGACATATCCAACGGCTGTCAGGTTTTTCAGCTGAGATATGATGGCTCAGACAGGTTCCTAACTTGTGCATTCTCCCACGACTTCCTGGACGTGGAACAATCAACGATCCAGATGTTCTCATGGACCCTGAGGATCTACGATCCCGATCTCTTCACTACCCATGAAGACATAACGAGACCAAGTGGTAAGGCGTTTAACACCCTACTTTCTCCTACCAATCTAACGGCCATGTGTGACTGCAGATTTCCCGACGGGATCTCATCCGTCGATCAACACCTATTCAGGGTTAAGGTACTTAACTTTCCAGCTTCTTCTTCCGATCTGACGGTCATGAGTGACCACAAATCTCCCGAAGGGATCTCGTCCGTCGATCAACACCTATTCAAGGTTAAGGCGCTTACACCTTCATGTCCTCCTTCCTGGTTCTTGATGATGTTTTCAAGAAGGGTATCTTTATGGGGAGGTTTACCCAGGGTACTATCTAAGGCAGTTAAGGGTATCTCTCTCCTGAGAACCAGGCGTGAAGTCTAAATTAGATCAGCATGCATATAAATAACAATTTAAGAGAACATAAGCCACACGTAGTCTTTCCATATAAACATACAACTACCAGTACTGATAGAGATACCATACAGACATTCATATAATGAAGTCATTCACGATTTCACAGCTTATGAGCATAAATGTCAGCATACATATATTTCAATATGTCAAAGGCAAAACACTTATCAGAAAGTAAGACCAGGGGCTATGCAACTGCTGAGAGGGGTACTCGTTTCCACCCAACCGTAGGCTCAACGACTCCCAATGGATTTACCACTAGCCACCCCCAAGCTGAGACCACGATGCTGTGAGACTGCGTCTCTGTTTTCCAGTGACCAGAAGCGAAGGTTACTCTCCTTCCTCTCTGCTATCACTCACTTTGCATATCGCCAGAGTTCTCTTCCTCCCCTCGCGTCTATGCCCAATCGCTTCTACCCCACGCCTTATCCTCTTGCGAGGTTGCGTGTGGCACGATTTCCCTCGCGTTGGTCAGGCCTGATGGCTCTACGGATGGGCGGTTCACCTCCCCATCCCTCATTAATTCCTGAGGAGCCATCTTCCTACCAGCCTGCGAGACATTTAATTTGGGGCCAGCGAGCCGCTTTTGGTTCTTCGGGCCAGTGAAGTCCAAATACGGTATTGATTCTCGGTGGAAGTTAACGCCACCTTTCTAGGTGCCTTCCACCGCCATCGTGGTCTCTTTTTCTGCACATCCCCTCTCAGCAGTCCTGCAATATAAATTCATAATATTATTCATATAATACATATTCACATTTCTGAGTTTTCCACAGTTCTTGGCCAGTCCAGTTATTTTTACAAACTGGGGGAAACAGGGTGTTACACTCTTTCATCAAGCTATGACACAAGGAAATATGATATAGTATCTCCAAGGGGGACAATTGCGGGTAGATCAACTACTGAATTAAGCAGTTTTGGAGCACTCCAGGCTGGGACATGAAGTTATGCATCAATTCAACCATATGCACCAACTCAGACATTTGGTATCAGGTTGCATGGTGGTCATCTGAACAACTCTCTTGCACCAAATTATGAGTTGGCAATACCCAACAGTGCAGTCAGTTCAGTTCTTGGGAGAGGTGGTAGTAATATTTCACACATACGTGAGATATCTAGAGCTACTATAAAGTTGTGTGACCCTATTACTAGTGCTTTAGATCATGTTATTGAAATACCAGGCACCCCAGAAGAGTCGCACACTACCCAGATCTTGATTCAAGCTTTTATGTTGACTGATCAAAGCTAACAATCGCACATGATGCTACACAAGGATGCACCTACATGGTGTTGGGAACCATTTGAACTTGAACCCATTTCCTCCCTCGTGGATCAATTATTGGTCTTTGGTTGCGACTTGTGTTGTGTTGAATGCTTGATGTGTGGCTTGATGAATGACACATAGTGCATTTTAATGCCCTCGTGGCTCCTCCTTTGGACATGGCGTGGCGATTGAATTGGTGTTGGGATTTCAGATGTTGATGCTTAGTAAATGGGTAAAATTGGATATTCCTTTAACATCTAGTATTTTTATGGAGGGCTGCATACCTTCATCGACAACCAGGGTTCCAAAATGTTTTTTTTTTTTTTTTTTAAAGAGATTTCATGTTTGACGGGGTTTTAAGATCCAACAATTTATATATGGGATTTCAATATATAATATTCTAACATTACATTTATGTTTTCGATGTCTGTAATTTTGACATTTTTTTCTTGTTTAGAGTTTGTTGCTTTTTGAATCACTAATATATAGGGTTTTACTTCAAAGTTGGCTGGGAACACTGATAAATTTCATTTTGATTGTTTTTTCAATGCAAACTAAGCATTGATACTTCTAGCTAAGATATTGTCTATACTATGATCTCAATAATAGAAACCCTTAGGAAAGTAAAAATTCTTGTATTCTCAAATCTTATAGTAGAGATGGATTGTAAAATGCACAAAGCCATATCATTTATGCTTTTAAATGGTTTTTACAAAATTTCGGACCAATTTAGTTACAAAAGTATAAAATGTGTGGGATATAAAATAATTTCTAACTCATACTAGTCCCAATTTTATAAATTGAACCTATATAAATATTTAGTATACTGAAATTGTATAGATATGTGGGTGGTCAAGCCCAAGTTTCAATTTTGAGACCGGGCTCTAATACCATTTGTAGAGCCTGGTTATTTTCATGACTCAAACTAATTAAAAGTTTTCTAAAATTTAGTTTAGAATTTATTTTAATGATTTTCTTATACTTGGAATAAACCAAGAATAAATAGTAACAACATAATAATGATAATAACAGAATAATATCAACAACAACAAAAAAACAATGATAACAACAACAACAAAATAATGATAACAACAACACAATACATGCCTCCACCTGCAGGTTGGTTTATCTAGTCCCTTTTCTGTTTGATCCTGTTCATGTTCTTGCGAGACTGAATATTAACCTCCTAGACAACTAGGAAAAACCTATCCATCTCCCTAGATCCAGGAATCCTTACGGTTTCTTGACCCTCGAGCCCAAAATTCCCAGCAACAATAGTGCCCTGTGAGAGTTCCCCAAAACAATTCTCCCAATTTCCTCCTCCTCTATCTTTCAGAAATTTAGAAATACTCAAACATAAATGAGCTCCCTCTTCCAAGTCCTCCCTTCTTCCTTATCCTCCTCTCTCAAATCCCCCTCATTAATTCCCAACAACCTTATCCCTCCACTAATAAAAGACTCATTAATATATTTTAATAATTAATTAAATTTAAATTAAAAACTGTGATAAAATTAATCAATTTGGGTTGTTACATGTCATGAGAGGGAATGGTGAAGGGAACAATGACTAGTTGAGATGACCCCTGCCAGGCAAGAATTTGTTGAATTAAAAATGTTCAAAACCGAAATCTCTTCTTTTCCACAGAGAAATTTAATTACCAGTGAAGCTGGTGGTTGGTTGGTCCTCCTCAGAAATCAATGAGAGTATGGGCATAATACCCATATGTAAGTTTCTGATCTGACCCACGAATTGGGGGATTTGACCCACAAAATCTTGCTATAGAAGGAAAGAAAAAGAGGAAAATATTGGGAAGAGAGAGAGGGGATACACACAATTGAGTCTAGGGACCAATTATGAGTGGAGGGATGGTGAGAAAATCCTCTGGTTCTTAGTAGAACATGGAGAAGTAAAGAAACACTTTTTTTCTAGGTTCAAGAACCATTAGCAACTGTTTTCAAATCAGGATGATAAATGTGGTTACACAATTTTAGTGATTGATTGAGCAATAACGAAGGAACTCAGAGGGGATGACACTAAGGGACTGCTGGGTAGTGAAAGGCCTCCCTTGTGTTGTGTATGACAACTACTGAAGCTCTTTGTGGAAAGAGAAACCCCCTTGTTTGGTGGAATGAATACTTGATTTTCTGAGTTCCTGTAGGTGAAGGAGAGCGACCTTCATCTTGTCTCATATGTTGAATAAAATAATTCTTCTCATGGCATCATACTCTAGCTAGGGGGTGTCCAACTGTGAAAACAACTGGAGCAACTGTGCCTATGGTTGGGTAGAAAGTGGCACACCCTTTAGCAGTTGCAAGAAATTTCTAAAGTTTAGATAAGTGTTTTCTATGCCTTGTAATGATATGAAAAGTTTACTAAATATTATGAAATTCATGCACTAGTTATTTGAAGAGTTTGTCTTATTCAAATAGTGAAAATGTCACTCTAATTATTTGGATGACTGTGAATTTGAAATAAGATATAGGAAAACACATTCTATTTTGGTTTTATACCTATCTTGGTTTGAAAAGGGAAGCTGTTAGTAATGGTTTGTCACTCAAAGTATGAATAAAGCGTTGGATGGTCACTTATGGTAGTTTATGTGAACAAATCCTTGAGTTATTAGTAAAGACTAAGCACTAAAGTCCTCCCAGAACAATCTTGGTAATAGGAAATCAATTGGTGATATAAACTTGAAGACTGGGCAACTGACCTTGGCTATTCTATTGGCCTGAGAAATATGCTAAGCTTCAGGATTAAAGGGAAGTGCATACCCTTGTTTGGCCTTAAAAGAATAAGTCAAATGTTGAAGAGAACCAAAGTATTTTTAAAATAAATAATGAGCAAAGGAGGAATAAAGTTCAAGTTCCTTATTTGCAATAAAAAGAAATTAGGAATTGGATGCATGGTAACTAATTAAGTTTCATTCATATTTTGGTAAGAAAGGAATTTTACCAGGAGTTAACATAGTAAATTAATTTCCTAAGGGGAAATAATTGGAAATAATAATTACTCTCCCAAAATAGCAAAGAATTGCATGAAAGTAGGAAGATCTAGTAATTTATGGTAAAATAATAATTTTACCATCGATAATTTTACCTCTAAGAAATGCAATATTTTGGAAAAAGAATTAAACAAATAAAAATTGCACGAATTTATATATGTATCTATAATTCTATATGCTTTCTGGGTAAATTTGAATGAATGGTAAAGTCTAGTAACTACTCGTAAATTCCTAAAACTATCATTTAAATGTTCTAATACTTGAATAATAAGGATGAAAATTATTATACTACAACCATAAATTTATTCCTGGTGTGTAAGTAATGTAAAACTTGAAATATTTCCCTTCTGTGCAAAAGTTTAAATTGTGCTGATATTTTCCTAGAATTATGCCATGCACAGGCCACTCCACACTCCTATAAGAATTATGGTGACATATTCTTTTTATTTATTTATTAAATTCTATTGAAATATACTTTCCCTCTCTCTCTCAACACAAAAATATTTATATTCATGTTAATATTAATCCGTTGGAGCACAGAGAAGGGAGCAAACATTTGGAGTGCGATGGCCAATGCAGTTTTAAACAATACAATATTAAATGTTAAATTATGCTCATTTTTAATTGTTCTTCAGAGTCTAGCCATCGGAGTAAATGGAAGGGAACATTTGAACAAATTTTGAAGCCATTAGAATGAATGGAAGGGAGAATTTGAACGAAGTCCGAAGCCATCGAAGTGATGGCAGGAGTTTTATAAGGTATATGAATACATTTTGTAATGTTAATTCCTTGCCATTTCACGATTGACCATCGGAATAACAAGAGAAGGGTGAACGCTCGAAGTACGATAGCCTGATAATATAAGGTCCCACATATATTTAATAATATTAAACTTTTCTCTTTCGTGATTAGTGGCCGAAGTAATGAGAGGGGCACACATGTTTCAAGAGTGAAGATCTTGGGGCAATGGCCCGAGTTGATATAATAATAATAATAATAATAATAATAATATTAATTTAATGCAAATCCCAAAACCTTTTAGGAGTTGACCTTTTTGGAGTTGACTCTTAAGAGTGTTGAGTATGATATTTTGAGTATTATGATGTTATAAAATATGCAATATTGCACGTGAAGGAGGTTTGAATTACCTGATATTTATATAATATTAAACATATTTTAATTCATTTTATTTCCCAATATATATATATATATATATATATATATATATATATATATATATATATATATCTCTCTGTGTGTGTGTGTGTGTGTGTGTGTGTGTGTGTGTGTGTGTATGTGTGTACACACACACACACACACACACATATAATTTTTTTTTCCTCAGAAAAAAACGTAATTTTATACATCTGGAGAGACAAAATTACATTTTGTAGGTGCTAGTTTAGCACATTCGAAAGCATAAATGAAGTGTGATGGTTTGCACCAGGGAAAGTATCGATCTGCTGATAGTTTTGCAGACCATAATCTAGTTTACCAATGACTTTCTTCATGCCCAAAGTCTAGTCATTTGCTAATAGAGTGTGCAGTTTTAGAGCTGCAAATTACATTAAAAAATAATATACACCCCAGGAGTAATTCAGAGTAACATTGCTGATATCAAGTACCAAAAAAAACATAGTAATATTGTGGATTAGTGTGTTGTATATTGAGTCAGATCTTCAATGAATTGTCTATGGAAAAAAGCACGAACTGTATTTCCTTTTGTTTCTATGAAGTGCCATTGCCCAAAATTGAGGTTGAGCCCTTCCTTGGACATAGTATCTGCTATGGAATTCATGTTCCTGTAAACATGTTGGATAGAGAAATGGTCGAAAGTATCCAACAAATTGTGAGTCTCCCTCATAATAGGCTGCAGTAAAATATTGTGGCAATGCTGTGTTTTTTGTACCCAATTTATTACATTCATTGAATCACCAAATAGTTGTATGGATTTTAGATCATATTCTTTTGCTGTTTTGAGTAGTAGGAGGAGAGTCATCAGTTCTACAAATTTGTTGGTGCCTTTCCCCAATCCCATTTTTATTTTGAAAGAGTGTGTGTCTGTGAGATGTAGGAGAGTTGCGCCCCCACAAAGTGAATTTTTTGAGGCCCCATCAAAGTAGGCCCAGGCTATGGAGTGATCTATGGTTGCAGGAAGAGAGATTCGGATGTTGGGAGCATTCTTTTCCTGGGGGAAGTGTTCCAAAATGGAGAGGCTTTGGGATGCAACTAGTTCGGTTACCGTGGATTTTTCCTGAAATATTGCTCTGTTCTTGGCCAACTAGATTCCCCAGCTGATTAGGAGAGACAGGGATTTTAGTGTCTTGTGAGAGACTTCGAGTAGCCAGGATTTCCAAGTAGAATCCAACACTTGTCCATTCCATTCACATATTCATCGCAGTAATAGAGCGACGTCCCTCCAGAATTTTTTGGTAAATGGACAGGTAATGAGGATGTGGTAATTTTTTGCATAATGAGCACCAACCTGGCCCTTCGATCTGGCGTTTTCTCATTTTGTCCCAGGTTGGTACTTTGTTAAATAATGTTTTTCACATGAATAGTTTGGATTTCAATGGGGATTTGAGTTTCCAAATTCCTCTCTACCACCAAATTGGTTCCTCCTGAAGGTGGTTGACGTTGAGGGATTTGTATCCCAATTTTGTTGTGTAGACTCCATGTGGGGATTTTTTCCATACAATCTCGTCATCCATATCCGGGAGTCTGATGTGGTCCCTTTGAAGTATGAATAAATAGTTGTCCCACTGAATTTTTAAGTCACCTTCCAACCCAAGAGTCTTAGCACCGTGCCAACATTGATGCCATATGTTTGTGGATCCTAGGTCAACGATTTAGTTTAGTTTGTATAATCCCTGTGTATGTAGCTGGTCCTGTAAATCCTGAGATAGGGAGTGGGCATTCCCACTTCCTGGATAGGGATCAAATCCAATGCGAAGTTTGTCACCCCTTCCAATTTTCTAGGCCAGGTCGTCCCCGATAATATGGAATGACTTGATTACGACCTTCCACATGATGGAGTAGCTAGGAGTATTTTTGTTTGCCTGACGTATCCATTCCCCTACCAATCCTAGATTTATGTATTTGTGGGTGACCACTTGAGTCCATAAACTGTTAGAAGTGATAAGTCAGCAACAAGCTTTGGCTGCTAAGGATTTTGAGAAGATTAAAGTATTTTTTATCCCCCATTCCCCCAAAGCTTTTGGTCGGGCCAGTAGGTCCCATTTTTCCCAGGGAAGGGTGTAGTGGTCCTTCGTTCCTGACCAAATAAACCTAAAGTAGAGTCTACAGATTTTTTATAATACTCCCTTGGGGATATAGGAGAGAGACATCTAGTAGACCGGGATAGCTTCCAAAAATTCTTTCATCAGGGTCAATCTTCCTGCCCTTGAGAGCCAACAGAAGCTACAAAGAGATAATTGTTTTTCTAGTTTTTCCAATAGCTAGCTCCAGTCCCTTTTGAGATAATTGTTTGCTTTAAGTCGGAAGCCAAGATATTTTATCCCTTGTTGGATTTCCTGAATTGGGAAGGGGAAGAGTGTTTTATAGAGTGCCGCAATGGCTTCGTCAATTCCAATTAATGATAAGGTGGATTTTTGAGAATTGATTATTATTCCCGTTGCATCCCGAAAGAGATGGAGGATTGATTCCAGGGTCTGAACAACTCTTGGCCTACCACTGCTGAATATTAGTACATCATCCACGAAGAGTAGATGTGTGATTCTGAGATCTGAAGAGGTTTTTATGCCTTGGAAATTCCCCGTGTTGATGGCCGAGATCAAGGCCCTGCTTAACCCTTCAACAACAAGGAGAACTAGCATAGGGGAGAGGGGGTATTCCTATCTTAGGCCTCTTCTTGAGGAGAATAAAGGGGAGGATGCTTCGTTAATCAAGACTGCAAAAGTTACTGAGGAGATACAAGCCATTATCCATTTGATGAAGGGTACCTCAAACCCTAGGTGTGTGAGTAGTAGTCTTATAAAGTACCAACTAACTCAATCAAAGTCCTTTGAGAGATCAATTTTTAATACTAATCCTTTAGACCGAAGAGATATTATACCTTGTAGGCCTTCCTGAGCCACTCCAATTTCTTCATGTATCTGGCGACCATTTAGAAACCCAAATTGTTCCTTTGATATCACTTCTGAGAGAATGGGCTTGAGGCGTTTGGAGATAATTTTTGCAACAATTTTGTAAATACAATTGCATAATGCAATCAGCTGAAAGTCCTCGAAGGAGATGGGTTCATCCTTTTTTGGAATTAGGGCCATGAAAGTTGTGTTGAATGGTAGATGCATCGTTCCATTTCTTCTAGATTCTTCCACCACTTGGAGGAGGCCAGATCCGACCAGTTCATAGAAGCCTAAAAAGAATTCTATCGGCCAACCATCTGGTCCTAGGATCTTTTCCTTTTGAAAACTGAAGAGTGTTTCCTTTAATTCATCTTCACTGACTTCCGTGTATAGGTCTCTATTGTTTTGCTCGTTTACAAATCTGGGGTAAAAAGAGCCAGCTTGACTATATCAACAATGTTTACCCTCTGATCCGCTTTGTACAAGGTTTTGAAGTGATTTTTTCCCATCTCCACCAGCCTTGAGAAGGTTGAAACAATTCTTCCTTCCTGATCCTTCATATCCCAAATGGTGCTTGTAGCTTTGTGATCCTTTACAAATGTATGGAATAATTTTGTATTTTCATCCCCTTGTTCTATCCAGATAGCCCTGCTTTTTAGTCTCCAGGTTGCTTCCTGATCTGCTAGGAGTTGTTTATGCTGTGATTCTAGGGATCTAAGGGTGTCCTTGGATGAATTGGAGAGGAAAACCCTGTCTTCCTCTTGATAAATGGCTTCAATTTGTTCTTCCGTGATTTGTAATTCTCTTTCCTCCCTCTGTCTTTTTTCCTTTTCCCAGGGGATAGTTAGCGACTTGATTTTTTTAAGATTATCCGCAGAGTGTATACCCGCAGGAGTGCCAAGGCTGGGTTCAAAAGGCATCCAATGAGTTTGTACCAAATCTCAGAAAATCTCATCCGAGAGCTAGGTGGCATTAAATTTAAAAGGTGAAGGGGGTTTGTGTGTTCCACCCTCCAAAGTGAGCCAGACCGGGGAATGATCTGATATGCCTCCTGCTCCAATCCATTGAATTACTTGGAAGGTTTCCTCCATTAATGCTTCAACCATGAGAAAGAGATAAATTTTCTTTTCCACCCTTGCCTCCCCTATGTGCATGTTCCTCCAGGTTGGATTTAGTTTTCTGGGTGCGATGTCCAATAGCCTGTTGGTCAACAAGAGATGATAGATCCTAGCAGTGAGTTGATCCAGACGCGCTGAGGGGCCTCAGACTTTTTCTGCCCCTATTGAGAAATTGAGGTCACCCCCCAAGATTAAGTTCTCGAACTTAAGGATCTTGAGACTGAGAAGTGATTCCCAGAAGGCGGTTCTATAAAGATATGGGTCGTAGACATTCAATATCCTAAATTCTTTCCCCAGGCCTTCCACGAAAATATCATTTACTAGACAAGAATTGAGGGCCCAAGAGTTGAGTAATTTGATTGATTTTCTGCGCCACCCCATGGCTAGGCCTCCAGATCTTCCAGCAACATCTATGCCCATGAAGTGCCATCCTGAAATCAGTGAGTGATGCAGACCCCTTATCCCTCTTAAGGGCTGCGTGACCTCCCGGTCAAGATCTTCTGGTTCCGGAGCCGAAATGGCTCTTATGGTTCCAAACTAGAACCCTTCGAATGAACACACATGTCCCCACAAATGCTCTGTTTACTTTTCCAAGCGCCAAGTGTGAGCTCCCACAGCACACGACCGAGACCTGTGACCGCACACTTATCCTTCTTGCCTTTCGTGAATCGCGATTTTGGGTTTTGCGTTTTCGCAAAATCAGGGTACAAGGGATATCTCTACTCCTTGGAATCCCCGGTTGCCAAAATGCTGAAATTTCCCAGCGCCTATTCTTTCGGGTTTTCACGTTTCGTAAAATCAGGGTACAAGGGATAACTTTGACCCTTGGAATCCCCAGTTGCCAGAATGTTGAAATCTAAAAATGCGTGCCCCTTACTTCGAGATCAACAGATGTTTATCCTCGCTCCCAGATCTGATGGCTTAGATCTAATCAACTCCTATGCGTGCTCTTCCTGTCTACCTTGATGTAGATTCAACGGTCCAGATCTTTCCTCCTAGTGCCTATCCAACGACAACTATGCTCCTCCTCCTGAGCTTGCACCTCTTCCCTTCCCTTGGAAGAAATTTGATGCTTGAAGGTCTCGGCCTTCGATGCTTCCCTTGCGAGTCTGGTTCCTTTGGGTCTCATCTACGTTATAGAAACGTTTTCCCTCCTAAGCTTAGTCAACTCAGAAACATCGAAAGGTTTCTCAACTTTCTTCTCATTTCCTCTGTTTCTTTGTGCGCAAAGGCACTGTTCCTCCTGAGCTTCGTGACCTATAATAAGTCCACCCTCGTACACTCCTTGTGCTTCTGAGATTTCCTCAATCTCAGGTCCAAAGTATTTCTTGAAAAGAGATGCTTCACACCCTCTTGGTGCTCCTTTGCTCAATGCACACCTTGCAGAGCCTACAAAGTGTTCAGTAACTCTGGTTGTCTTCGAATTCAACAAAGAGTTCTTCTCGTGCACACTTGCACCAGCTCAATTTCTGCCTGGCAGAGCTTCTACAAAACCTCCAGAGAACTAGCCTCTTCTCTCTATGCCTTCCCCTGCACAGCTCGTCCTCCAAGGTGTTCAACAACCTTGAGGCTCCTCCTTGAGTCTGTGAATCTTTCTGGTGTGCACTCCTTGCATGTTCTTTCTGACTCCACAGAGCTTAGATGCGCACTCCTTGCGCTGGCTACAAAACTTCCAATGTTCTGTTGTGCATTCCTTGCACAGCCTAAAGAAACCAAATAGAAACTGACAAACTCAAAAACATATAGTAAAATCTATCTATAACCTGTATCTACAACATACAAGTGACATTCAAGTGCATAAACATACACAGACAATTCATGGGCAGGAAAAACTGCTCTTTGTATTAATCTACAAATGTCTATACAAAATGTGTTTTTACAAAAACTGGACTGCTACAAAGTCTCGATTCTCTCCCTAGATATCTCTCTACCTGAGAATTATCCTATTCTCCCATTCTCTATCCTATCACTCTCTCTAATTACAAAGAGGGATATCTTGAGCTTATCCTCCACCTCACCGTCTCTGAGCTATCGCCATCAGAGAGTGGCTCCTACAGCTACATTACATAAATGGATGCCCAGTCCTGACTACATCCTGGGAATTCTACAGGCAACCATTAAAGGAAACCTCAACCACTGCCTGTACAAAGGCATGGTCTGGCATTAAAATCCTTACAACATTTATTGAAATTTTGAATTTCAAAATTGAGAGGGCTGCGCCTCTCCCTTTCTCCATTAAATGCGTGATGGATGTGCTAGCTGGCTGGCACACTGCTGACATGGAGCGATGCCCCTACATCATACTCCTTAGCTAGAAAAATCATGGTCTCCTGATCATGAGATCCTCTTCTCCAGTGGTGAAATCCACCTAGATCCCAAACTTTCCCTTGGAGCTGTCCATTTGCTCCTCTGCTTCGCTGTTGCTGTTGCTGCTGCCCTGCTACTCTTGCAGGCTCCCTTCTGCTCAGCTTCTTATTGCTGGAAGTCTCTTCTACTGAACTCAACATCAGCCTTATGATTTCTTCAATTACCTCATCCAACTACTCTAATGGCTGGCTCTTCATATGCAGTCTTCTCTGCTGCACTTCTTTCTTCTCAATGGGCAGATCTGCTCGATCTCCCCTTCTATCTTTATCTCTCTTTGTGGCACTGAGTGGACACTCCGCTGCAGACTCCAATTATATAGTCTCTTTACCTTATGATAGATTTGCTTCTGCCAGGTCTTCTTCCAGTTTCTCCCTAGGCTGGTATGCTCCTCTATCTGCTTCCAACTTAGCCTGTTGGATGTGCAAACTTTGCACCATCACCCTCCTTTATAGGGCTTCCAATTATTCACACAGGTCAGAAAAATCCATGTTGTCTGCTTCCTCTTCTTCTTCTTCTTCTTCTGCAGCTTCCATTACTGTAGTGATTTCCTGTCCAGCTTCCTGGCTGAAAATTTTGAGCCATTTTGTTGAATGCTCATCTTCTGCTTCTTGGGAAAACGTTAGTGTCTGTTCCATTTCTTCCTCCATGACAGTTTCTGCTGGCTGTCCTCCTGCTGTTGTTGCATCTGCAACACATGCTTTGGCCTCAACTGGGTTTCTTGGTAGGAACACTTCTATTCCTCCAATGATAATAATTTTCTTCTGACTCTCTTCTGTCAGCACTCCTTGCTGATCTGAACTCTCCTCTGAGTTCATGAGACTTTCAGACAGTCTCACCTATTTCCCCTTGCCCACCTGGAAATTTGGGAATTTTCTGCTGCCCACCTGGCAATCTATGAGATCGTCTGATCCCATCTCATTGCCCACTTGGCAATCTGAACTTTCAACACTGCTTCCCTGGTAGTACGCGAGACCTCCTATTAATCTCTTCCCATTTCCCAACTGGCAACTTGAAAGTCCACTTCTGCCCACCTGGAAGTTTATGAGATCCTCTGTTAATCTCAAACCATTGCCCACCTGGAAATATGAATTTCCATGGCTGTCCTTCTGACAGTCTATGATATCCTCCAATGATCTCATTTCATTGCCCACCTGGAAATTCAAAAATTCATCTTTGCCCTCCTGGAAGTTCATGAGATCTGTAACTGATCTCCCTTCCTCATTACTGAGGGTTTCTCCAACTTTTGACTCACATATGCAAACCAGCTCTGTGTCACTGAGGCTTTCAGCATACCTCAACCGCATTTTCAACTCTTGTTGTTGTTTCCTGGCCAACAACTTTTGAACATGCCATTTGGATTTCCTGTTCAGAGGCCATTCGTACCTCCAGTGTAATTTTTCCTCCTGCCACATGTTCAATGTCAGCTATTCCATTCTCCCTCTTATCTCAACGAGTTCCTTGTCAATCTCTGCTTTATTCATCTACTGGTGGTCTCCTCTTCCACCACACTCATGGCCTTCAATAACCATTTCCATCTTTCACCTGCTCTCCTGGAAAGTGTATGGATCACTCTACGTCTGAGAGCATCTCCATGTTCTCTTACAGCTCACCTGGCTGTCTATCATTTGCTGGACACCTTGCAACAATCACCACAGAGCTTTATCACCCTACTTCTTTCACCTGCTGTATACAGATGAATCTCTGCTTCTGATTCCACTTGATGTTACCAGAATTTCTCCCACCATCTCTCCTTTGTCTGTGAACAAAGTAACAGTCTCCTCTTTCTCTTTTGTCTAAAATATGTAGACAAAAATCTTCTCTGATACCACTTGATGGTATCAGACTGTATCCCTTCACAGTCCTCCTCTTGTCTGTGATATGCAAACAAAAGTTCTGTTGGCTCTGATAACACTTTATGGTGTGTATCAGTGTATTTTCTTTATCTAATATGCCTCCCTCTGCTCCCAGTCTATAGATAGAAAGTGGCCTTGATACCACATGATGCAGACCCCTTATCCCTCTTAAGGGCTGCGCGACCTCCCGGTCAGGATCTTTTGGTTCCAGAGCCGAAATGGATTTTCTGCTTCCAAAATGGAACCCTTCGAACAGACACACAGGTCCCCACAAATGCTCTGTTGGCTTTTCCAAGCGCCAAGCGTGAGCTCCCACAACACACGACCAAGAGCCATGACCGCACACTTATCCTTCCTACCTTTCATGAATCGCGATTTCGGGTCTACATGATGCAGACCCCCTATCCCTCTTAGGGGATGCGCGACCTCCTGGTCAGGATCTTCTGGTTCCGGAGCCGAAATGGCTCTTCTGGTTCCAAACTGGAACCCTTCGAATGAACATACAGGTCCCCACAAATGCTCTATTGGCTTTTCCAAGCACCAATTGTGAGCTCCCACAACACACGACCAAGAGACATGATCACACACTTATCCTTCTTGCCTTTCATGAATTGCGATTTCGGGTTTCGCTTTTTCGTGAAATCAGGGTACAAGGGATATCTCTGCTCCTTGGAATCCTCGATTGCCGAAATGCTGAAATGTCCCAGTGCCTATTCTTTCAAGTTTTTTCATTTCGTGAAATCAGGGTACAAGGGATATATCTACCCCTTGGAATCCCCTGTTGTCGGAATGCCGAAATCTAAAAATGCGTGCCCCTTACTTCGAGATCAATGGATGTTGATCCTTGCTCCCATATCTGACAGCTTAGATCTGATCAAATCCTATGTGCGCTCCTCCTGTCTTCTTGGACATAGATTCAATGGTCAAGATATTTCCTCCCAGTGTTGATTCAATGACAACTGTGCTCCTCCTCCTGAGTTTGCACCTCTTTCCTTCCCTTGGAAGAAATTCGACGCTCGAAGGTCTCAGCCTTCGATGCTTCCCTTGCGAGCCCGACTCCTTTGGGTCTCGTCTGCGTTATAGAAACGCTTCCCCCCCTGAGCTTAGTCAAATCAGAAATCTCGAAATCTTTCTCGACCTTCTGCTCCTTTCTTCTATTTCTCTGTGCGCAAAGGCACTGTTCCTCCTGAGATTTGGGACTTAGAATAAGTCCACCCTCACACACTCCTTGTGCTATTGATATTTCCTCAATCTCAGGTCCAAAGTATTTCTTGAAAAGAGATGCTTCACGCCCTCTTGGTGCTCCTTTGCTTAATGCACACCTTGCAGAGCCTACAAAGTGTTTAGTAACTCTGGTTGTGTTCGAATTCGACAAAGAGTTCTTCTCGTGCACACTTGCACCGACTCAATTCCCACATGACAGAGCTTCTACAGAACCTCCAGAGATTCTGTCTCTTCTCTTTGTGCCTTCCCCTGCATGGCTCATCCTCTAAGGTGTTCAACAACCTTGAGGCTCCTCCTTGAGTCTATGAATCTTTCTGGTGTGCACTCCTTGCACATTCTTTCTGAATCCGTAGAGCTCATATGCACACTCCTTGCGCTGGCTACATAACTTCCAATGTTCTGTTGTGCATTCCTTGCATAGCCTAAAGAACCTAGATAGAAATCAAAAAGCTCACAAACATATAGTAAAATCTATCTATAACCTATATCTACAACATACAAGTGACATTCAAGTGCATAAACATACACAGACAATTCATGGGCAGGAAAAACTGCTCTTTGTATTAATCTCCAAATGTCTATACGAAATGTGTTTTGACAAAAAATGGACTGCTAAAAAGTCTCAGTTCTCTCCCTCGAGATCTCTCTACCTGAGAATTCTCCTATTCTCCCATTCTCTATCCTATCACTCTCTCTAATTACAAATAGGGCTCTCTTGAGCTTATCCTCCACCTCACCGTATCTAAGCTATCGCCATCACATAGCGGCTCCTACGAATACATTACATAAATGGATGCCCAGTCCTGACTATGTCCTAGGATTTCTACAGGAAACCATTAAAGGAAACCTCAACCACTACCTGTACAAAGGCGTGGTCTGGCATTAAAATCCTTACAACATTTATTGAAATTTTGAATTTCAAAATTGAGAGGGCTGCGCCTTTCGCTTTCTCCATTAAATGCGTGCTGGATGTGCTAGCTGGCTGACATGCTGCTGACATGGAGCGATGCCCCTGCATCAGGGAGGATAGGGTAGCAGAGATAACTGAGGAGTCTTCCATCATTTCTTGAAGAAGTATGATGTCCAATTGTTGTGTATTGATCAACTGTTTCAAGGCGGATTTCTTGTGGGGGCTCGCTAGACCCCTGTAGTTGAGAGAGAGAAATTTGGGGTAACCCTCACGGGGGCTTGCATTTCTCTAAGTGCCCCAAAAGTAGACTGTTAGTGGCCTGAAGAGATATCTAAGTGTGCCCTGTATTGTGCTTTGGAAAGCATGGATGTGCGGCCTCACCCTCTTTTTTATGTGCCGTTATCTGGATCAGGGCTGAGTCCCAGATCCTTTTCAGGGGGGCCCAATAATAGTTCTGTTCCTGAGGATGGTGGGTTTTTCCGAAGAGTCAGAGTAGGGATCTTTGGTCAAAGTGGAAGGAGGGGGATTAGGATAGGGGGGGGGAGCAAAGGGAAAGGGATTCTAGGGAGGGTTGTGAGGAGAGGTGAAGGGGCAAGACATTTTGGGGGGGAGGGGTGGGGTGGAGAGGACTCAGTGTGGAGGGCTGTCAATTTTTAGATATTTGAAGGCCTGCAAGGGATCTTGTACTGGTAGAGGGATAGTGTAATGTAAATTTAGAAATTATTCAAGGGAGGGAATCTGTAAAATACCTGTTGGATGAAGCAGGCCTAAGTCCCAATCCTGAGGGGGGGACCATCCAAAATCTCACCGTTCTGTGCCAGTAGCCAATCCCACTGGTGACTATTGTACCCTCAAAGTAGGTCTATCCATTGAGTACTATGATTTTGTAGAAGAGGTGGAGGGAGAAGCTGGCGACGAGTGAGAAATACCCTGCTGTAGATTCTCCGTTGCATGGAGACGAGAGTGTGTGGGGTGTCCTTGAAGTGGCTGTGGGTAATCTTTGAGTATATGCCCATGTGCATGAAAACGATGACAACAAAATGTTATGTCCTCGTAGTCAAGGATTTGAGCCCTGGTACATCCCTGGTCCATGATGTTGAGTTCCTTACAAAGCCCTCCTATGATATCCAGTGAAACCAGGATGCGGGCCAGGGACATCTCCCCCATCTCCCTGAAGGTAAAATCTGCATCCAAGTAGTTTCCCAACGCATTTATGATAGCCTGAAAGACCTTCTCTGACCAAATATGGGGCAGGATTCCAGGCAGGCAAACCTAGATTGGAAAGGAATCCACTTGCTCTCTCACTGCGTCAAAGGTTGGATCCCAAAGATTTAGTACTACACGAGAGGAATCAATAGACCAACAACCCGAGAGGGCTCGGGTTGCTTGAGCTACAATGGAAAAAGTGATGAGGAAACAAACCCTTGATAATCGAAGAATTTGTGGAGGAGCGGGTTGGGCCAAGCCCTAGGTAGTGCATGCCCATATTTTTAGTGTCTTCTCACTAAAATGCCTCCTGTAAACTTTCCCTACCATAGATTTATCCGCAAGCTCCAATTTTTTTTCCATTGAGAGGTGCTCGCCTAGAATGAGTTTAGAAGAGTCTGATATAGCCCCGATGCAATTGTTTCTTTTCCTGCGCCCGTTCGAGGAGTGAGGGTTGGGGTCCTCAATAAAACTGCTAAGGACAACTTCCTCACTGCTCTTGTCTTCTAGACAGTCCTAATCATTCATATTTGATGGTGGGAGGTAAGTGCCAATAAAGACCACAGATGTACCTCCAATGATGGATTCAGATAGAAAAATCAAGCTTGCATCTAGGAAGAAGTAGGAGTCCTCGAGAAGAGGATCAAGCAAGTGTGCGTCAAGATTGGGTAGTGCTGCCTCAAAATCTTCCAAGGGGGGTCCTCCGCAAGAAGGGGAAAGGGGGGAGGAATCTGGGAGGAAAATAGCAAGGGAGGAGGATTAAGGAACCCATAAGGGATTGAACTCTAATGGCAAAGATCAAGACAGGGAGAGGGGTAAATATCCAAGTGTTTTTGTAGTGTCTAACTGCTCGAAGGAGTTGAAAGGAGGGCTTGGCTATAAACTCTGGGGGGCAGCCGCAAAAGGGGGTTCCCTGGAGAGTAGTTGCACAGGAGTAGGGTCGAGATAAATGGGAGGAGATGAAGAGTGAGCGAGTGGGCGTAAGCAGGATGATGCAAGTTCAGTATCCCCCCCAAGAGTATAAGCCTCATAATTCACAAGGTGTCTGGGGGAGACTGGGTGAGGGCTGCCACCTATCGGGAGCCGGGGTATGGTTTCAACAGGGTCCAGGGTATAGTCCACATCGTCTTCATAGGTCGCCATTGCGCTAGAGGGGTAGGAGACTATTGGAGAAGGTTCTGATGAGTGACAAGGAGCAAGAGGGAGAAACTGTTCACCTTAGGGAAGGGGAATGCCGAGAAAGTAGGCTCGCAGTTAGGGAGGGAGACACTGTTCACCACAAGGAGGGGGATTTCCAAGGAAGTAGGCTCACAGTTAGGGTGGGAATAGAGTGTAGTTACGAAGAAAACCACAAAGAGACCATGACATTGTTTTTGTTAGTCTGCACATCCTTGATGGCTTTAGCACACACACACACACACACACATATACATGAATATTATAGTGCGAAGTCATAAGCCGAGTCTTTGATTATAGGCTAGGTATAGTTATAGTTTAATTAATTATATTAGAACATAATGTAATTATGTTATAATATAATTAATTAAATTATAAGATAATCATTCCAAGAATGGTATTTAAATGAATTAGTAGGCTAAGTAAAATTGTAATTAGGGGGGGGGAGAGGGGTAATTAGTTTGTGGAGACTAATTATTCCCAATGAGGTTTAAATAAATAAATAAATACCGAGGAGAGGTATTTTAAGAAAGTATTGATTAAGTAACTTAATTAGTTTATAGGAGATTTACAAATGTCAATCTCTGGTCGAGCGAGCCTTTGTACTCTATGGTGACATGACACATTGTAATGTGTCCATGTGTCAAGTGGATATTGAGCCACATGTCACATTAGGAGATGGGTACACAATGGAAACAATGAACAAGGTGGCAAGCGAGATCAATCTCAGTCGTAGATCCTTGATGGACCCACATAAGCTAAGTGTAGCTGGAGTAGGCCAAGGGTCCTTAACTATCGTGTGAGTTGGCGACTTCAAAGTAATCAAGGTCGTTGGATATGTAGGCTAGATCCATTGGAGTGTGTATAATCGGAGATAGTTTGTTTGTGTGGATTATGTGCAAGTAATTGACTAACTCCAATGGGAGGTCTCCGTTAAAGAAACAATTCTCTGAACCAACAGACGAGGGATTCAGATGGGTTAGGTGGAAGATGCCACATCAGTGCCATGTCATATGGCACTAGTGACAGGGAACCACGTGCTTGCTACGTGGAACTAAAGATGAACTCAATAAATAAAAGTTTGAAAACACTGGGAGACTGTAACTTTTGATCCAGAGCTCAGTTTTGAGCATGGTTATAATCATTGGGAAGATCTTGACAAGTATAAGATGATGGTAGCCTCTAGAGGGGGATTTGAGATGATTGCGGAAAGGAGAAAATTTAATACCCCATCCCTTAAAAAGGTACATAGGGGGCTGGGTGTGTTACAGAGTGGTATAAGAGCATTCTACAATACTAGGCCTAGATGGGCCAAAAATCAATGTCAGGACTGGTATAATAAGGCCAAGACAAGCTTGTAGAAAAATTTCTCTACGTTGGAATTTTTTTATCTATTATCTGCACAATCTCCTTGATTGAAATTTCGTTTTGGAACCTCTTACGACAAAAAAATTACATGTTGATTTGCTACAGAAGGAGCATATTGTTACTTTATGATAACTACTCCTACAAGAGTGGAATATGATAATAAGCACTAATGGTTGAACCTGAATGTGAATGACTGAAAATGGAAGAGTCATGTTAAGGGATGCTTAATCCCAAAGGATGGATGAACTAGTGATTTTAATGTTACCTCTAAGTATAGGCAGTTGGAGCCTATGACATTTATGATGGTTGTTTATATGAGGGATAATTCCCTTACTAAAAATTTCCTCATGGTTAAAGGAATTGAACATGAAGTGATAGGACCCTTGGCAATAATAAATTGCTACTTCAAAAAAAGAAGGGAAAACCATGTAGGTATAGTTCCTCATGATTAGAGGAATTAATGGAAAATGTGTAAGGTCAGTTTACTTGACCCGCGATGGGTAAAACTTGTTATTGGAATAATATCGATAGGTAAGAAAAAGAAAAGGGAGTTCCTTGGACTGTGGATAGTCCTCATTAAGGAAGCAAGGGACATGGGTGCATGAGCCAACTTATGAGATCATGGCTGTACTAAAGAGAGTGTATATACCTATTGACCTAAAAGTTTGTCTATGCAAGTGTATGCAAAAGGAAAATAGCTGGAATACATCTGCACTGTAGGCATGGTTAAAATGCTTGGTGCATGAGGATATATTGGAATGCATATGCCAAAGACCGAGCATGCATATAACATGCATATAGAATTATTATAATATGTTATTTGATGTAAAATATGGTAATATCATAAATCATATGGTTAGTAATGATATGATTATATCCGCATAAGTAAAATGCTAATGATAGTGATTGCATATTACCTTATGAGGATAAGGTAGAATGGTTAATGAAATGATGATCCTGAATGTGGTAAAGGAAGTGTTAGGACATTTCTAGATGCCAATGGGTCAGATTGAAATCCATAGGTGGATGGTAGACATATAGGTATGAATTGGTATGCTCAAGTAGCAATGAGCGAGAAACTAGAAAATGATTCCCTTGATAAAAATGTATGTTGACCAAGAGTGGTTTGAGGCATGAAGAGAAAACAGATTGGTTGTATTTGATCTAGAATCGAATCCAGGAGCTTGACAGGGCTAAAAAAGGCTCAAAAATGAAAGTGCTCAGAATTCAACAAAACCAATTCCATTGCATCCATTTCATTCTCCCGATTCCGGCCATATATTTACTTTCTCAAAACAGACTTCGGATGTGAAAAATATCACACGAAAATTAGATTCTTCCATGGCAAAAGTCAATGGTCAACTGGCAAATGAATAAGTGCCACATGGCCCAGACATGAGAAGCCACATGGCACTTCACTACTGGTTGGCATGTAAAAAGTATTTGGGGGTCCATGGGATTCGAACCTCTGACCCATGGCTAGCTCCAAGTCTTTGGAAAAGTTCAAATACCAACCTGCCAAAGTCAAATTGGTGAAAAAAACCCACTTTTCTATAGTTTTGGGTTCAAATGTCCAAAGGAGGGCGCAAGGGGGCTAGGGCTAAGCCCCAGAAAGAGGTTTCATGATAGGTGCACATCCAAGGGCTAATTCTGGGCGTGCCCAAGGGGCAGATTAGCTCAGATCACATGAATGGCACCCCAAAATCAGGAGCTACAGTTAAGGGGGATGGCGCCTAAGCACTTGGAGCACTGGCACTTGGCCATGTGGCCCCATACAACCTGGTAAAGGGGGAACACACCCTGTTAGAAGGGGATACTCTATATTTTGGGTTAAAAGTGGGTTTTTAACATTACAGAGTGGATTTTGACTGATATTATGCCCAGAATATGGAGATTTTGGCCATTATTGGGAGATTTTGGACTCTTTTTGAGCCCAGATTTTGGGAGAAAGTTGGGGAATGATAACCAACTTCAGATCTATAAAAACCAAGACTGTTTGAGTCCATGAAGGACAGTCATATCAGAGTTATGCTGAAGCAAAGCCAAGCCAAAGCCATTTTTATGTAGGGAAGCTGTTGAGGAGCAGACGCTTGCAGACCATTTTTGGGAGCTACACTCAGTCTTTTTTAGTGCCGTTAGTTGTGTTGGATTTCTGAGGTCAAGAAGAACACAGTGAGACCAGTATGAGATCCATTTGATGTAATTTTTCTATACTGTACAAGCATTGAAGAATTAAAAAAGAAGCCTCCCCCACTGAGACAAAGGCCCAGAGACGTAGGCAATTTTGTGCCGAACTCCGTTATCAATTCTCTTGTGATGGTTTTCTATTCTTATTGCTTCAGTTCAGATCTGTATATTGTCTTTTGGCTGCTATGTTTCCTCATTAAATTCATCCTCTTTCATTCAGCTTCTTAAATGGTTAATTAACGCATGCAATTAATAACTTAACCACAGTCATTAAAAGATCTTTCCGGATCAAGTGGTATCGGAGCTAGTTGACGTTTGGATTTGAGTTTTGCATGTTAACCAGGGAAAAGATACAACATGGTGAAAGCGATATTGTTGTAGAGAATCCATTAATTGGATTGAGAAAAAGAGCTTCTCACAACGAGAATATGGCATTGGAAGAAGGGCTTTCTCATGATGAGAAAGAGTTTCAAAAAACTTTCCCTGCTATGTCAAAGATGGTGAAAGTTTTGTACGAGGATTACTTGGAACGAAAGAGACTAGTTTTGGGTGAATCTTCAAAGGGAAAAAGTGAAGAGGAATAGGATCATCCTCAGATTCCTCCTTCACCTCCATCATCACCTCCTTCTTCTCCTTCTTCTTCAAGTTCAAGTCCTAAATCTAATGCAAAGAAACATGTTCATAAGCATAAGAATGAAATGCCATTGTTAAAACTTGATGTTAAATTTGAGTTACCCATATATGATGGTGAAGTAAATGTAGAGAAACTTGACAATTGGATCAGGCAGATGGAGGTTTACTGCAGTGCAACAGATCAAGGATGAGGCCACACAAATCAAGTTGGCATCTTTGAGACTTCCAGGTACAACTCTCATCTGGTGGAAAAGAAAGTTGCAAAATGGAACACAACAAGTGGGTAATGTATTTCCATCATGGAAAAGCTTCATTTCTGCACTTAGGAAACAATTCTATCCTTTGGGTTATAAAGAAAAAGCATAAATTGAATGGAAATCTTTAAAACTAAGAAAAGGACAAACAGTGCAAGAGTATACAGATAACTTTCGTAAAATGGCATTGATGTTAGATATCCCATTACATACACAAGAAACTCTTATGAAGTATATAGGAGGTTTACCTGTGCATATTAGAAACACTGTATCCATGTTTGGACCCACTAACCTTGATGAGGTTTCTGTTCAAGCTACATACATTGAAGCAGGGAAAGCATGTGTATCAGGGCAATCGTCTTCAAGGAAAGAGGACAAGAGGAAATGGCATGGCGAGAATTCAAATGCAGTGAAGAGGAAGGAAGGGAAGCCCTGTTGCAAGCATTGTAAGAAAGAGGGACATGATGAGGACAGATGTTGGCAGTTGCATCCCAAGAATAGGCCAAAGTGGTTCAAGGAAAAAAAGGGAATGCAAACAGTGGCAATGAAAACAAGACCCAAAGACTTGGGATCGGATTCAGGTGATGAATCAAAGATCTCATTGGTTGGTATGACAAGTAAAATTAGTGAAGGCATTGATTGTAGAAGAAACTTGTTTCATATAAGGGTAATCATGCGACACACTAAGATAGACAGATTAATCGATAGTGGATCTCAATCTAATCTAATCTCAGAAGAATTGGTTAAGCAATTGGGGTTAAAAACACAAGTACATCATAAGCCTTACACACTTAAATGGATAAGCAATCATCATCAAATGCACATAACAAAGCAGTGCACAATCAAATTTGCAATTTCATCTAAGTATGTGGATGAGGTAACATGTGATGTAGTGCCGTTAAGAGAATGGTGAATGGTCTTAGGTAGTCCATATTTATATGATCGTAAGGAAATCTTCTACAGGACAAAGAATCAATATCAATTAACCAAAGCAGGTCAAGATTGTGTGGTTCATGCTCATCATGTTAAGGCAAATAAAACACTTCAAACAATGGAACAATTAAAGAAGGCAGTGCAAGCAAGGAACAAACCAATAATTGTTTCAAATGAAGTAATCGATCTTAAGCAAGAACAAGAAATGATTGTTGAATGGAAAATCAATCATAAGTTGCTTCAAGATAAGCTCATGTCGTGCAAATATTTCAAGTATATCAGCTCATTTGCAGT
>ML789204.1:149314-168502 GCA_009831015.1 Picea engelmannii
TTTGCAGTCGTCTTTTTGATGCTATCATTAGTAATGTTGTCTACATGGATGATAGTGGCTTCAGTAAGATGTAACAGGGTTCAAATGGCTAACAATATACTGTCAGTTGTCATGATTGTGTTACAGTTGATCTTGATGAGACATGTGCATAGGACAGAGTTTCGAGACAGAGGACAAGCCGGGTGGCCTATCTCGAGCTTGTTGACTAGTCAGTAACCTTTTGGGGACCAAAAGGTCCTTTAGTGGGGAGGTGTGATCCAGAATCAGATCTAGGAGCCTGACAGGGCTAAAAAAGGCTCAAAAATGAAATTGCTCAGAATTCGACGAAACTAATGCCATTGTGTCCATCTCGTTCTGTCGATTTTGACCATATATTTACTTTCTCAAAATAGACTCCGGATGTGAAAAATATCGCATAGAAATCAGATTCTTCTATGGCAAAAGTCAATGGTCAACTAGCAAATGAATAAGTGCCACATGGCCCAGACATGGGAAACCACATGGCACTTCACTACTAGTTGGCATGTAAAAAGTATTTGGGGGTCCATGGGATTCGAACCTCTGACCCATGGCTAGCTCCAAGTCTTTGGAAAAGTTCAAATACCAACCTGCCAAAGTCAAATTGGTGAAAAAAACCCACTTTTTTATAGTTTTGGGTTCAAATGTCCAAAGGAGGGCGCAAGGGGGCTAGGGATAAGCCCCAACAAGAGGTTTCATGACAGGTGCGTACCCAAGGGATAATTCTGGGTGTGCCTAAGGGGCAGATTAGCCCAGATCACATGAATGGCGCCCCAAAATCAGGAGCTACAGTTAAGGGGGCTGGCGCCTAAGCACTTGGAGCGCTGGCACTTGGCCATGTGGCCCCATATAACTTGGTAAAGGGGGCGCGCACCCAGTTAGAAGGGGATACTCTATATCTTGGGTTAAAAGTGGGTTTTTAACATTACAGAGTGGATTTTGACTGATATTATGCCCCAAAAATGGAGATTTTGGCCATTATTGGGAGATTTTGGACTCTTTTTGAGCCCAGATTTTGGGAGGAAGTTGGGGAATGATAACCAACTTCAGATCTATAAAAAATAGGATTGTTTGAGGCCATGAAGGATAGTCATATCAGAGTTATGCTGAAGCAAAGCCAAGCCAAAGCCATTTTTATGTAGGGAAGCTGTTGAGGAGCAGACGCTTGCGGACCATTTCTGGGAGCTACACTCAGTATTTTTCAATGCCGTCAGTTGTGTTGGATTTCTGAGGTCAAGAAGAAAATAGTGAGACTAGTATGAGATCCATTTGATGTAATTTTTCTGTACTGTACAAGCATTGAAGAATTAATAAATAAGCCTCCCCCACTGAGACAAAGGCCCGAAGACGTAGGCAATTTTGTGCTGAACTCCGTTATCAATTCTCTTGTGATGGTTTGTTATTCTTATTGCTTCAGTTCAGATCTTTATATTGTCTTTTGGCTGCTATGTTTCCTCATTAAATTCATCCTCTTTCATTCAGCTTCTTAAATGGTTAATTAACACATGCAATTAATAACTCAACCACAGTGATTAAAAGATCTTTCCGGATGAGTATTGTTGCCTTGAGCACTACTGAGATTGCCCATATGGTATTTCTAGGTTGTGTAATACTTTTATAGCAGATGAGGAAAGAGTGTTTTCTTGTTGGTTGTGGTCATGAAGAGAGTGCAACATAATGATGAATATGTCCGTGAGACTTTCCATGTGAATGACTGTAAGCTCTCAACAGAGAGGGCATCATAGTGTTGAGTACTCCTTTGATATTGTCATAAGAATGGTTGTAATATCTCTAGGAGGAAGGGTATATAAGTTGAAATGTCCATGTGTGTGAATGACATGGAAAAAGGTGCAAGCAATGGAATTGCATGTTGAATATTTATCTATATTTGTATATGCTTGAGCGCATGGATTGAATGTGTTATGCGGTTTCCCGGTGTGAAGAATGATATTAAGACTAAATATATATGAATGAATGACATAAAAATGTGCAAGTGATGCACATGTATGATGTATGAGTATATGTATACTAAAGGAATGATATGACTGTTTGAATAAGTGAAATGTTAGGCAAGAATTGCACTTGTGTTATAGCAATTTTTTCCACACCCTATGCATCATTCTTTGGTGGCATACCCTTTCCATTTGCATATTCAATTTCCTCATTTTTCTCAGTAAAAAGTAATAAATTCAAAATTTTGTACATATACGTGAGCTACAATTACACAACTTGCGTATACACAAGTTTCTCCATTACAACCCACGTACATTGGGTTTTATGATCAAAATTAAAAATATTTCAGATTTTCCATGCCAAGTCATGGGATCCATGATCCTTGACCTTTCATATGCTGGAAATGCTTCGATTCGACCCTTAAATTCCCTTTGGAGGCTATAAATTGAGCTATATACAAGCCTTGAAGGAGGAGACAAATTTGAGAGCAAGTACACTCTAGAGAAATTTTGCCTCATATTACATCCTTGTGTCTACATCCCTTAGTGCTTTAAGTATGAACTCTCCTTATGTTCATCCCCCAAGCTCTCCCTATCATGTGAAGGAGGAACCCAATTACTCCTAGAACTTGTGAGATTTACTTGTGTAGGATTGAAGTGGTGAAGGCCCAAGTGGAGGGACTTAGTTTCTTGGTTTCGACGAGTTGCTGATACAGGAGGTTGTCACCTATGTACTCCTTGTTACACATTATTTTCATCATCCCTATGACCGTTAATGATGTAAAACCTATATGTTGCCTTCAGAGGGGTCAGTGACCTGAATTCCTGAAGAAAGAAGGGAAAATAACTTTTCCTGAGAGAAGAAGTTGTGTTTTCCTCTATAAAAACCCTATTAAAGAGGATTCCTCAGGCTGGTCTATATGCAGGGTGTGGAAATGCCTGGTTTCTACAGGCTGCACTATAGCTAGGGTGAGGAAATGCCTGGTTTCTGCAAGCTGCACTATAGCTAGGGTGAGGAAATTCCTATTTTCCACAGGTTGCACTATAGCTAGGGTGAGGAAATTCTTGATTTCCACAAGCTGCACTATAGCTAGGCTGCGGAGTTTCCACAGGTTGCTCTATATCTAGGGTGTGATGGCCTTCGTACGCGGGAAAAATGAGTATCTTCTCGATGCTTCTAGAAGGAGAAGATTCTATGGTGAGGTGGATTCTGAATGGTTTGGATCTTACTCACTTTCATGATTTAGTGGGATCATCCTAACGTCCTCATATTATCCTCTTCATCTTATAAAAGGAGAGGAACTCTCATGGAGAAAGTTATCTTGATTTAGTTGGATGGAACTTGGGAAATATATGTTGGTTTTGAGCTTTGCTTTGTCAAGATAGATTGTGAGTAGCTATCAGATACACAGTCTCAGAATCCATTGGAGCAAGAAGTGTGTGGGAAGCAAGGAACTATTGGAAGGAACCTGACGACATAAAGGCATCTGGTTGTATCTTTCTTCCACATTATATAATACCGTGGCATGTTTATTTCCCATAAAATAATTAACATTTTATTACATGACTCCTTGATCACATGTATAAGCTTTCATTGAGTATACTATTGTTGCTTTCACTTTGGTTGGTTTGTGCCATTGCAGATCCAATATCACAAGAGAACTGGAGCGAAGTAGGGACAACAAAGATATAAGGAAGCGATATATTCAGGTATGCCATCCATTCCTTGTTGGTAGTAAATTCAATGATTGTAACTTAGGGAAAGCATAATGTCTTGTCCTGTTTTGTTATAGATCTAGGTGGATCTAGGGAGATTAGTTTATGTCCACATTTACCGATTTATCCTACAACACTCCTGCTGATTATATTAATAGAAATGATCTTTTCTCGTCCAATTATATGTTGCAAAGGTTTATATTATTTTCCATGGGTAAATTTGCTATATAGGTTAATGGATTATGCTAGTTTATATGCTAACATTTTGTCCATTTTCATTATGCATGTGTATCTTGGATGTTGAGGACAAGTTGTAGGTATCAGACATTGGATTGTGAGCTCAATGATGGTCTCCTATGAATGTCCAGAAGAGGTATGATTCTAGCCTTTATTTTGTTATCATTTCCATCTATCTAGCATACTTGATATTTGAGTTGATTTCTTGGTGTCGTTCAGTCTGTTGTGGTCCTACCCCAAACCATAGAGATTTATTCCTCGCCAGAATTGGCGACTCCACTGGGGAATATCCTTTTTGGGGTTAGTTGGTGATTTTTCTCTTTGATTTCTCTCTGTTTGCCTGATTTTATGTGCCACCTGTAACTTAACATCCTCTACATTGTTGTGTATTTGAGTTGCTTGGCTTAATTCTTACCCAGTCAATGATTTTCTTGACATACACGAGTTTTCTCTTAATAGTCGCATACATACATGGGATGTCTGTGTACAGGGCGTGTACATACACTTCTGTTCCCAGAACATTCACGTACATATTTTTTCTAATCCTTCTAGGCTCAATTTGGTGTTTGCTGGGTGGTTCCGAGTGTTGTTGAGTCTTCTTGGGTCCCTGTTCTATCTGTTTAGTGCTTGCAGAGTGATAGGAAGCCGTGTTATTGTTGAATCTTTGGAAAACTTGTTTCTTGTTATTTTTCTCATTTTTAGTCCTTGCATTTAGGTCCGAGTAGTAGCTTCCTAGTGTCTTGCTTGGATTGTATTCCTATGCTTGCAGTAGGGTCCATCCGAGAGGTCATTGCTCAATTTTTCATTTTCATTCTTTTAAAAAAACAAAATTGGTTTTTGCATTTTCATTTTCCTATATTGAAAATACAAAAAATTTGCATTTTCATTTTCCTATATTGAAAATACAAAAAATTTGCATTTCATTTGAGGAATTTGCACTTTATTCTAGATTGAATTAGTCTTGGAATTTTAGAAAAGATTTCATTTTCATTGAAATTGAAAGAGATTGCATCTTGTGCACAACATTTAGAAGCATACCATTTCTTTTGAAAAAGAAGACTAGTCCTTAACAATGTTTTTACATGTGCTTCTTTCATATGCTGAGTGATAACACCATCAGTTTCATGGTCGTACCTCTTGAGTAAGAAGAAGCCACTAAAATTAACACTCAATAATTAAATTTGATTAGAAATATTTTATCTTTTAGGGTACACAAACAAGTTTAGGATTTAGGTCCTTGGAATAGGATTTTGTGAGTAAACTTCTCCAAGGCTACAAAAACTCAACGTAGGTGTCTATCCAGGGAATGGAGAAATCCATTGTGTAATTGGTGTTCTCAGGAGACTCCACTAAAACTCAAGTTAAGCATGAGGTTGCGTGAAGTTGGTTGCAGAGATATCCCTTTAATACCTTCCTAACATCGAAGATATTTTTGGGGTTCTATTTGTATTTGGGGGTTCTTGGGGTACCTTGGTGCTTCTTGAGCTTCAAGATTAGCTACCCTGCCCATACAGTGGACCTGACCTTTGAATGTTCACTTGAGCATTGGTTATACCATGGTGACCTTAGTTCCCTATCCTAGGTATCCACACAAGTTACTTGCAAGGGTTATTCTGGAGGTACCCTGAGTCAGATAGGGATCAAACAACACATAAACTTTATGGAGGATTTTCTCTTCGGAGGGGTTTGACCGACTGCACTATGAATCCAATGTGGGTCCTTATAACTAATTCTGTTACCTCCTCTCTATTGTTTGGGAGTCTCAATCCCCTCCTGGGAGATGCATACCTTCTTTAGTTTAGGAGGCCCCTTTTCATCCACCCTCTCTTATTTGCATGCATTGGAATCTACTTTTATTTAGGAGTGTGCTCTTTGTATATTAGTTGGCCTTAGTATTTTTCTTTGCGTCATTAATTCTAAGTCATCATGGAGTGAGACTAGCCTCCCTGTCCATCTCATCGACTCTTGAATCAACTACCACAATTTGACATGATATCGAAACCGCCTCCTAAAAGGCATATAATTAATAAATGTGGTACGTACATCTCCACCGCTTAGGATCATGACCATCCCATCATGAATACTAATTAAATTATGAGTGTGTCTTGAATCCATTCAACTCCAATCTCCTCTATGGTTAGTGGAGTCCCCGCGACTCCCTCATCATCAATTACTTGGATTCCTACAACTCTCTTAGGTAGCGCTACCTTGTCCATGAGCTCAACTCAATCCATGGGGACACGTACTTATATATTTTCGAGTAGTATGACTTCTCCATCATCGATCTCTATTCTCCATGGCACCTTTTCGATGGGGATTCCTAGTTATAGTGCTCATTCGATGCATCTGGTCTCTAATCCTTTTTCTTTTGGTATGCCAAATATGGATTTACACATGTCATCCTCCATTCTGACATATAACGTCCATGTTTGTTTTAGGTCAGGGGGAATGTCACCTCCTTATAATCCTTTCTCGTTTGCTGGGGGTCATATCCCTTAGTCATTTCCTATGATAGGGGGTTGGAATCCTCCTTCCTCCAGACCCAATCCTAGTTATAATTTTCAAGGATGGAATGGGAAAATGGGCGGTGTCCCTACTTCATATATACCTTCCGTCTATTCATCGTCCACAATTCCCATTCCCACAAATTATTTTCTTATGGAAAATACTCCTCTAATCTCTGGTATTACATTAGGGGGGAATCAATTTTCTAATATGGGCAAACCCCTTTCATGGGGAAATGTATATCCTCACATGGGTAATCCGTATCATATCAATTTTTCCTCGCAAGATGTCCCATAAGTGATGATGCCTTTACAAAATTTCATGAATTAGTTAGGAGGGGGATATTATCCTATCGGGCAGAGCCATGGTGTCTACCATAACCCTCCTCAGCCCATAGTCTTTCAAAACTAGTCTTTCCTGGGAGCATGGTATTAGACGCTGCAACCAAGACTCCCTTTTCTGGCGACACTGAATTTTCCAGATTTGTCGAAATTAATGAACAATCCCATGTGTCATGATCCAACATGGCCCCCAGTTCCTTCCAAGCTTCCCTCAGACATTCCAAAATTTGAGGGTAAGAGTGGTGAGGATCCAGGTGATCATGTTACTACTTTTCACTTATGGTGCTCGTCGAACTCTCTTAATGATGACTTGGTACATTTGAGACTGTTTCAACGCACCCTTATGAGGGTTGTTGCAAAATGGTACATCAAGTTACTAGAGAGCACATACCAAAATTTCCATGAGTTGGCCTTAGTTTTTCTCAACCACTTTTAATTGTCGGTTTGTTACGATGCTGATACCAAGATTTTATTGACAATCTGTCACGATAAAGCCACCCACATATTGGATCACATTCAAGAGTGGCGTAGAAGAAAGTGGTTGATTAAAGATAATATTCCTCCATAGTTTTTATTGAAGTGGTTCCTTAAGTCTCTATTTCCGTATATTTCGAATGATGTTTCTAAGTCTGGGGTAACGATCAAGGAGGAGGCCATATTTAAATCCCAACAATTAGATCTTATATACTCTCAATCTGGGATACTCTATGAAATTATTCTTAACGCACCACGATCGAGTAATGATCCAAGAAAAAATCCTGGGCCTCATGACGATGGCATTATAGGATCAACAAATGCCAAATCTGTAGACCAAGTGATAAATCAGATACAAAATTTGTCTCTCAACCAGTCTACAACGGGACAAGCTATGGCTTCATCCTCTCCCACATAGTTGTTAGACGTACATTATGTGTAGTGGAGGAACCTGAAGGGTAACCAACAACCTAGAGGGAATAAGAGGAAAGGTAGAAATAATAACTGTAAGGGTGGGAATAATATCAACAATAATAAGAGCAAGGACAATCAGAATAACAACAAGTCTGGTAACAATTCTAGTGATGGAAAGAAATAAAAGCGGAAGGTGAAGTTTCCATGTAAGATGTGTAAAGAGGATCACCTTACCCATTTATGCCCTAAGATAGAGGAAGCCTCGAGGCTTATAGCGGAGTAGGCTATTGTGTTAACTAATCCATTTTTGCATAATCAAAATATGGCCTCAGGAACCTCGAACATTGAAAATGCATTGGGTGTAGGTCAAAATCCCCTAGCACATGATGGTGGCCGTCAATGTATGAATATGGTTCTATCTGAGATTATCATATCTAGTACGATTCGTGATTATGGTCCATAAAAAATTACTTTGGGTCTAGAGCCTCCCTTCCGGAAACACCTTTGCAGATCAATAATCCTAACCCTATGCCTCACATTTCAAAAGGAGTTCTTAATCACTCTACTCATAATCCCAACGCCAGAGGCGCCTAGAATTATTCGGTTGTCGAAGATTTGGGCCAAACGTTGTGTGGGATGTTATCTTTGTAGGTACTTGAGATGTGCCTTACATAGAGGAATTCCTTGTTATCTGCATTGGGGGTTCTTGACTCAAGTGGCTTGAAAGTTATCAAGTTCAATGTCGCAGATGTCCATCCTCACTTACCTTACCATGTGGATTTTTAATTCCACGTGGAATGTATGAATATAACTGTTAAGAGTACTATCATTGATGAAGGTGCTTTGAAGTCTATGATGTCTCTATCTTGTTGGAAAACCATTGACTCTCCCCATCTTTCTCAGTCTATAACTATGTTAACTATGTTTGATGGGAGTTTGTTCAAACCCCATGGTATCCTCCTTGCTTTTCAGGTCCAGTTAGGTGGTAAAACCATGGAATTTGGGGTCGAGGTGGTTGATGCACCCCTTGACTACAATATTTTATTGGGGCGTAATTGGATTTACGCTATGACAATTGTCGTGTCATCAGTGTTTCATGTTTTATGATTTATTCATGAAGGGAAGATTGTGACGACCGACCAATTATCTTTATCATGCTCTAGTTCCTCTACATCGGTGGGATCCTCGGTCCCCATTGTCAAGAATTCTAAGAAGGAAACTGAGAACATTGGTGTCATAATGTATCCTTCCTTGATGGGAATATTTAATTTCTCGGCACCAATCTCGTATATTAATGTCATTTCCGATGATTTCTCATCTTCATTGAGGTCTATATTGTTCCACACTTCAAATTTCGATGACCCATGGACTCTACCTTCTTCAACTATGTTGTATGAAGGCCACTCAAACATCGGAATGACAATGCCATTGTTTGCAGTCAAGACTGCATATCAGGCTATCTTAGAAGCCACTGCAGACCTAGATCCTCCCTCTTCATGGAAAAAAGAGATGGATCCTAATCTAGAGCCCATATGGGTTGTAAAATCATTTAGTTCACATGATTTCATCGATATTACTTTTCCTTCAGATGAAGTGATCTTAGAGGCCATGAATGGTCCTGAAAGGCCTTGGGAGGACCTTCACCACATATCTTATTTTCTCCTAGAGCTTGAAAGGATCGAACGAGATGAGTTTAGGTCCACCATGAGAGAGATTTTTGGTCACACCTTGGTCCCGTTGGATAAGCATGCAATATATGCTAAAGGGAACATGGTGAATATCTCTCCTACCATTGTGATCAACATCTCTTGAACCCCTGGCAAGGTTGAGAACATTTATATTGGTGCATATTTTTTACCTGAAGAAATTTAGATTTACACCGATCCTTTTAAGGAGTTCCGAGATGTGTTTTCTTGGTCATATGTAGAAATTCTAGGGATTGACCCTAGTATTTTCGAACAAGAAATCAAGACTTATTCGAATGCTAATCTAGTTCGACAATGTCTTAGAGTTGCGAATCCCATAAAGGTCCCCGCCATTAAGGTAGAGGTGGATAAGCTATGTAATGTTGGCTTCATATACCCGATTCCCTTGACTGAATGGGTATCCAATCCCGTTCCTGTGGATAAGAAGCAAGGAACCATCCAGGTGTGTATGGATTTTTGGGATCTGAATAAATCTTGTCCTAAAAATAATTTCCCTACCCCATTTATTGATTAGATTATTGATGAGTATGCAGGGACTGAAATATTTTCTTTTATAGATGGGTTTTCAGGATACAATCATATCCAAATTAAACTCGAGGATCAACATAAGATGATGTTCATTTTTCCTTGGGGTACGTTTGCATACCGAAAAATGCCTTTCGGCCTTAAAAATGTTGGAGCAAATTTTCAACGGGCCATGACCTTCGCTTTCCATGACCTCAAACATATAGTCGAGGCTTATCTAGATGACCTCGCTTCTCACTCTCACAAGAGGGTTGATCATCCGACCCATCTTTGGGTAGAGTTTGAAAGATTTTGTCATTATCATATTCGATTAAACCCTCACAAATGTATCTTCTACATCAGGTCAGGCCGCCTTTTGGGATTTATAGTTTTTGAGCGAGGGATCATGGTGGATGCGATGAAGGTGGAAGCAATAATTCGCTTGCCTCCCCTGCACAATATGTGTCAAATTCAGGGTTTACAAGGGAAACCTAACTTCCTACTTCACTTTATAGCCAACTATGCCAATATCACTAAGGGTTTCATGCATCTCTTGAAAAAGGATACTTCATTTATATGGGATGAGCAAACCCAAAAGTGCTCTGATGCCCTTAAGAAATCCCTAGTGTCGACACCTCTACTGAGTCCTCCAGACTATAGTAGAGATTTCCTGCTTTATATAGCCTTGTATGAAGGGACGGTTGGTATGGTTCTCATTCAAGAGGATGACGAGCTCCATGATCATGTTATTTATTATCTTAGTTGAAATCTAATTTCTCATGAACTTAAGTATTCTCACGTAGAAAATCTAGCCTTAGTAGTCGTGCATGCAGTTCAAATATTGCGCAAATATATATTACTTCCCAAGACTACTGTGGTCTCCGACGTCAATACATTTCAATACATCCTGACAAGGCATATTTTAGGGGGGACATTCAATAAATGGACTATGATTTTGCAGGAGTTTGATCTTGATTTTGTCTTCGCAAAATCTAAGAAATCACTAGTCTTTGTGAAATTAATGTCGGAATTCCCTAGGCAGGATGAGGAAACTATTTTCGATGACTCATTTTCCGATGAGAAAATTTTCCTTATCTTGTCTTTGAACCTATGGTATGGAGACATTTTGATATATATTCAAAATCTGAAGCTTTCCCAACATCTTTCGAGGGACGACCGACGACATGTACGCCATCAAGCTAAAAACTACCTCATCATCGGTGACACTTTGTATCGTTGAGGGATGGATTCTGTTCTGCGTCGTTGTTTGACTCATGAAGAATATGAATCCGTACTTAATGAATATCACAATGGGGCATGTGGTGGTCATTTATCTGGGATTGCGACAACCCAAAAAATATTGTGAGTTGGTTATTTTTGGTCATCGATTTTTAAAGATTGCGTAGAAGCGATCAAGAAATGTCACCCTTTCTAGGTGTTCACTCATAATATGCACTCACACCCTTCCCCTCTTCACCCAGTCATTACCATTAGTACCTTCACCAAGTGGGGGGTGGATTTCATGGATTTCAATCTGGCCTCAGCTGGGGGGAACCATCACATTATCATGGTCGTGGACTATTTTACCATGTGGGCCGAGGCCATGATAATAATTAAATCCAATGGTGAGACTACAACAGACTTCATATTCAATCAAACTATAGCTCGATTTGTAATTATGAAGGAGATTTTCATTGAAAATGGAAGTCACCTTTAGAACACGATGATGACATAGTTGGCATCAAAACTAGGGTTCAAGCAAGATCATTCATCATCATATTATCCCGAGGAAAATGGCCAAGTGTAGGTCGTGAATAAATATCTAAAATTTATTTTGCAAAAAAATGTTAGGCAAAGTAAATATAACTAGCATGTGATGTTGTACCTTCTCTCTAGGAATACCGAACGACAGTAAATACTTCCACTATTTTTTCACCATTCCAATTGGTTCACGGAGTGGAGTCGATTCTCCCCATTGAATGCAAAATTACTTCTCTTAAGTTAGCAATTAAGCTCCTACCTAACGCGACTGATATTGAAGAACACCTTGTACACTTGGAGAAAATTGATATCCCTAGAAGTTCTAATCAAGTATCCGATGTATACACTAATTACATTTTAGATTTTCATTTGTCACATAACTAAGTAAAGGAAACATACATTCATACATTTATACATTCATCCATTGCAAAATATATAGGTAAAACCAAAGACCAAAAGTTGCATTTCATTCATCAAGTTCAAAAAATATGGTATCATAGTACAAAATTGGGTTTTTATCCCTATATATATATATGGTTGGTAGATCGAATGACCATGGCATCTAAGCTTGAGGTCTCAGGTGCATATCATGGTAGCATAATATAGCATTAGCAAGAAGCCGAAAGAGTCTCACCCAAGCACAGGGTAGACCTACAACCTACCTCTTCATAGCCTTGGGAAAGTCCTTGACCTAGATCATAGGTACCCTGTGTGCCAGACATGCTAGGTTTCCCTGCACGTTCTGAATAAATCGCTCTTCTTATCTGCCAACCATCTCCTCCCCTTGGCCCCTGCACTAATGGCGTGGGTATCCATTTGGTCGTCGTGGATCTACATTTTCATTGGATATTTAAACATCAATATATGATTCCATACCAATTTTTTTTTTTTTTTTTGCATTTATCAAATAAAAAAACCCCAAAAATTAAATATACAGAAATTAAATTTCATACCAATCTCCTCGAAGGTGGATCCTAGTGGTAATGCCATGTCTTAATCCCCTCGGTAGTTGATCCACTCATAGAGATAGTCATCGATGGAAATGATCTGTCATCATCACGAGTGAAAGAAATCATCATTATAGGGGGTTGGCACCCTACCACCTCCCAACTGCTCATCACTTCGGTCCAGCGGGCCATGGATGGATCATGTATACCATGTGGAGTAACTTCTACTATGGGACTAAGGGTAGGAACCCTCTCAAAGAAAAATATACATTAGATAGATGCAAACCAAAAGTTTCTCATCCTTCCAAGTTTTTAGTTGGTAAGATGGATCTTCATATTGGCCAATAGCGAAGTGCTCCAATCATAAATTGTGGGTCTCAAACACTCCACAACATAAAACATAAATGGCCTCAATGTTTGATGTAAGGAGGCTGATCCAGATATCCATGTGAGCACCAGAATGATAATCTTCAAACTTAGGCTCTCAATGGCTCTAATAGGAAGTCGGCTCCCTACTTTCTGTGTATCTATGATGCAGTAGGTGGAGATGTACTCCTCTATATGGTCATCCCACCCCCATCCCCTCGGGCCTTGAGGTTTACCATATTTCCTTGGAGAGAAAATACTGTGATGAAATAGATGTCGTTCACCTCAATCCTCAACTATTTCCCATCAATATCGAAGGACTCGACCTCCGGATCCCGACAATTTATCAAATTTTGAAGCAATTTCACTTGTGCCCTCATTCCTTTGATAGCCCCAAATTTTTAAATCCCACAACTTGGTAATGATTTTTGGGCCCTTAGATCACCTTACACTATGACATCAACATTCCCATGTTCCCTCTCTCTCCATTCAATTACCATCCTGCGAAGGAAATTCAGAATTTTGAGTCATTTTTTTCTAAAAAAGTCATGCATGGACTTGTATGCGGGCAATAGTTTAAGCACTCGCGTATAGGGATCGATATACGCGGGAAGGCTTCGCTTTGCTCACGTATATCAGTTTGTTTATGTGGATCGATAAGCTTTAGCCTGTGTTGATGCTTAAAAGTGCAATGATGAATACTATGCTTGCAAATGATTACAAAGCTTTATTATTTATCTATATTAATACTATACTAGTAGGTGGGACCCCCTTGTTATACTCATGGACATATGGTGGATAAGAAACACTTATATTTTTTTGCCTATGTGATGGTAGCAACACAGTTCTCTACAGTTCATTTGTTTCAGATCGTGGTTTAAAACGTCTTTGGTTTTCTGTGGTGGTTGGATGATTAAAACATGGAGCTAAGTGGTTTAGATGATCTCTCATAAAATATGATAATGCTTCCCTTTTGAATGAAAGAATTATACTCTAATTTTTGATGTTGTGTATTGTTCATGGTGAAGGTTGGGTGATCTTGAACCTTTCTAATATGGTTTTGCGCATTGTTTGAGTTTCATAGTGGGTTGTGTTCCTAGCATAATGTCTTTTGAAGGAATTTGATATTGGCAAGGGGTGGCGCTCCTTGGACTATCACACACTTTGCAAACGTAATATGTAATATTTTGGTTTTTGGTTGATTAATGGTTTGGATGTAGTGCTATGGTGAGTGGGCTTGGATCATACTAAAAATTGAATGAAGATATGAAGGGAGAAACGACGTGCAGTAAATGCACGCCAATCAAACTTTCCTCAAGCCTGTCACCCTAGTCATTCTTTCATTTTTTGGCTCTGATAGTTGTTGCTGCTCCGCCTTGCCTGGTTGTGGAGGAATTATACAGTCTTGTCTTTTCTCCTCATCCAGACTTTTACAAGTATGGGTTTTCTTACTTTTCCATCCATGGGAATCACTCTGCCTTTGAATAAATTGATGGCTCTCGTTGCTCATGGTCTGTGTTATTCTCAAGCTGTTATGATGTTTTGGAACTGTGTGTTTTGGTTTCATCTTTGGTTTTCTATGGTGGTCATTCTGGGGCTGTTGGATCTTAAAGGTCGGTTTCATGGTCCTTGCTATGTGTAATTGTTCGCAGGGAATTGTTAAGTAAAGGTTTCAATGAAGCCAACTTTTCCATGGTTTTGTTTTTGAGTTTAACCCCTCTGTTGAAATTGGTTATCAGAGTCTGCCTAAAATCTAGTCTTTGAGAATACCCCACCTATATCTTGACATTACTGATCTCTATGACTAAGTATGCCCACACCATGTTCGACTCTGTGGGTTTTTATGTGAACTATGATGGAAGATTGGAGCATTTCGTGCCTTGTCTTGGAAAAACCCTCAATTATTGGCTTGTTTGCTATGACCTCACCATCACCATTGCTTGGTAAATGTTATACAGTATGCGGACAATGCTACCCAGAAGTTGATGAAATCACTATTAGTGCTTTTTGGTTGGGCACGGGTTTATATTTGGTCTCTCATTATGCAGTGTTGTTAAAAGGCATTGGATTCAATTGTTTTTCTTTGGGAAGTTGCAGTCTATTGTTTGAAACCCATACAACCGAGAGAAATATTGAATGTTATTGTTTCTGGGGTAAATTATGATAGGGAACCTACGAAATGAGCTGTCTGTGCCATTCAACTGCCAAACTCTCTAGTCGAACCGCTTGTTGTCTCTTCCACTTGCTATATTAAACCCTGAACATTATATTGAGAATGTATTTACTCCAATTTGAAGTTGATGGGAACATTGTGCTTGCCCGATTACTTGGGAACTATTTTTTTTGGTCCCTTGTTTGGTAATTCTGGAAGAGATCTATACCCACCCATTCATTTGAAGCTTGTGTTCAAAATATTTAATGTTATTTTTAGTTCAATCATTATGTTGATTGTATAAAAGGGACACCTGTGTTCGAAATGTTTGAGGCCCGAATAAGAGTGATAACATCCAAAATGATTCCATTGAACAATGGTTAAATAAATTATGGATATGAGTTGTTTGTAAACACTGTACATGCCCCTATTGGTTTTAAAGGATTAAGTATTGGAGTTAATTTTATGGTCATGGATCAAAGGCTATTGTTGTTTCCTATAGCGATTACGACATTGTTCGTTATGACTGTCATATAATGATAATGTGGATACAATGGTTACTGTGATTAAGTAATTTTGGGCATACAAAATATTGTGTAAATAATTCGAAAGCCAACAAGCAAATTTGTCAAAGAAAATACCAATTTGGATTATTGTTTTTGAAAATGAACACTTGTTAAACTTTGAAAGTATGGACAAAGTATGTTTTGATTGCGTTTAGGGTAGCATGTTTTGATTTGTTTCATTTGAACATTATCCATATTGATTCCCTATATTTCTACCATTTTTCACTAATTACATTCCCCTCATAATCCCGATTTCACTTATTTCTCCCTATTCTGTGATATAAATTTAAAAAGAAAAGTCTGTGTAGAAGCGAAAAAAGGGATAACACAGCAAGGGTTGGTGACTGATATTTTGATATTTTTATAAGAAGTCAAATTGTTTGGTTAATTGTTGAACAATATTCGTATATGCATTACCTATCATTCTACCATTTTTCGATAACTACACTCCCTCCATATTTCCCATGAACCCTATCACTCCCTGTTCACATGGAAATTAATGAATGGTTTGCATGTATCTCGTGTCAATTTTTGAGCGAATTTTTGATTCATGTAAGCAGAGTGTCATGTATGGTTTATTAAGAGCTTGATTACTGATAAAATGCTACTACAAGATGATAATTTTTAGTAGGGGCACAAATGGCCAAAATAACATAGGCATGGGAACTTGGAACTGAGGCCATAGGAGGCCTAGATTTTCTATCCATTTTGACGTTGATCCTCAAGAATTGAACTAGTTGTTCCAACATGGGTTCTTTAATTGGGTTGGCCATGGAATAATGCACCCTGGACCAGAAAGACCCCCTTTTCATCCTCCTCAGAATATCCCTGGCATTCCCGTTCCTCCACATGTGTCTTTGCCGCCTGAAGTCCTCGCAAATGATGGTTGGAAAGAGATAGTCAACCAACATCTCTTTCATGATCGTGGTTGGACCACTATGTCATTTCATTTACCACCACCTGTTAATCCCAATGTCCATATTGTCCATGTTGTTTCGCCAGTTCAGTCTTCGCACGCCAGTAAGAGAATAAAAACTGATATTCCCCAACCTGTGCAAGAAAAGAGAAAAGCAACTGCCTCCCCTTCTTCTCCCTCCAATGATTCCTCTAAATCTATGTTTTCCCGCATGCATTTGAATGATGACTGTTCCCATGTGATCAGGGAGATACAAACCCAAGGATCCAATCAACCACGAGCTACTTCCAAGAAGTCTAAGGGAAACAATAGTGAAAAAAGGAAAATTGACTCACAAAGTGGCAAATATGGTTTTTAGATTATGTTTTTTATGATTTCAGTTGATGAAGATAGTGCTTAGTGGTTTTCAGTATTTTTGGACAACAAGATCTGTTTTGATATTTTGTGGATAATGTGGATAATGTGGATAATGTGGACATATATATTCTTTTTTGGATATGATATAAATTATTTCTGATATTTAAATATCCAGTTTGAAAGATATTCAAGGGAGTTACAAGGGTGGCATATGGTTAAAATGATTGTTTTTTTTTGTATTATATTTCATGAGTTAAAAGGAAGAAATGACGGAAGTCACAAGGGGTCCCACCTACCTAGTTATTATTAGTTAATACCCTTAACTATATTATTATTATTTATTTCTCCTAAACTAATTAGTTAAGTTAAATCAACTTAACCAAATATAGTAGTTGAACTACTTCCACTTATTTGCAAAGAATAAAAGCTAAATGAGAAGAAGAGACAAAGGGATAATAGAAGGAGAAAGCACGACTAAGGTTTTCTCTTTAGTTACATGAGATTGTTTAAGTTTTCTTTCATTTTCGAGTTTATTCAAAAGCCTAATTCTCTTCTTGACAACATGGTCTTATTGTAGACAACAAGGTTCAAGAATGAACCACACTTTTCAGACACTTGTTTTAGAGGTGTTGATCCATCCTTGATAGTCTGCGTATTCTTTTCTATTTGTGAATTAAGTTTCATGGTTGATAAAGGATATTTTGCAGAGTCAAATTGGTAGCAGTTTGTGGCAAGCTGATCCAGATTATTAATTTCAGTTTTACTTTACTGTCGGAGTCTTTTTGTATGGTGTTCATCGAACATATCTAAATCAGACTTTGGTCCATGCCTTCACAGGGGTTTTGTAAATAGAATTTTTTTTTGATATATCAAAGTGAAATAAAATCAGATTGCTATTCTGTCTCATATATGTGTATTTATGACTTGGTTGATTTTCGGTTTTTGATCTCCATGTTTACTTAATCACAAATCTGTGTACATTCCAGAAGATTTATTTATTTTATTTTTGAAACATATTTAAACTATAAATCAACCTCAATCCTTGTAATTAATACTTGCGGATTGATAGATTATTTCGAGGCTATAAACCCCTGGGTGACATTCCCAACTATCTTTTCCTAGCCTGGAAAGATCTGAAAATGATTGAGTAAGGTAATTCATACCTTTTCCTCAACATTTATTTGTTGACCATACTGGGGAGATCTTCCATATCTCTCTGGTTGATTGCATTCATAATTATCATTGAATATTTTTTCTTTGTTTTAATTCTTTGATTGTTTTCTTTTCCTCATGACTGTACTTGCTGCAAGGAAACCCAATATTTGTTGATGATTGAAGCTATGCGAGACATTCTCCAACTTACAAACCTGTGAGATGTGGATCATTATAGCTATGTGAGTCTTTCTCTTGCTTACAAACCTAAGAGAAATCCCCTAAGAAGGGTATGTTGTTCCTACCTAAGACAGAGCTGGAACATAGATATGACCTCCTCCATTCAGAGAGTTGAGAAGAACTCCAGATGATTATCCAGTGGGAAAGGTGATCTGTTGAGTTAGATGTGCCTGTGGCTGAGCACAAGGTGAACGTGTGAAATCCAAAAGTGCTGGGTGCATCGTCATGTGAACATAAATGAAGATGATGTATTATCCTCCTCTAAGCAACATAGTTGATGATAAACTCTAGATGATTCTGTTGGATTACTGAGAGGGGGGGATGAATTAGTAATAGAGAAATTTAATCCCTTTTAACCATCTAATCCAAGTGTTATATCAATGAAGCATTATCATCCAATAACTGTAGAGTAAATAAACAATGAACAAATGAACAATCATACACATACACAATACACCAGTGTTTTACGTGGAAACCCAAATTGAGAGAAAACCACAGAATGCTTTTTCTTATATGTCTTGAAGAATTACATTCATTGGAAGCACCAACTTCCTTTGTTTTCCAGCTGCAACTGGAAGGAGGCTCCAACCCCCTAGTTTCTCAGGCTACAACCTGAGGGAAGCTCCAACTCCCCAATTCTCTGGCTACAACCAGAAGGAGGCTACAACCCCCTATGTTCTCCGTCTACAACCGGAAGGTGGCTACAACCACCTATCCTTGACCCGTCCTGCCACCCTGAAGTAGAAGTAGAATGATGGAACCACTGTCACACTATCACTGTGAGATATACCGTTGTAAACCTGTACCAATAAATCTGAACCATGCATCAACCTGTACCTCAACCTGTAATCAACTTGTACCATA